>SJYA01001213.1:0-54900 GCA_006410615.1 Neotragus moschatus | reverse complement strand
AGAGGTACCATTTTATAGATGAAGAAAGCAAGGCTCAGAGTGGTTAAACTGTTCACCTAAGAGCACATAACTAGAAATTTAAAAATCAAAATTCAAATCATCACTATTAATGTGAACTCAAAAGTTCATATTTTAATCATTTCATAACACTAGCTTCCTAAGATTACTCTGTTTGTCCAGTTCAGTGTCAAAAGAAATACAGAACACAATGCTGTCAGCTCCAGAGGCAGGACCAGGGCCCTGAGGCCTGTAGTACTCCCACTGCCTGGCCCATGCCTGGTGCTCAGGAATATTTCTCAGTGAACGAGCCAAAGAATGAATGAGTATCATCCAGTCTGTTTCATAACCTCTCTCCTTGCAAAGTTTTAGGCTTTAGTAAAGTTTCTGAGGTAGCGCTTTTCCTCTGGAGAAAGACTGGAATGAAGATACTGCGAGTGACTGATGAAAGGGAAACTGATCTGCTCTAGACACAGATGGATACATTATAAAACTGAACTATATTATAAAAACCAAGGAATCAGATTCTTTCTTAAAAGTAGGGATACCCTACCTTGCATAAGTTAACATTTCTGAATAACAAAGTTAACTGTACTTCCTACCAGTTACCATGCTACATTTGGAAGATTCTGGAGGTAAGAGGAAGCCCATAAAAGAGCAAGATTTAAGTCTGAGACATTCATATATGAAGCTGACTGGGGCAGAGGAATGGTCAGTGAGACTTATATTTAGGGTGAATTTTATAGAAAATGCCTACTGACCATTCCAGAACAGCACTGAGTTAGAATTGAAGCACACAGAAAGGTCAAGTGAAGTATGGAACATACCTGAGAACACTACAACTTTTACCCTGAAGACGGTCTCTTTAAGAAATCACTACTGTGATGCTTCTAAGTCCAGTCACAGTGAAATCTGACCACTAGGATGCACATACATTTAGTTACGTGGTGACAGTTGCCAACTTTGAATATCCTACAAATTCCAGCCTTTCCCATGTCTCTTTCATCCCATGTTCAGTATGTTCACAAATCCTGTGGTTCTACCTTCAAAACAGATCCAGAATCCAACCTCTGCTGCTAACACTCTGGTCTAAGCCACTATCCACTCACCTGGATTATTACAATGGCCTCCCAACTAGTCTTCCTACTTCTGCCCTTGCCCACTTCAGGCTATTCTCATCACAGCCACCAGAGGGAGCCCATCAAATGAAAATTGGAAGATACACTGTTCGTTCAGAAGTCAAAGGTTCCTCCATCAGGTGCCTCTGGAAGCCAAAATCTTTACAATGTCCTTCACTACCTTCCAGTCCTCACCTGTGACTCCTCTTTCCTTAGGCCACTACTCTGAGACAACACCAGCCTCCTTCCTAGACCCAAACTGGCAGGCAGATTCCTGCAGGGAGATTTTTAAAATTTGTCCTTCCCTCTGCCTAGAGTACACTTCCCCCCGACATTTGCACAACTCAGCTCCTCAGCCCCTTCAGGTCTTTACTCAGAATATGACCTTCTCAATAGGGCAGTCTCTGGCCCCACTTTAAAACTTGGAACCCACTCCCCTAAGCATTCCACATCTCTCTCATCTTCCTTCCTATCACTTAGGTCTAATATCCTATATTTCACTTATTTTACCTTATTTCCTAACTATACATAGATGGCACTCAATAATACTTGCTGTATGAATAAAAGTAAGTAAGAAATGACAGTAAAAGGTTCTAGAAAGACACTAGAAAGGGAGACAGTATAATTCTTTCACCAACATTTCAGTTTTATCAAAGTGTGTAACATATGTAAAACAAGGCACTAACCAAGAATAGCTCTGTGCCAGTGAACTATCACATTTCAGGTGTAAGACTCCTGTCCGGGCTGGGTGCAGCCCTATCCTGACCATCGGCTCTTCTTCACTCCCAAACCCTCTCCCACTAGGGCTTCTCCACCATTCCTCAGTCCTGACTGTTGTCTGCTTTATACTTACAGTTTGACAGCATGCCAGCAGAGAGAGTGAGAACCCAGTGAAATAATCAGAAGAACAGAGACCTCTCTGTAGAAGTGACTACAAACTTTTCAGATACACCAATAAATTATTAAAGACAAAATACCTAAAACAATCCTAACTTGAAAAATCCAATTGTAAAAAGACATTTTTTGAGGCAAACAGGGAAATTCAGTTGTAGACTGAGTATTAGATGATTTCAAGGAATTATCACTGACTTTGTTAAGCACAATAATGGCACTGTGATTATGTAGGAAAATGGCCATATTACTAAAACAGATGTAACCTAAAATACATGAAGGTGAAATAATCTGACATCTGGAATTTAATTTAAAATATATCAGAAAAAAGGGGGGGAGACTGTTTAAATATTAATGGATATCTATTTATGGCATATATAAAGTTTACCAAAATTTCTTAATGAGTGGGAAATACATTATAATAAGCAAAAAAAGGATAAAACTTAGTTTATTATATGACTTCAACTATGTAAAACTGAGCACTGAAAAATTCTTTAAGGAAACAGATTAAAAGGTCAAAGCTGATTACATCTGGATGGTGGAAAGAAAGGTAAAATTACTTACCTATCAACTTTAGTAAGCCACCTTATTTAAAGCAGCTGTTTTTAAAAAGCAATGTAAGCATGATCAATGTGTTTACGACGGTCTTGCTGAGTCTGAAGCATATGTCAGGCATCACGTTTATTTGTGTCAGTCTAAGGCTTGTGGCAGAGTTTAGGGGCTGCAGGCAAAGGTTTTTAAGTGAGTACAGCACAGAGGTGGACTTCCCAGGTGGCTCAGTGATAAAGAATCTGTGTGCTAGTGCAGGAGAAGTGGGTTCGATTGCTGGGTCGGGAAGATTCCCTGGGAATCTTCCCAGACTCGGGAAGAGCTTCAGGCAGAGAACTTGGAGGAACAGATGTAAAAAGGTTGATGAAAGGAAATAAGATCTCAGAATGAAAGAAAAGGAGGAACAGGCATAGATGTCTCTGAAGTTGCAAAAAGTTGAGAAAAGTATGCCCTTTCTTAAGTGATGACCTCCCCTTCCTCAGCGAAGTAAGAGGCAAGGAGGTCCGCTGAGGTCGGGAGATCAGTGAATGTCAGAAAGGTCTGAATAAGTGTGGGAAGGGTTTGCAGTAGTCTTAAATGAAAACGGGAAGGACAGCTGCCCAAGATCATTTAAGGGAAAGTAGGCAATGAAAGCCAACTGAGCTGGATGGAGTGAGTGAGCATACATGTGTGATCCTTCCCTTTACTGGTGTCTGACTCTCTGCAACCAAATGGACTGTAGCCTGAAAGGCTCCTCTGTCCATGGGATTCTCGAAGCAAGAATACTGGAGTGGGTTGCCATGCCCTCCTACAGGGGATCTTCCTTACCCAGTGATGGAATCCACATCTCCTGTGGCTGCCGCACTACAGATGAATTCTTTACCACCAAGCCCCCGGGGGAAGCCCAAACTGGAGACCACTATTTAAAAATATTCACTGAGAACCAATGATGTATTGGGGTGGCCAAAAAGCTTGCTTGGGTTTTTCTGTAACATCTTATGAAAAACTCAAAGGAACTTTTTGGCCAACCCAATACTAGACACTAAGGATATACAGTGAACAAAACAGAAAAGAATCTTTTCCCCTTAGAAAGTTTGCCATCTTGTGGTGGAAGGTAGCCAATAAACAAATATCGAAAATAAGCAGTATCAACAAATAGTGACAAGTGCTATGGAGAAAAATAAGCCAGGCAAAAAGATTAGTGAGAGGCGGGTGGGGGAAGTATTAAGAGTTTGAAATAGGGTGATCAGGAAGGCTTCCCCCAGAAGGTGAATGGACACCGAGTCTGTACTGTTACACAATTTCCTGGAACGGCGTTCTGTCATCCAGACAGGGTAGAAAAGCTGGATGCAGCAACCATCCAGGGTTGAGATTCCTCAAAATGTCCTGGCAGAATGGTCAACACTTCAAATGACATACAGTAGGGTCCAGCCTGAAGCGGGGAATGAAGGAGAGGAGACTGACAGAACTGGTAGCGAGTGGAAGAGACTGGGAGAGCCAAAAGGACAGGAGGCTGTGGTCAGAAGGCAGCACGCAGGACTTTGGGGTTGCAGAGACAGGGCATTCCCAGGGTCATTTCCCTGGTAGTGGATGTGGAGGAGGAATGGATGTGCAGGTCACTGCAGTTGACAAGATCAAAAACCCACATGACCATTCAAGTCAGCCAGAACAACAGCAGGATTTATGGTAAATCAGTAGTTCTCAAACTTGAAACTGCATGAGAATCACCTGGAGCCTTCTTAAAAGAAGAGATTCTTGGGCCCCACACCCACAATTTCTGTTTACGAAGTCTGAGGTGAGGCCTAAAAATGTGCATTTCTAACAAGTTCCCAGGTGTTGCTGACGGCTGCTGATCTGGACTATACCTTGAAAACCACTGGGGCAGAGAAAAGATAGAGGCTAGATGCATTAATAAATGAGGGTTGGGAGGTTTGGAGGTTAACAGATGACAAAGATGAGACATGGAAGGTGATGGAGAGAAAAGGTTCTGTAGCATTGGCTTCAAATGATACAAAGGCAGAACAAAAATAGTGTAGAAATGACCCTGGGGAAGGAGTGTGGTCTTCCGTCTTCCAGAAACTAAGGTGAGTGGGATAAGTGAAAAGAGCAGGCTCTAAAGTTGTAAGGAAAGGGGTGACCCGAGAGGAGGCCACGAGTCATTTAAGAGGGGGCACAGCTGAAACAACTTAAGGACGTAGGGGATTTCGTTGCCGCAGAATGAGGGATCCAGACAGCTGGGAGGACCAGGCAGTGCTGGTCTCTCAGTAGAGTGACGGTGAACAAAGGCGGCTCGCAAAGAGCCGTGGAGGCATATCTGGGGTGAGCCTCTCTCCATTCCAATCAAGCTTTCATCTCTACTACTCCACTAAAACTGCTCTTAGCAAGACCAACGACCTTCAGATTGCCAAATACAACGGTCAGTATGCAGTCATCTTTCTGTGCTGATCAACAGCATTTGGCACAACTGATCACTCCCTCCTCTTTGAGTTTCTTTCTTTGGTGTTTAGAACGTTTCACCTCCTAGTTCAGTTTACTCTTTTTCCACTTCCCTTACTGGATGCTCATTTTACAGCCAGGATGAAGTAGGCTCCATCCTCACTCTTTTTCTAACTCCACTCACACCTTAGGTGACCTCCTCTAGTCCGTTAGACACCATCTGTACACTGACAATGCCCAAATTTAAGTCTCTAGTTCATATCTCTTCCCTGAATTTTATATCTGACTCTCTACTTAACAGATCTATTGTCCAGTAGACAATTTAATTCTAACAAATTTAACCAAATTCTTTATCTTTCCTGAACAAGGAAACAAAGCAAAAGATATGCAAAAACACCTTTTCCAACAAGAAATTGTCATAGATTGGAGGCTAAGGGCACATGCTGATTAAATGCAATGTGGTATCCTGGATTGGATCCTGGAGCAGAAAAAGAATATTAAAGGAAAAACTGGTAAAATCCAAATAAAGTCTGGAGGAACCCCTGGCAGTCCAGTGGTTAGGACTCTGTGCCTTAACTGCCCAAGGCTTGGGTTCAATCCCTGACTGGAGAACTAAGCTCCTGCAAGCCTTGCAAAGAAAAAAAAACAATAACCCACAAAGTGTGAAGTTTAGTTAATGCCATGGTACTAGCGTTAACTTATTGTTTCGACAAAGATGTTAACATTAGAGGAAGCTAGGTGAAGAATATATGGGAATACTCTGTACTACCTTTGCAATCTTTCTGTAGGTTTATAATTATTCCACACTAAATACTTTAAAAACAGGACACCGCTTTCTCTCCCCAAGCATTACCACTGCAGTGAGTGGTATCTCGCCTTCTGAACTGTTCAGGCACAACATCCTGGACTCCTCTCGTTTTTCTCCACCCAACATCCAATCTATCTGTAAATCCTGCCCACTTCATCTTCCAAACACACCCAGAATCTAACCAATTCTTACCTCTTCTACCACTACTACCTTGATCTATGTCTCCACCAAGTACCTGAATTGCTGCAAAAGCCTCCTAACTCATCCGTTTGCATTCTTAGAGCCTACTCCCTATCCAGCAAGCTGGGTGATCACTTTAAGTCATTTCTTCCCCGCAAAGCCTCCCAGCCTCCTAGCTGCTTCTCATCTTCTGACTCAGAAACAAATCTAAGAGCCTCACACAACCCTGCCTCTGCAGTCTCTCTGACCTCCTCTCCTACCCACCTCTTCACTGCTCATAACACTGTCCCTCCCACCCCAATCTACACTTGCTTCTCTCTCTGCTTAAAAAGTTCTTCTCCAGGAAGCCATGTGGCGCACTTCTGCACTTCCTTCCTGTCTCTGTTCAAATGTCTCCTCATCAGAGACCAACCTATGTAAACTGGCACCCCTGTTACTGTCCTCTTAATCTGCCCTGTATTTTAGTTCTTATCATCACCTGACTGACTGAAATATTTAAGTGCTTTCTGCCTGTCTTCCCTGCCAGGAAGGTAAACACCACCAGTGCTGTATTCCTAGTACCTAGAACAGTGCTTGACACAAAGCATTTACTCAATAAAAATGAATAAAGAGGTCTCAAGAAAATGATGGTATGTGATGCCATAAGAGATTCATTAGGCAGAACTGAGATGGGCTCTAAGACTCCCAGCCCTGGTGTGCATGCCCTGGATAATCTCCCCTTGAGAATGGGAGGAATTGATCTAATCAACTGAGTGCTTTTTAAAGAGTCGAGTGATCAAAGACAGAAATCATGTAAAGAATCTGGAGCAGATGGTTTCCTGCAGGCCCTGAAGAAATAAACTACCATGTTGTGAAAAGAATCACGTGGTAACAAACTGCAGGTCGGCCCTCAGAGCTGAGAGTAACCCCCAGCCAACAGCCAGCAAGAAAATGGGGACCTTGGGACTTCCCTGGCAGTCCAGCCTGAAGACTCTGTACTTCCACTGAAGGGGGCACACAGATTTGATCCCTGGTCAGGGAACTAAGATCCTGCATGCCATGTGGTGCTGCCAAAAAAAAAGAAAAGAAAAGAAATGCAGACCTCAATTTTGCACCCATAAAGAACTAAGTCCTACTGGGACTTCCCTCATGGTCCAGTGGCTAAGATACCACACTGCCAATGCAGGGGTCTGGGGTCTGATCCCTATTTAGGGAACTAGATCCCATGTGCTGCAACCAAGACATGATGCAGTCAAAAAAATATATATATATATTTTAAAAGAAGAACTAAATCCTAACAATAACCAGTGAGCATCAAAGAAGACCCCATCCCTCAGAAAACACTGNTGCAGGGGTCTGGGGTCTGATCCCTATTTAGAGAACTAGATCCCATGTGCTGCAACCAAGACATGATGCAGTCAAAAAAATATATATATATATTTTAAAAGAAGAACTAAATCCTAACAATAACCAGTGAGCATCAAAGAAGACCCCATCCCTCAGAAAACACTGCATCCCTAGCCAAACTGCAGTCCTCTAAGACCATGAGTAGAAACTCGGCTAACTCGTATCCAGACTTCTGGCCCATGGACACTATGACACAGTAAAGTTGTGTTACCTTAGGCCATGACATTTGTGGCAATTCGTTATGAAGCAATGGGAAACTATTAACCAGCCTTGAGAATACAAAAACAAATCTGGTATAATACTGCCTTGGTTCACACTCATCAAAGTCCCAAGGAGGAGTGCCTGGTGACACAAATGAGAACTAGATCACTAGGCTTGTGTAAAAACAGGCCTGGGCAGGTGGTGCCTTCATGTGTTAAGCTGTATGCTACATTAAACCGGAGGGAGACCAACATGGTCCATGAGGAAGAGCTGGAGGAATGAACCTACTTATCCTGGATAAAATATATACTCAGGGCAAATGAGGAGTGTCTTCAATACTGCAAAGAGCTGACTTGCACAAGTGGGAGGGAAGCTGAGAGGAGAGAGACTAGTTGCTGTATAGCTCCGGAGGACAGAAGCTGAACGAGGGGATAGGAAAGATTTACCAGAAAGAAGTTTTCAGTTTAATGTAAAGAAGAACTCTCTAACAGCGAGGGCTGAGTAACTGCTGTGTTTTAAGACCTGTGTTAGGCAACAGAGATATAACAATGAAAGGAAAGCTACAGTCTTTGTCTTCAAGGAACATGTCAACTGGTGGAGGGCACTGACATGTGAACAAATGATGGTTTCCAGTGGTGAAGCTAAGTGCTCTAACAGAAGCACGTATGTAGATGGGGAAGACACGTCACTGGGCAAGCAAAGATCAGTGCTATCTGCGGAGGTGAGAAAAGGTTTTCTGGACATGTGACTAAACTATAGCTTTTGAAAAATGAGTATAGGGTTTCCCTGATGGCTCAGTGGTAAAGAATCCGCCTGTCAATGCAAGAGACGTGGGTTCAATCCCTGGTCTGGGAAGCTATCACATGCCTTGGAGCAACTAAGCCAGGTGCCACAACTGTTGAGCCTGTGCTCTAGAGCTCAGAAGCTGCAATTACTGAAGCCTGCACACCTTAGATACTGTGCTCTGCAAAGAGAAAAGCTACTACAATGAGAAGCCTGAGCAGCGCAACTAGAGAGTAGCCCCAGCTCTCCACAACTAGAGAAAAGCCTGAGCAGCAACAAAGACCTAGTACAGCCATAAATAAAAAAGGGATAGTGAGTATGAATTCACCAGTGAGTTGAGTAGTTAGTAGCCAGTGTAGACAGAAGGGACCACATATGTAACCATGTGGAAAGATGACAGTACCAGAGCCCAGGGAATAAAATGTGGTGGGGGCTGAAGCAGCAGCAGATGAGGCTGTTGTGTAAGGCAGAATCTGTAGGTGATGAGAAAAAGTGAACAGAATCAAGCAGGGGAGTGACAAAGGTCCATAAGTGTTTTAGAAATATCACTTTTGGGGGGGACTGTGTAGCATGGCATCCAGGATCTTAGTTCCCCAACCAGGGAGCAAACCCATGCCCCTTGCAGTGGAAACTCAAAGTCTTAACCACTGGACCAACAGGAAAGTCCCAGAAATACCACTTTCTGATGCTAATGTAAGAAGTGAACTAAAAGAGAGAAACTGGAGATGGCAAGATTAGTCAGGAACTGTTGCGACCGAGCAGACAAGAGATGACGCACAGGCTGGAACTAGAAGTAGTAGAGATGGTACCATCCCTACTTGTGTTTGACAATTCAAAAAAATCTTGTAGTCAAACATCTGTATCATCCATATCTGTGCTTTTTAAAACCCTTATTAATTTCCTTATTTGTTAAGAAAAACATCCCTTATTTGTATCTGCTTATAATATATAATGGAGAAAGAAATGGTAATCCACTCCAGTATTCTTGCCTGGGCAATCCCATGGACAGAGGAGCCTGGTGGGCTACAATCCATGGGTTCACAAAGAGTTGGACACAACGGAGTAACTAACACTTTCACTTTTATGATATGTAAAAACTAAGTAAGTGGCTATCTCCTCGGAAGAGGAGCAGGTGGTGGCAGGACCCAAGCAGACGATGAACAAGAACAGAAAGACTTTCTACTGTGCACATTTTTATATTTTCTGGTTTCTAAATTGTGTGAGTATATTACCAATTCAAATTAAAATTTAAAAAAAAAGGGGGGAAGACAGAAAACATTTCTACCCGTTTAGGTAGGCTTACCTGTGTGTGTTTCCACATTCTTTAGCATGTGGTTCTGTTTGCCTCGGGGAAAAGATGCTAGAGGATCCTGCCTCCTTACAGCACATTTCTCTGGGTCAGCCCTTCTAGAAGACCTGCTGACGACTGCCAAGTTCCCACTGTCACAGGCGGACTTTGCTGACCTTTCATTAAGATCATCCTTTGGAACGGAGGCCATGTTGTCTCTGGACCCTGTGTTTGTATGTCGTGGGCCCTCCTGTTTTGGTGGATTCCTGCCTGGTCGTGGCCTGGCTCCCTCCACTTCCCAGGGAGACCTTTTCTGTGGGTGTCTTCTCTGCTCGCCGCGTTTGGCCCCATCCGCTACTACTTTTCTAGAGGAAGCATCTGAAGAGTCAGGGTGGATAACCCCTGCTGGTTTGGTGTTTTCAGGTCCTGCCTCCTCAGGTTTGGGAGTCATTCTGTGACCCCACTCACTTTTGAGTTTCCCCTTGACTTTTGGTCCTCTCCCATAGCTGTATATAAACTGGGTTGCTTTCTTGGGTTTTGCTCCCCTTGGATCTGCACCGACAATTTCCTTCTCACTTTCGGAAGGACTGTGCTCTCTGAGGTTTGTCCCACTCTCTGATTTGGCCACATTTTCTAGGCCAGGTGCATCTGAGGTCTGGTCAATGAGGCCCTGCGCTCTCTTGACTCTGATATGCTGCTTTTCACTCCTCAATTTCTGCCAAGGTTGATTCTGAAGGCCATGGTTCTTCAGAGATTTGTTAGTAACAGAGGACTGGAAAGAAGTCTGCTGACTTTTAGGTTTGCTTCCTGAAGGATGAAAACTGTGCTGATGAACAGCAGAGATGTCATCATAAGAGATTTGCCTGGAAAGGTGACAGGGAGGTGGTGAACTGTAATTTCTTCTACCAATTCTATTAGAATCTAGTCTCCTTTGACTCCCACAGTACAGACCAGAATTTTTTCTCTCCTGAGGAATGAACTCAGCAGCATCCGTATTGAACTTAAAAGCACCTAGGACATAAGAAATAGACACATAAGTAAAGAAATTAATTGGTCACTCATGAAGCCCCAAAGACTATAAGCCAGACCTAAGAGTTCTCTTCCTACGGACTTTGTATAAAATAGTCTCCGCACAAGGCCTGTGTTTTCTGTGAAGGTGGTGGGTTCAAGTTGCTTGTGGAAGACTGATTGGCAGCCTTACCAACAGCCACTGCTGAACTGCTAAGTAAAACTGTTCACCTGGGCTATCAGGCATTAGTTATAAATGTGTTTATTTCTATTGAGAAATGTAAGGTCAGCGAACAGTTCAGGGATGAGACATCAATCGGCAGGTTCCATGCGGTCTTTCAAAACTCTAAGGTAGCATTGCATAATATTAAGTTAATTTTGGAGTCAGCCAAAATCAGTTTAAAGCCTGACTCTCCAGTTTATATTATTAGCTCAGGAAAATCATTTAATTGCTTTTAGCCTGAGTTTCCACATACATGACATAAGCTGATAATAATATTTCAAAGGGTCATTATGGAATTTAAGTGAAGACTTCACATAGATGTACTTAGCAGGAAGAATACATCCCACCTCATCCCCCCTGGAATGTATTTTAGGTTTTCCATACATAACCTCTGTTAATACAGTCAGAATCCCAGAGTCTCAAAAATTGAGCTTATGCCCCTTCAACCTACTCATCCATCCCCCACCTCCACTGGCCACATGGTTTTTTGTAGTCAACTTTGTCCCTGAAGTACAAAGATGAAACAATTCGCCTAAGGATAAAAAACCAGATAGTAGCAAAGTCAGACTATGCCTAGTATATAGAATATTCTCTGAATCAGCAGGGCCTGGGAGATGGATTTAAGTCCCTGTCCATCACTTGTGTCTTTATGCAAGTTATTTAATCCCAGTAATGGAATAGTAAGAATCCCTACATCAAAGAGTTGCTATGAAGATTAAAGCAAGGTTAGTAACAAGTATAAAGTGGTTAAAATAGTGCTTTATTATTGCCGTTAAGACTACAGACTATCTGAAACAGACCCGACCGCAAAAGGCTTCAGTGCACAGCCTGTAAGTTTCAGGTTTAATAATAAGCCCTAACATTTATTAGGTACTTAACACATGCCAGGCACTATTCTAAGCACTCTGCATACGTTAATTCATTTAATCCTTACATTCCTGATGAGAAAACTGAGACTCGGTAAAGAGTAACTTCCCCAAGGCCACAGGGGTATTCCAGAGCAGATGGAGAATTCAGGCCATGTGACCCTAGAGACCACGCTCTTAAATTACACTCCATTGACTGACGTTGGGTAGCAGGTACCATAGAAACATATACTTAAGAACTGAGCAAGATCATAAAGGTTCTCTCTCACTCAATCCAGGATTTGTCCGGAAAGCTTTCACACAGGCAGGATTCTGAGGATGGGATTGGAGAGCCTTACACAATGGCAAGAGGGTTAGACAAATTCAGAAGGTGGCAGAGAAGGTGTTCCAGATACATAAGAGAGAACTTAAGAGGGAAATGGGTAAATTAGACCTAGTAGGTATTGTGTAATTTTCTCCTGCTCTAAGAAGCGAGGTTGTAAGAGGGGAAGAAAAAAGGTCAGTAAAGTGGTCCAGAATAGCCAGGTTAAAGGATACAAAGAGCATGTTTTCACGTTAACCAGCAAAGAGTTGACTCAACTTGAGAATCTACACAGAGCAGCATCTATTCATATAAAGTATGTGTTCCACCAAATGTGAAGTAGTGGACAAAGCCCTCAGCTCATTCAGGGATACAAGGAAGGGGAAAACAGGCACAGGAAACTGGACACAAAAATCTGAGACTTTTTTCACTATTTTGAGCAGCTGAAGTTACTAAATAGGATATCTCATCCCCAAGGCTTGGCTACAGTGCAAGTGGTACTAGAGATCCAAGATAACACCATGGTGGGTGACCTACAGGTGGGTGGAGCAGAGTAAGGGAAAATCCAACTGCAGATTATAAAGTCCAGAGACAAAGTTGGCACTGGAGAGTCTATCCATGGGTAAAAAGATACCCCTTGGTGTTTCAGGAAAACAGCAGGTAAGAGAATTACACTGGAGTAAGGATGGAGGTGTGGGCTAGAGATAATGCTGAAATAAGAACATGGATTAGGGACTAAGGCCAAAGCAAACTAAGGCAGAGGAGACAAAGTGGGGAGGTCTTTGGATTACCAGACTTTGCCTCAATAGATGAGACAGAGGTTGTAACCTGGAGAGCAACACCAGAGGCCAAAAACAAGATTCACAACTAGCCCCACTCATTTCTGCTTCAAACACTGAATGGTGCAGAAATGGGCCAGATGTGAGCCTAAGGATAGGAAGACCAAGGGATCCAATTTAGGGGATCTAGGAAAAGAGTGAGTGGAAGAAAAACAAAACACCAGGCTAAATGTGGTCCCTACCCTCCAAGATGAATTAATACCTAAATCAGGTATTAACCAGGACTAGGGTAAACAAACAAAAAATGGACTAGGGTACACCAATGCAGTGTGTTAGCCAACGTTTTTGACCAAGATCCACGGTAACAAATACATTTTACCTGCCACCAAGTACACAAATACAAATATAGGCTTCTTGGTGCCACAATAGCTGGTAGGCAGCAGAACTAACACTCGAATTAATGACTGTTCACGAACGTCATGCTGCAAATTGCTGCCCTGTTTTTCAGAAAGAGTGGATCATGAAATCAAATTATGTAGTGGGTTGTGACAAGAATTTTTTCAAACGAAAAATGTAGTAGAGAGTGTATTGGAGATAATAAGGAAAACCACTGCTTCCTGAAATTTTTGGTTCGTTTTTATATTTGTGTGCGCTGAGATCACTATGTAAAATGCTCCTTTTCCGTCACGGTCCAAAGAGNAGGATGGGATTGGAGAGCCTTACACAATGGCAAGAGGGTTAGACAAATTCAGAAGGTGGCAGAGAAGGTGTTCCAGATACATAAGAGAGAACTTAAGAGGGAAATGGGTAAATTAGACCTAGTAGGTATTGTGTAATTTTCTCCTGCTCTAAGAAGCGAGGTTGTAAGAGGGGAAGAAAAAAGGTCAGTAAAGTGGTCCAGAATAGCCAGGTTAAAGGATACAAAGAGCATGTTTTCACGTTAACCAGCAAAGAGTTGACTCAACTTGAGAATCTACACAGAGCAGCATCTATTCATATAAAGTATGTGTTCCACCAAATGTGAAGTAGTGGACAAAGCCCTCAGCTCATTCAGGGATACAAGGAAGGGGAAAACAGGCACAGGAAACTGGACACAAAAATCTGAGACTTTTTTCACTATTTTGAGCAGCTGAAGTTACTAAATAGGATATCTCATCCCCAAGGCTTGGCTACAGTGCAAGTGGTACTAGAGATCCAAGATAACACCATGGTGGGTGACCTACAGGTGGGTGGAGCAGAGTAAGGGAAAATCCAACTGCAGATTATAAAGTCCAGAGACAAAGTTGGCACTGGAGAGTCTATCCATGGGTAAAAAGATACCCCTTGGTGTTTCAGGAAAACAGCAGGTAAGAGAATTACACTGGAGTAAGGATGGAGGTGTGGGCTAGAGATAATGCTGAAATAAGAACATGGATTAGGGACTAAGGCCAAAGCAAACTAAGGCAGAGGAGACAAAGTGGGGAGGTCTTTGGATTACCAGACTTTGCCTCAATAGATGAGACAGAGGTTGTAACCTGGAGAGCAACACCAGAGGCCAAAAACAAGATTCACAACTAGCCCCACTCATTTCTGCTTCAAACACTGAATGGTGCAGAAATGGGCCAGATGTGAGCCTAAGGATAGGAAGACCAAGGGATCCAATTTAGGGGATCTAGGAGAAGAGTGAGTGGAAGAAAAACAAAACACCAGGCTAAATGTGGTCCCTACCCTCCAAGATGAATTAATACCTAAATCAGGTATTAACCAGGACTAGGGTAAACAAACAAAAAATGGACTAGGGTACACCAATGCAGTGTGTTAGCCAACGTTTTTGACCAAGATCCACGGTAACAAATACATTTTACCTGCCACCAAGTACACAAATACAAATATAGGCTTCTTGGTGCCACAATAGCTGGTAGGCAGCAGAACTAACACTCGAATTAATGACTGTTCACGAACGTCATGCTGCAAATTGCTGCCCTGTTTTTCAGAAAGAGTGGATCATGAAATCAAATTATGTAGTGGGTTGTGACAAGAATTTTTTCAAACGAAATATGTAGTAGAGAGTGTATTGGAGATAATAAGGAAAACCACTGCTTCCTGAAATTTTTGGTTCGTTTTTATATTTGTGTGCGCTGAGATCACTATGTAAAATGCTCCTTTTCCGTCACGGTCCAAAGAGTTGGGAAAACAAAAATCCAAGGTACTCTGAAGTAACTGGAAATCGTGTTACATTAACAGCCAGATGAGGGTATCTCTATGGGAGGGGAAGTAAGCTAACAATTGTGTAACACGTACAGTAGCGGCGGGAACCTTCACAGTAATTGATTTATTTACTCCCAAGTCACAGAGGAGGAAAACGAGCCTTCACATTGCGAGCTCATGGCAAGCTGAGCCTGGAAACCACGAGTGTTCGGCTCGCGCCCGCGCTGCTGCCCCAGGACGCACGAATACATCTCAAGCGCAGCGAGCAATCCCGCCGCGCGTCGAGAGCTAGCCACCGTCACGGGCCGACGCCCGCCTGTCGGATATCACTGCCCCAGGAAGGCCGGGATGAGCCCTGGAAAGGGCGGGACACCCGCTTCGATTCAGTGGGACAAACCGACTCTCCTTGGAAACCCAGCTGCCGGGCTTCGCCACCAGCCAAGGATAGTTAAGACCTCGGTACGCACGACGCGCGTGGCTTGGCCCTTCCGAGCCACTATCCCCAACCCCTGTACGTGCCACTCTCGCGATACGAATGGCCGGGGCCCTAGGACTCGTCACTGACTCAATTTCCGCTCCCCAAGAGGGGCCCAGTCCTGCGAGGGCCAGTACAGTACCTGAGACTGGAGGCGCCTCCGCCATCCCGTGCCGCAACACCTAAAGCGAGCCCTGCAGGCCAGCGAGCGCTGTCACCCGGTCATGTGCTCTGGACTTCCGGCGCCGCGAGAAAAGTCGCTTCTGCGCGCGCGGTAGACGGCCACGGAGTGTGCGCGGCCTGAGTCAACTGTGCGGAGCGTCGGTGACGTCAAACAGACGCGACCGGCGCCGGGCTGAAGCAGGGTACTAATAGCTGTAGGTAGCCAAGATCCGGGAGGGTAAGCATGCCCGGTCTTGCACAATCAATAGTTGTTTTCCTTTTGAGAGTCACTGTTCTCTCCTGCTACCGTGTGCTTTAACCCTCTAACCCAACCAGCCTTGCCTGATTTTCTGGAGTCAGGTCAGACCGCACCTCCATACTAGAGTGGATCAGATTTAGGATTAAAACAAAGACGAAGTAGTCAAAAGGCAGAAAGGGGAAAAATGTCTGCAAAACAAACGATAAAAGGCTCTTACAAATCAGTTTAGAAACAAAAACCCATTTATTAGAAATGATAAAGGACTTGAAAGGGCAGATGGTAATACTAAAGTAGATACAGAGGGACTCAATGTGAGGGGGTAAGTTTGGGGGCACTGATCATTTTTAAAGTACAAAATGTTTTGAGTGTGTGTAATTTTTTCATTTGTGTGTTTTGCCGTTGCTCTACGAAAGAGAACACAGTACTTAAGTGTGAAACTTCTGCATTTGTAAAGTAATTCACTGCTCTAGACTTCCCCAAGAACACAAAATAAGAGTCATTCATTCACAGTCTAATGCATACTTTTAGGCATTGCTTTAACTGCTGGAGGTTAATGTGAAAAAGACAGACAAGGTCCCTGCCTTCAGTGAAGTGCATTGACTAGTAGGGAAGGTTAAAACTAAGTAATGTGGGACTTCCCTGGTGGTTCAGTGCTTAAGTATCCACCTGCAAACACAGGGGACATGGGTTTGATCCCTAGTCTAGGAAGATTCCACATGCTTCTGGGCTACTAAGCTGATGCACCACAACTACTGAACCAGAGTGCTGCACCCACTGAAGCTGGTGTGCCCTACTCGCCTGTGCTCCACAACTAGAGAAGCCACTGCAATGAGAAGCCCAAGCAAATGAAGTAAGAGAGCAGCCCCAGCCTCCCCCAAACAGAAAGCCCAGGTGTAGCAATGGAAGGTGCAGAAAGGAAAGACGCCCCTGTGGCCAAATATAACTATAAAAATTATTTTAAAATTAAGTTTATTTACAAATTGGTGATTTGGGTTGTCAAAGAAATTAGCAGGGTAACAGTGACTTACGAGGATCTGCTCTAGAAAAGGTGGCCAGCCTTCTTTGAGTAGAAGGAAGGATAGATGAGAATGATCAACTATGTGAAGATTCAGAGGGAACAGCAGGAGGAAGCAGGTGTGAAACCTATGGAGGAAGGAAAGGGCTCAAAGTGTTAAAGTTATTGAAATATTTGCTGGAGAGCAATGAGCAAGGAGAGGGCACAATATGAAACTGGAGGTAGGTAATTAGACCATGTGATAATGGATTTTATTCCAAGAGCAACAGGAAGTTAAAAGGTTCTAAGCAAAGAAGTGGTACTGTTAACAAACTGAACACAGGTCTGCTTATGCAATGTAAAGCAAAGTCGGTCCACTGACACCAGGCTTTGGTGAAGTATAGTGCTTACTGCAGGGCACCAAGCAAGAGTATGAGAGACAAGCCTTAGATCCACTCCAACTTGGTCTTTGAGTTAGTTTTTGTTTTTTAAAGGGAAAAGATAAAAGAGGCTGGAATTAATCATCATCTTGTGACATTTCTTAATCATAGTTTCCAGAGTCAAAGACATTTCTGGTTTACAAGTGTCTGACTTGGTGGTCCACGGCTTGGGGAGCTCAGCCTGTCCTGAGTTTGTATGTTAATGATATATAATAGCAATTTTAGTTCATTAACAATGCTATTGACAACAGCAATTTTAGTCCTCTGATTCTGGCTAATTAGTGTTCAGTTAGCACAGGATTGAGGTCAGAGGGGATACAAGAAACTAAAGTTTTGGATAGAGAGATTAATCAAACTGGGTAAGGGAACTTGGTTTTAGGGGCACTCAGTTTCAGTATGTGAATTACCCTTAAAGATTTCTCATACTCCCAGGGGAAGAGTGAATTGTAGGGGAGCAAAAATAGAAGTGGGGAGAAAATTTACATTTTTCTATTATGCTAATATGGAAGATGATGGTGGCTTTGAACTAGAGCGACAGCAAATGTGATTGAGAGGAGAGCAGATCTAAGATATATTTGAGACAACCTTTATCCAGCTTCCAAATGTTTTCTAAACCAAAAGGCATGACGTGCTATCTCATTGTTTTGTTAATTTGAGTTTATCTGATTACTGACTCCAAACATTTCTTAGTGACTTTTTGAGTTTCTCTTTTTAGATTGCTTAGTCACATCCTTTGCCGTTTCTCTGTTGGGGTTGCTCGATTTTTCTTGCTGATGGTTTTCTGTACTTTGTAGATATACAAGACTTGTATGCTTTGTCAGTTTTAGACATTTCAATTGTCTTCTCTTACATCCATTAATTTATTCCTTTATTGGACATAAATCCTTAATTTTGACAGTTCATCAAACAAAAAACCTTACTGTCTCCTATAGAAATTACCAGTTGTATTAGTCTGAGTCAAGTAGAAGAAAGGAATCATATAGTAATTTGAACAGGGAAGGTTTTATTTATTTTTTTTTTGAAGACTTTGTCCAGTGAAGATCATCCCAGAGCTGAGGTGCAGACTTTGTTGGAAGGGATGTGCCTGTGATGCCTAGATAGGGAAGCTGCTGTGGTGCTGCATGGAAGAGGTCGGAAATCTACCTTAGATGGTGCTGGGGAAAGCCATTCATGGGGAGGTGTCTCACAAGAGGCACTCTCCTAGAAACCACTTGAGGAGGGTGCCAGGAGAAGTTGCTGGCTTTTGGCCACTATACACTGAAGAAACCAGGTACAGGAACCAGACACTGGGGAAGCTGCCCACAGCACCTTAGCCTGTCCAACCCAAACACTAGAACAGGAAGGGAAAGCCTTTCCTCCTGCAGTATCTCTCTATTGCTCTCTACTGACAAAGCTTAATACCTGCCAGCTGGTAAAGGATAAATATTTAAAGTGCCCAAATCCATTTCACAGAGCAGGCAAAAAGGATAAATTTGGAACTGAAGGTCAATAATTCATAACTGGCATACTAGAGAACCCACTCATTATTCCCCAAACTCGTAAACAAATGGAAGTAAGCAAGCATTTATCTTGCCTTTCCTATACAGACACTGCTTCACACAACATACAAAGTTAGGACAAGCAATGAAAGCAGTACTCAGATGGAAATTTGTAGCTATAAATACTTACATTAAAAAAGAAATCCAAACAATGGGAAATTATTCTGCACTAAATAGAAATGAGCAATCACACCATGAAAAACACATAGAGGAAACTTAAATGCAAATAATAAGTGAAAGAAGGCAATGTGAAAAAGCACATACTGTGTGTTTTCCACTATTACACATGACATTCTGGAAAAGGCAAAACTATGGAGACAGTGAAAAAAGAAAGCAGTGGTTTCCAGGGATTAGAGGGCAGGAAAGGATGAAGAGACAGAGCACCAGAGAATGTTTAGGGAAGAGAAATAATTCTGCATGACACTATAATAGTGGATACATTGTCAAAACCAACAGAGGGTACACACCAAAAGTAAACTCTAATGTAAACCATGGACTGAGGGTGATGAGGAGTCAATGTAGGTCCAAGGGTGGACAAATGTACCAACCACTCTGGTGCAGGATGTCTATAGTGGAGGGGTTGTGCATGTGTGGGGACAGGGGCATATACTGGAACTGTCCATACTCCCTGCTCAATTCCGTTGTGAACCTAAATTGCTCTGAAAAAATTTATTAATAAATCAGATCTCAAATCAAAAGCCTAATCTTCTACCTTAAGGATCTAGAAAAAGAAGAGCAAACTAAACCAAAACAAGTACAAGGAAAGAAATAATAAAAGAGCAGGAACTAATGAAATAAATACAAAAAACAATAGCAAAAAATCANCGTTGTGAACCTAAATTGCTCTGAAAAAATTTATTAATAAATCAGATCTCAAATCAAAAGCCTAATCTTCTACCTTAAGGATCTAGAAAAAGAAGAGCAAACTAAACCAAAACAAGTACAAGGGAAAGAAATAATAAAAGAGCAGGAACTAATGAAATAAATACAAAAAACAATAGCAAAAAATCAACAAAGTTGACTCATTAACCAAAAGCATAAAAACTGATCAACTTTTAGCTAGACTGACCAAGAAAAACAGAGAAAACTCAAATTACTAAAATTAGGAATGAAAGAAGGGACATTATTCTCTAGCTTATGAAAGTAAAAAGAAGCATAGGTAATACTATGAACAAGTGTACGCTAGCTAATGGGCTTCCCTTGTGGCTCAGATGGTCAAGAATCCACCTGCAATGCAGGAGACCCAGGTTTGATCCCTGGGTGGGGAAGAACCCCGGAAGAAGGCAATGGCTACCCACTCCAGTATTCTTGCCTGGGAAACCCCACTGACAGACATACGATTGAGTCACACAGACAAACACACACAGACACACACACACGCTAGCTAATCAGATCACACACGTACACGCTGGCTAATCAGATCACCTAGATGAAACAAAAATTCCTAGAAATATACAAACTATCAAAACAGACTCAAAAATCTAAACATACCTATAACAAGTAGAGATTGAGTTGGTAATAATTTTTAAAATGTCTAACAAGTAGAGATTGAGTTGGTGATAATTTTAAAAATGTCCCACAAAAGTTATCCGTGGATGGCTTCACAGGTAAATTCTACCAAATGTTCAAAAAATTGATACCAATCCTTCAAAAACTTCCAAAGAACAGAGGAGAACATAATACTTCCCAATTCATCCTCTGGATGAAAACTCTGCCTCAGGGCAATCATTTACTGCCTATCTCTTTGTTAACAAGTTCCCCTGGTGGCTCAGATGGTAAAGCATCTACCTACAATGCGGGAGACCTGGGTTCAATCCCTGGTTTGGGAAGATCTCCTGGAGAAGGAAATGGCAACCCACTCCAGTACCCTTTCCTGGAAAATCCGATGGACAGAGAAACCTGGTAGGATGCAGTCCATGGGGTTGCAAAGAGTCAGATACGACTGAGCAACTTCACTTTCTTTGTTTCAGAAATTTACGGCATCAGACTGCTGAAAACAGATTCAGCCTAATCAGGCACCCTTGGGCAGTGGTTCACTGACTACACACGAGAACACCTGGGGAGCTTTTAAAACTTTAGGTGCCCACTCTGTATCTAGATTATTACATGAGAATCTATGGGGATAGGACTCAGGCAGCAATAAAACAAACATACAGACAAGCTCCCTAGGTCGGGTCCATGGCCTGTCAGGAACCAGCCACACAGCAGGAGGTAAGCAGCAGGTTAAAACCAAAACTATTCCACCTCCCACAACCCCTGTCCCCAGAAAAACTGTCTCCCATAAAACCAGTCCCTGGTGCCAAAAAGGTTGGGGACCGCTGCCGTAGGTGATATGCTGCTGCTGCTGTTTACTTACTGTCATATGGATTCTTTGCACCTCTACAGACTATAGCCTGCCAGTCTCCTCTGTCCATGGAATTCTCCAGGCAAGAATACTGGAGTGGGTTGCCATTTCCTTCTCCAGGGGATCTCCCCAACCCAGGGACTGAACCTGAGTCTCCTGCTTGCCAAGCGGACCCTTTACCACTGAGCCACCATGGAGGCCTGCCTTAGGTGATACAAGAATGTATAAAAAGAAAACTAAGGGATATGGATAATAAAGGTAGAAGTGCCAAACATCTCTCTATTGGATCTTCCAACCTCCTCCACCATTGTTAAACCCCCAGAGCTGCTAGATTACAATGTAAGGAGACCATCTGCCCTCAATTCTGCTTATAATGGTTAACAGGTGAGACACTGACAGCGATGCTAATTAGTGGGAACTACAGCAGTGACCACCAGAGGGCCCTCTGCTGCTGCTGCTGCTGCTGCTGCTAAGTCGCTTCAGTCGTGTCTCACTCTGTGCAACCCCATAGACGGCAGCCTACCAGGCTCCCCCGTCCCTGGGAGTCTCACCACAGCATTTGTCCTCTCCACTTAGATAAATTCACTGGGATTGACAAAGACCAGGGCCTCGCTTTTGGTCTTTTCCAGTACTGCAAGAATTAGCAGAATGACAAAGGTGTTAAGGAACCTCTGAAACTGAGTCCAGTTCCCCTACTGTTTATGATTAACCTCTCTATCCAAAACCTTGTTTCTGTATCTGACCTCAATACTGTGCTAAATGGACACTATTCAACCAGAGTCAGATGACTAAAATTGATGTTGTCAATAACATCATTAACATACAGACTCAGGTTGTTTTTCCAGGGCGAAGTGAGATAATAGACCCCACCGCCCCTACCCCCCAGGTCATGGACCACCAGAATAAAGAGTCATAAACCATAGGTATCCTGCCTTTTGAAACTACAGTTAAGACCTGTCACAAGGGACTTCCCTGGTGGTCCAGTGCTTAAGATCATGCTTTCTAGATCCCACATGCTGTGCAGCACAGCCAAAAAAAGTCACAAATTGCTGACTAACCCCAGCTTCTTTGTTCTTCTCCTTTAAAAACGAACTCAAAAGATCAAGCTGGAGTGGATCTCAGGCTTGTCTCCCACTCCCTTGCTTGTCCCTGCAATAAACCCTGATTTTGCTGCCAATACCTGCTGTCAGTTTGACTTTCTGTGCCAAGGGCACATGAGCCCATTGCTCACATACAGCTCCAGGAGGGGGAAACTATATGAGCAGATGCAGGGGAACTAGAAAGTTATTAAGAGCGTAACAAGCAGATGCTACAGAGAAAATTTTCAGGACTCTTACTAGCAAGTGACAGGAACCCATGTCCAATCAGTTTAAACAGAAAAGGGGGGTTGTTGGCAGAATTCTCAGCTCACAGAACTAAAGGAAGAGCTGCAGAGACTTGGAGCCATCTGAGAATCTCAAGAAGTCAGTGCTCAGGGCATGAGGATTCTTTCATTCTGCCTCTTGGCTACTCTCTAGACTCAATATCTCAAACTTACCAAATTTATATATATATATATATGTATATGTAGGTAGATAGATATAGATTTAAAAGGAAGCATTTCCCCTAGTTTCCATTTATAAAATTTGGGATATGAACTTCAATAGGCACAGCCTGGTTACAAGCCCACTCCCATAGGAGAGAAATAAAAGTAGGGCTACTCTAATTGGTATTTTCACAGTAATCACTCATTTGTAATCAGGGAGGAAGTTCTTTAAATCAGGGGTCCCCAACCTTTGGGATATAACACCTGATGATCTGAGGTGGAGCTGATGTAATAATAATAGGAAACAGTGAAAAATTAATGGACTTGAATCATCCCCCCACCCCATGCTGTCCATGGAAAAAAAAGTTGTCTTCCATGAAACTGGTTTCTGGTGCCAAAAACGTTGGGGACTGCTGCTCTATATGAAAGAGAATTCTGTTCTGAAGAGACTACGCAATAAACCATTACAGAGAGACGGGGGCCAACTCATAGGCAGCTTTTTGCGTCTTGTTGGAGGTGTCAGGAACCATGACTTTAAGTAAGAGAATGATATGGTCAGATTTGTATTTTAGAAAGATCAGTACAGCTATGTGTGATGAATGGACTCAAGGAAGTGAAATCATGCAAGAGGAGAAAGCAGGTCATTTATTTGGAAAGACTACGTGAGGGGTGTCCAAGCCAAAGACAGCTGTGAGAGGCAAGGAGGGGTTGGATTTGAGAAACATTAAGGGGTTAAAAGCAGGGTTTAATAAATATAATCGAATATGTAGAATGAGGCAAAATGTAGGCATCAAGGACAACTCAAGAGCTTTCTGTTTTGAATGATGGAGAATAACAGTTCCTTTAGTTGAGGCGAGTGGAGAATCAGGTCTGGGGGGAGGCCTGACAAAAGCCAAGGGAAGAGTGATTTGAATCTAAAGTGTCTGTGGGCTTCTAGAACATCCAAATAACTGTCAGGCAATAGCTGGATATAAATAGGATTCTGACTCTCCACTCTGGGGGGAGACCTGACAAAAGCCAAGGGAAGAGTGATTTTGATAGAATGATTGTTCACTGGTATCCAGTGTACTAAAGAAGTCTAGCTGGAGGACTAAATATCACTCATTAAAACTGGCAATATATGGCTCAGAGATTGAACAGTACCAAGATCGGAAATACAGCAGGAATGCTGACTGAGTGTGAGCTCAAGGTAACGAGCTTAACTTGGATGCTAGGTTCTAGGTAGTGGTAGGACATTTAATTAGGAATACCCAGAATTGAAAATAAGAATAAGTAAAGGGGTCTGGGTTAGTGAGTTATTATGAGTCATTAGTTCATGGGTAATAGTTAAAATCATGGGCATGAGGTATCTCAGGCAAACTATGAAGACTAAGAAGTCCAAGACAGGAACGACAATGGAAGAAATATCTAAAGGGCTAAGTGAGAACCTGTCAGGAAGCCAAGGAAGGTTTCAAGAAGGTAATGATGAATAGTGTAATGTTTGTGCCACTGGAAGCTTTCTGCAAGTGTGAGGTTGGTGGGGGTGGGAAAAGGTTACATCTGTGTTCCATTCTCACCTATAACAAGACAGTGAAGTTGTGACAAAGGAGCTGTGACTGTTCTTGGCATCCCTTGGGTTGGTATACTCTGCGGAGCTGGTGTTCAAGAAATGATTATTGATTTGCTGACACACGAAAGGCTGGTGCAAGTGACATTGTGAGGCCCCCAGCAAGGCTGGCAGAAGGAAGGATAGGTCATTTAAGATCCTGAAATCTGGCGAGAATTTGGACTTGCTGCAGCACTCCAGGCACCTCCCAAAAAGGAATAAAGCCCCTGGGTTTTTTTTTTTTTTGGCTGCACAGGATCTTAGTTCTCTTATCCAGGACTGTATCAAAGGCTGTGGTAGTGAAAGTTCTGGGTGCTAACCATTGGACTACCAGGGAACTCCCAACCCCTGTTTTTTCATGTTAATTATTAATTTATTATTAATAATTCCTCATACTGTTAATAATACCTTTGGCAGTTAACAAAGTACTCAAGACTATTACCTCAATTATTACTCACAAAAGCCTCATGAAGTAAGCATGATTTTACTAGTAAGGAAATAGAAGTTGAGAGGTGTGAGTAGGCTACTTAGAGTTATTAGATGCAGACCTAGGGCCCAAGCCTGGATTGCTCCTTGCTCTTTCCTCTACACCAGGGGTCCTCAACCTCTGGAATCCACTGCTTGATGATCTGGAATTCCTTTACTAATAATAAAAATAAAAGGCCCAATAAATGGTGATGCAGTGGTAAAGAATCCACTTGCCAGTGCAGGAGATGCTAGAGACTCGAGTTCACATCCTGGTGTGGAAGATCCCCTGGAGTCGGAGGAAATGGCAACCCATTCCAGTATTCTTAGCCTGGAAAATGCCATAGACAGAGGAGCCTGTTGGGCTACAGTTCATGGGGTTGCAAAGAGTCAGACCCGACCGAGTACACATGCACAATGAATATAATGCACTTGAATCATCCTAAAACCACCCCACCCAGGACCCCAGCCCCCAGGGGAAAACTGTCTTCCACCAAACCAGTCCCTGGTGTCAAAAAGGCTGGGGGTCAACCACAGCACCACAATGCTGCCAGTTAAATTTGATCTCTGTATAGTTTTTAAGCTGAACTGACATTAAAATTATATTAAATTTGGTTTCTGTAGTGGAGGTTTCAAGCTGAGGTAGTATTATTAAAATAATATCCTTTTGAAAAATATTTATTGAGTATAAATAAATGTCCTATACATTAAATATTGAGAAATATTCATTATTGATTACAAGTCAGCTGTAATACTGAAGGAACCACAGAATCAAAATATGCACCCATGATACAGTAGTGACAATTCCATTCCAATACTGGACACAGTAATGATTTACTCACAAGACACAACAAAACTCACCCAGAAAGGCCATCACTTTAACCAACNACAAGACAGTGAAGTTGTGACAAAGGAGCTGTGACTGTTCTTGGCATCCCTTGGGTTGGTATACTCTGCGGAGCTGGTGTTCAAGAAATGATTATTGATTTGCTGACACACGAAAGGCTGGTGCAAGTGACATTGTGAGGCCCCCAGCAAGGCTGGCAGAAGGAAGGATAGGTCATTTAAGATCCTGAAATCTGGCGAGAATTTGGACTTGCTGCAGCACTCCAGGCACCTCCCAAAAAGGAATAAAGCCCCTGGGTTTTTTTTTTTTTTGGCTGCACAGGATCTTAGTTCTCTTATCCAGGACTGTATCAAAGGCTGTGGTAGTGAAAGTTCTGGGTGCTAACCATTGGACTACCAGGGAACTCCCAACCCCTGTTTTTTCATGTTAATTATTAATTTATTATTAATAATTCCTCATACTGTTAATAATACCTTTGGCAGTTAACAAAGTACTCAAGACTATTACCTCAATTATTACTCACAAAAGCCTCATGAAGTAAGCATGATTTTACTAGTAAGGAAATAGAAGTTGAGAGGTGTGAGTAGGCTACTTAGAGTTATTAGATGCAGACCTAGGGCCCAAGCCTGGATTGCTCCTTGCTCTTTCCTCTACACCAGGGGTCCTCAACCTCTGGAATCCACTGCTTGATGATCTGGAATTCCTTTACTAATAATAAAAATAAAAGGCCCAATAAATGGTGATGCAGTGGTAAAGAATCCACTTGCCAGTGCAGGAGATGCTAGAGACTCGAGTTCACATCCTGGTGTGGAAGATCCCCTGGAGTCGGAGGAAATGGCAACCCATTCCAGTATTCTTAGCCTGGAAAATGCCATAGACAGAGGAGCCTGTTGGGCTACAGTTCATGGGGTTGCAAAGAGTCAGACCCGACCGAGTACACATGCACAATGAATATAATGCACTTGAATCATCCTAAAACCACCCCACCCAGGACCCCAGCCCCCAGGGGAAAACTGTCTTCCACCAAACCAGTCCCTGGTGTCAAAAAGGCTGGGGGTCAACCACAGCACCACAATGCTGCCAGTTAAATTTGATCTCTGTATAGTTTTTAAGCTGAACTGACATTAAAATTATATTAAATTTGGTTTCTGTAGTGGAGGTTTCAAGCTGAGGTAGTATTATTAAAATAATATCCTTTTGAAAAATATTTATTGAGTATAAATAAATGTCCTATACATTAAATATTGAGAAATATTCATTATTGATTACAAGTCAGCTGTAATACTGAAGGAACCACAGAATCAAAATATGCACCCATGATACAGTAGTGACAATTCCATTCCAATACTGGACACAGTAATGATTTACTCACAAGACACAACAAAACTCACCCAGAAAGGCCATCACTTTAACCAACCTATAACACCACAAGAGAAAACGGTTTTGAATAATAATATGGACAGTCCCACTATTCTCATCTTTGCCATCAATTTATCAGGTCAGTTTGAGATTGTGGAGATATGCTGTCACAGAACTTAAAAGATTTCCATTTCCTTGGTTTTATTTCAAAATTATTATTAAGGAATTAAGACGGACATATCCAATGATAATTTTTAGTTAGTCTTTCATAAGAGAAAAGGAATAAAAATTTAGTATAAAGAAAGCCTCCTCCAAGCAATGAGTCTCTTACAGGAAAAAAATAAAAAAGCAAAATAATTAACTTTTCCTCCAAGGAAAGGAAAGAAACCTAAATCTGTTATGGCAAACTTAGAAAGATAAATATTCCCCCGTCCCAGAATACGCGTTTATTTTACACTGTGTACTTGAATGATGCAAGTCTACGAAGCAGGGATCTGTGGCAATCCAAATTCATCCACCAGGACTCCATCCTGTGAAAAGAAAGAATTGTTCAGTGTCACTACTTTCCAACTGACTTAAATAAAAAAACTGATTTCAAACATTTAGTGGTCAAAATTCATTTCCAAGTGGTTAATCAATGAAAACAAAAATCTCACTGAGAAGATGAGAACAATGTTTTTTTCAAGAGAGGTAAAGTGGCAAGTGATAAACCAGGAAAAGAAATGGAAGGGATCAAAAGGGATGACTCTACAAAGTAAGGGAAGAGAGAGAGAGAGAAACTTAAAGAGTAAACCTTGAAAGGGAAGAGGGGGCGCGAGTATCCAGGAGTTAAGGAGTGTCCAGAGTAAAGGCTTCGGAGTGAGCACTTGCCTCCAGATTCCCACTTTTACTCTGGTCCCTAAAGTGAACCAATACCTTTTGTAGCCTCACCAATCCTCGAAGGAGTGGTGCCCTAGGACACGAGTCACTGCCATATCATACTTTACTACAGACTTCTAGGCAGTGACTGGGCATCCCTGATAGCTCAGACAGAATCGGCCTGCAATGCAAGAGGCCCAGGTTTGACCCCTGGGTCAGGAAGATCCTCTGGAGAAGGGAATGGCAACCCACTCCAGTATTCTTGCCTGGAGAATCCCATGGACAGAGGAGTCTGGTGGGCCACAGTCCATGGGGTCGCAAAGAGTCAGACATGACTGAGCGACTAAGCATGCACCCACAGGCAATGACTATCAATTCAGAAACCATAGCTCAATAGCACGTTTAAATCAGGAATCTGTGATCTTCTAAACATGGAAATAACATACATGCTTCAGGAACCTGTTACCAGGGATTTAAAAAGATGAGCTATGGTAGTGTTAATAAAAACTATTTCAGGAATGCTGAGAAAAAACAACCTATGCACCTGGCACCTTGAAGTGGTCAGAGTGGTGTGGATGGCACGGGCAGTAGAAAAAGATTAAGACAACTCCAGGCTCAAGAAGGAATGGAGGGTAAAGTAGGGGAAGACTAACCACAGTCCAACGTAGAAAACTGGGTTTTAAAGGGTTCCCCAAATTATGACAGAGTCTTTCCTTGTTTTTACTTAATACCTTTTAGATTCCCAGGCTGATGATTAAGCATAAAGTCTTTACCATTTTGCATAGAAAATATGAACAGAGAAAGCTTTCACCTTGTTCTTCGTGTCAGTGGGAACACCTTCTGGAATTGCGGGCGCAGCTGCTGCTTCATCCAAATAGGAACTGTCTTCATCCGCCAGAAGCTCATCGCCCAGTGCATCCAACTCTAAGTTAAAACAGTCAACATTTCAAAAAAAATGTAAGCAAAAAAACTGGAAGCTAGGGATGACTTCCCTGGTGGCGCAGTGGTTAAGAATTCATCTGCCAATGCAGGACACGGGTTTGATCCCTGGTCTCAGAACTAAGATTCCACACGCCACAGGGCAACTAAGCCAATGTGCCACAACTACTGAGCCCACGTGGCCCCAATGAGAAGCCACCACAATGAGAAGCCCGTGCGCCACAACTAGAGTAGCCCCTGTTCACTACAATGAGAAAGCCCACACTCAGCAATGAAGAGCCTGTGCACTGCAGTGAAGACCCAGTGCAGCCAAAAAAAATTTAATTAAAAAAATAAATAATTTAAGAAAAAAATAAAATTGGCAGTTAATGTTACGAAAGTCAGCCAAATTATTTGAAATAAGATGAAAATTTAAAAACAGAGAAGGGATTTTTATATTTCTATTTTCAAAATAAAAGATGGCTATTTCAAGGAAACTGGGGTGGTAAAAGTCCATGAAAAACAAAAATTAAATAAAACAACTATTTCCCACAGGTTTATAAGGCCCTAGTATTCATGAGAAGACTGTATAGTTATTAGTAGGCTAAGTCAAATTAGAAAATCCTGACAATAACAAATGTAAAAAGTTATTTTCCATTTACTGGTGAACTTGAAAATAGCCAGTGAGAGAAGGCATGAGATTGTTGTAAAGGGAGTGACCATGCCATGAGATCAGGCTTTAAAAGTAAGTCTATGGCAAAGTTGGAAGTGACCAGGGGAATAGCAACAGCAGGTGAAACTCATCAGAGGAAACTCAAGATGAGAAATAAAACAGGGTCAGGGGAGAGAAGGGGCAGGGGAGGTTATAGTTAAAATAAGAACATGGAGATTAGTAGTAACGGGACAGGGCAATCATCCAACAGAAAACCCAGTTACTCATGCTAGAAACTGACAAACATCTTTGACATCTCCCTCTCTCTCCATATCCAATCAATCAATCAATCATTAGGTCCTGTCCATTCAACCTTCTAAAATTTCTTCAGTATGTCCACTTCTCCCTGTCTTTGCTGCCACCGCCTTAGTCTCAGGCACCATTATGTCTTACATGGACTACAACCACAGTTTCTAAACAACTCTCCATGGGGCCACTTCTTAACAACCCCTTCCATTTCATCTTGCTAACCTCTGCTAATCCTTCAGGTCCTATGCCTGTCCCTGACTCCCAACTAGGTTGGATTCCTCTATGTTCCTATGGTAGCCCATACTACTACTTTCCGTCAGTCTGTGCTCTTATAACTCATGCAGTTTCTTATCAGAAACTAGAGGAGATGGTTCAGGAGTGCAGGGATGGTGTTTGTTTTCTTCAATGCTGAATCCCCAGCATCTAACACAGGGCCTGGCATATAGTAACTGGTGCACACTAAGTATCAGTATCTGCCAACTACTGTTTCTTGATGAGCTTTACTGTTCTGAGGAAGAGGACTCAAGCAGGAAAATGAAGAGAAAAATATCAAAAGGAAAATGGCAGGGAATGACAGTGTTTGGTTACCAAGCACCAGGTCAGCGGAGGCCTTTGCCCGGATATTCCTTCAGAGCTCGTCCACCTCAGAGTTGGTGAGGTACGCCGGTCTGATGTGGCTGCCACCCAAGCTCTGTGCCCAGAGCCTTACCACAGACGAACTTTCAGGGAACCCTCATAGAAATTTTCTCTAATGCCTGGGAGAAAAGATCCCTGAAAGTTGTTCCTTTCAGATGTTAGGCTACATATACGTTGCTTTTCCTATAACTGACCTGCTTCGAGGTCATCTTCATCTAATTCTGGGGTGCCGTAACTACGACTCAGTGCTTCTTGGATTTCATTTGCATCTTCCATCATATCCTCTAGCTGGTCTTGTAGATCCTACAAAAATATATATGACAGGGTTTTTATTCAATTCTTACCATTTTTCTTTAATTACCCCGTCTCTATTCTCTCCCCTGAATCTTAGAAACAAGCCATGGACCACATAATCTTCCCCTATTTTTGGTGGTAAAAATGTAAACTTGAAAAATAAAGAGCGGAATTACTAACCTTGCATTTGAACTTAAGGTGCTCTGTGGAAAATCAAACTGCTATTGCAAGGAGAGATGCCCATCTCTCTCTTTACAGAAAGTTTGCTTGAAACAGGAAATCAAGCAACATTTACACTATCAAAAATCTTCAAGTTAAAAGAAAAGAAGGTAACTGAGACAAGAAAATTATGCTTCTCGAGTCAGCCAAAAACTGACTGCACTGTGGAGGGTAAGGAAGCAGTAGCAGAAACAACTGGATAATACAAAAAGTTATACTGGGCCTACCCTACATGGCAAAACAGAAGTGGATTCAAGATAGGCTTGATATCTGAGACAAGGCTGGTGAAAAAATTTAACTGAGGGCATAAATCATCTGGGAATAATCTGTCTGTACTTAACTAGGAAACTACAAAAGGGCCACAAAGAATATAAAACCCATTTGAGAAGTGGTCCAGCGAAATAAAGGGCAGTTAGTACAATGGAAAGAAGAGCAGACTGTGGTTAAATATAACCAAGCTAAAGTTTTACTCAATATTCAAAAGTTTTATTTCATATTCAATAAAAAGTAATGTCTCTTAGGCTTAATTTGCTCATCTATAAAATGAGGTTATTAATAGCCATTCTTCATAGCTAATGATTTATTGTAACAACATATGTCATAATATGTGTCAAAGACTAAACACTTAATATTATATATATATTGTCTCTTACATTAAGGATGTACAGAACAGTCTGTTTTTCACATGCTGAAAATTCTACACAGAGGGGAAAGGACTCTTGCTGATAATGCAGAGGTTCTAAATCAACACTGCTTATTCTTCAGAATTTCCAGAGCAATGCAAAACATTTTAAAAACTCCTTCTTTACCCCCAAATTAGAGGTTTGTTTTTCCATATAAGGGTTAGAAAATAAAATGGAGGAAAATACTTTTTCAGAAAGAAAATGCTTTCTGTTTCCAAGTACCAAACTATCACACTGCATATACTTTAACAGTCTGCTACACAGAGAAGCACTGGCTGAAACAATAATTAAGAGGGTGAAAATAACCTAACTAATCAAGTTGAACTTATTTTAGACTTTTACATATCAAGATAAGTCACCCAAAATTTCAGAGTGATCTGAAATTTTTTTATATCTAATAGGATCTTATAATCCTATTAGAAAGAGTAGGATTTCTAGCAAGACTCCAGGATAGGCACAGGAAAAAAATAATCACAAAGAATTAGCAGGTTCAATTCTGTAAAAACAAAAGCCATACAAAACAAATACAAGCACTAGACTGGACTACAGAAATTGGGAAATAAAAAAGAAATAGGAGAACACACATGTAGAGACAATTTTAAAATGAGCACTGCTGCTGCTAAGTCGCGTTAGTCATGTCCGACTCTGTGCGACCCCATAGACAGCAGCCCACCAGGCTCCTCCGTCCCTGGGATTCTCTAGGCAAGAATACTGGAGTGGGTTGCCATTTCCTTCTCCAAAATGAGCACTAGAAAACAATAAAAATGCTTCTCAAGTAAAATATTTTAGGAAAACAAATGGGATTCAAACTATCNTGTCCGACTCTGTGCGACCCCATAGACAGCAGCCCACCAGGCTCCTCCGTCCCTGGGATTCTCTAGGCAAGAATACTGGAGTGGGTTGCCATTTCCTTCTCCAAAATGAGCACTAGAAAACAATAAAAATGCTTCTCAAGTAAAATATTTTAGGAAAACAAATGGGATTCAAACTATCCAGCCCAGTCAAAGACACACACTCATACACATCAAAAAAGTTAAGAAAGAAATGGGCTCTTCACCTATTATGCAAGCAGGTCTATTAGGGCAGGGGTCCCCAACCCTCAGGCTACAGACTAGTACCGGTCCATGGCCTGTTAGGAACTGGGCCTCACAGTAGGTGAGCTGTGAGTAAGTGACGATTCATCTGTATATTTAGTTGTTCCCCATCACTCACTTTATTGCCTGAGCTCCACCTCCTGTCAGATCAGTGGCAGCAGCATTAGATTCTCATAGGAGCATGAACCCTACTGTGAACTGTGCATGCAAGGGATCTAGGCTGCACACTCCTTACGACAATCTAACGCCTGATGATCTGAGGTAGAGCTACGGTGGCGATGCTAGGGCTGGTGAGTGGCTTCAAATACAGAGTATCATTAGCAGAGAACTTTGCCTGCACAGAGACCATAATAAATCAACTGCTTGCAGACTCATATCAAAACCCCCAGATGGGACCATCTAGTTGCAGGAAACAAGCTCCGGGCTCCCATGGATTCTGCATTATGGTGAGCTGTATAATTATTTCATCATAGATCACAATGTAATAATAATACAAATAAAGTGCACAATAAATGTAATGTGCTTGTATCATCCTGAAACCACTGCCCACCACCCAGTCTGTGGAAAAACTGTCTTCCACAAAACCGGTCCCGGATGCCAAAAAGGTTGGGGACTGCTATATTAGAGGACAGGAGAAGGAAAATCAGGTGGGGAGACAGCCAGACAACCACAAGTGAGAGACGAAGCAACATAGAGAAAACCAGAAATACCAAAATTTCTATTTTGTTCATTAAATAGCACTAATTAAAACACAAGGAACCCTGAAAGTAGAAAATAAAATTCAGTTCATTTTGTTTGATTATCAAATAATATGATACAAATAAGGCAAGCATACTCAGAACATTTTTCTCAGTGAATCTCTATCACTAAGCCTGAATTCTTGGAAGCAGAAACTGGTGGAGAATTAGAGAGGGTCCCAGCAGTATAAGGAGGGGTGCTGGAAAACAGCAAGATGAGAAGAACACCTTCACTTACTGAAGACTGGAACTATCGGGGAANTAAGGCAAGCATACTCAGAACATTTTTCTCAGTGAATCTCTATCACTAAGCCTGAATTCTTGGAAGCAGAAACTGGTGGAGGATTAGAGAGGGTCCCAGCAGTATAAGGAGGGGTGCTGGAAAACAGCAAGATGAGAAGAACACCTTCACTTACTGAAGACTGGAACTATCGGGGAACACCGTGCAGAATCAGTAAGATGCTGGAGACACACTAAGAACTCAACTAACAAACCCTGATTAAACGGGGCAGAACCGCTTTATGGCACTGAATAGCCTCTCCTTCATTTGTTCACCAATCATTAAATAAACCGAAGGCCAGGTGCTGTTTGGGGCACTTGGGAATGGTGAACAAAACTGAGTCCCTGTCCTCTTAGAAAGAGACATTCTACTTAGTATTTAGGGGGAAAGACCACTATCATATGTGCAGAGACACCTTCTCCTCTGACCATCACCACTCCCTCTGCTAATCCTGTCTGCCATCTGGGCTGCTCAATTGACAGAGTTAAGAGATGCCGAGCTCCTAGGGCTCACCACCCCAGCTAAAACATGATCTCAAAAAGAAATGCTAATTTTAGGGACATTATTATTAAAAACCTGAAGAGATGGGGGGAGGTGATCAAGAGGCACAAACTACTACGTATAAAATAAATAAGCTATCAGGATATATTGCACAACACAGGAACACAGTCAATATTTTATAATAACTATAAATGAAATATAACCTTAAAAAAGACGACTAAGTTCTGGGGACCTAAAGTACAGTATGGTGGCTATATTTAGCAATACTTGAAAGTTGTTAGGAGAGTAAACCTTAAATATTCTCATCACAAAAGTAATAGTAATTATGTGAGGTGATTTTACAGTGGTAACCATTTCACTATATATTTCAAATCACCCAACTGTACACATTCAACTTACACTATATTCTATAGCAAGTGTATCTCAATAAAACTTGGGGTGTTACTTGGGGACAATCCTGGGAGATGAGCAGCAGCATCACTACTTTATAATTGAGGCAACAAGACTAAAAATCATTAAATGAGTTAGTAGTGAAAGGAAACTGGGCGTTCATTCACTGGGTGTTTATTATGTGCCAGTCATTGTGCATTTAGATACACCAGCTCACTTATTTCACCCTCATAATGACTAGAGAATCCTGTGGACAGAGGAGCCTGGTGGGCTGCTGCCCATAGCGTCGCATAGATATGACTGAAGCGACTTAGCATGCATGCATACGTTGGAGAAGGGAATAGCAACCCACTCCAGTATTCTTGCCTAGAGAATCCCAGGGACGGAGGAACCTGGTGGGCTGCTGTCTATGGGGTCGCACAGAGGTGGACATGACTGAAGTGACTTAGCAGCAGCAGCATAATAACTGCATGTGGCATTAGGATCCTTAGGTTAACAGTCAGGACCTTTGACGCTCTTTCCCAAAGTTACTCCATTAGTAAACGGGAGCCCCAAGATTCTGTCCCTCTCCTGGGCTCTTTCCATCACATACACATTCATTTGGATGCTTTGAGAAACCAGCACACATCTCACCTCAATCTGGTCAATTTTCACTTGCTTGTATGCTTTCTTCATTTCCTTTACTCCCAATTTCATAGCATCAACCTAAAAAAAGGAAAGAGAACATAATATTTCTTAAGAAGCCATGATGGTTAAACCGTCTTTTAGAAACTATAGGAAAAAGAGCACAGGAATACAAAAATAAAAGGAAACCATGGGAAAAAAGTGCTTTGGGAGTACCGTGGTCTTGGTGTCCTTCAATGACTGGATGGTGTAGTTGGCTTGCTCCATATTAAATGACTGTTGGGCAAGATTGTCCCGCTGTTGCTCGTACCTTTTCAGAGTCAAATGAAAACGGTAATGTGAAGCAGACAGAACTCTTCAGGAAGAAAGTATCTTTAATGCTAGATAAAAGAATCTTCTTAAAGACAACAACAAACTTTAACAAATATATAGAAAAAATGAGAAAAACAATTTAATCCATCTTAAATATCATTTGACGTTCCTCCAATCTTCTTCCTCGGAATGTACTGTAACTATAACATTCTTTTCCACTTAACATTATTACTGCTGTTTTCTACATTGCTAAGAAGTCTTAATATATGTTTTTATGTTTTAGATTATTTCCAATGCTAAATTCTCAGAAGTAGAATTCTTAGGGGGAAGGAGCAAGACTATATTTAAGGTTCTTTGTATATAAGGTGAAATTTTTCCAGTAGACTGAACTGCTTGAGGACTGGTATTATATTTTATTAATCTTGTATCCATAAATAGGTAATTTATCTAAAACTAATATATTGTTTGGCACTCCAACTATTTTTTTAAATGAAGTTTTATATCAACAGATAATACTGTCTCAAAGACTTAATATCACTATAGTCTTTATACAATATTTGAAAACCATCTAACCATTCAANAACCATTTCACTATATATTTCAAATCACCCAACTGTACACATTCAACTTACACTATATTCTATAGCAAGTGTATCTCAATAAAACTTGGGGTGTTACTTGGGGACAATCCTGGGAGATGAGCAGCAGCATCACTACTTTATAATTGAGGCAACAAGACTAAAAATCATTAAATGAGTTAGTAGTGAAAGGAAACTGGGCGTTCATTCACTGGGTGTTTATTATGTGCCAGTCATTGTGCATTTAGATACACCAGCTCACTTATTTCACCCTCATAATGACTAGAGAATCCTGTGGACAGAGGAGCCTGGTGGGCTGCTGCCCATAGCGTCGCATAGATATGACTGAAGCGACTTAGCATGCATGCATACGTTGGAGAAGGGAATGGCAACCCACTCCAGCATTCTTGCCTAGAGAATCCCAGGGACGGAGGAACCTGGTGGGCTGCTGTCTATGGGGTCGCACAGAGGTGGACATGACTGAAGTGACTTAGCAGCAGCAGCATAATAACTGCATGTGGCATTAGGATCCTTAGGTTAACAGTCAGGACCTTTGACGCTCTTTCCCAAAGTTACTCCATTAGTAAACGGGAGCCCCAAGATTCTGTCCCTCTCCTGGGCTCTTTCCATCACATACACATTCATTTGGATGCTTTGAGAAACCAGCACACATCTCACCTCAATCTGGTCAATTTTCACTTGCTTGTATGCTTTCTTCATTTCCTTTACTCCCAATTTCATAGCATCAACCTAAAAAAAGGAAAGAGAACATAATATTTCTTAAGAAGCCATGATGGTTAAACCGTCTTTTAGAAACTATAGGAAAAAGAGCACAGGAATACAAAAATAAAAGGAAACCATGGGAAAAAAGTGCTTTGGGAGTACCGTGGTCTTGGTGTCCTTCAATGACTGGATGGTGTAGTTGGCTTGCTCCATATTAAATGACTGTTGGGCAAGATTGTCCCGCTGTTGCTCGTACCTTTTCAGAGTCAAATGAAAACGGTAATGTGAAGCAGACAGAACTCTTCAGGAAGAAAGTATCTTTAATGCTAGATAAAAGAATCTTCTTAAAGACAACAACAAACTTTAACAAATATATAGAAAAAATGAGAAAAACAATTTAATCCATCTTAAATATCATTTGACGTTCCTCCAATCTTCTTCCTCGGAATGTACTGTAACTATAACATTCTTTTCCACTTAACATTATTACTGCTGTTTTCTACATTGCTAAGAAGTCTTAATATATGTTTTTATGTTTTAGATTATTTCCAATGCTAAATTCTCAGAAGTAGAATTCTTAGGGGGAAGGAGCAAGACTATATTTAAGGTTCTTTGTATATAAGGTGAAATTTTTCCAGTAGACTGAACTGCTTGAGGACTGGTATTATATTTTATTAATCTTGTATCCATAAATAGGTAATTTATCTAAAACTAATATATTGTTTGGCACTCCAACTATTTTTTTAAATGAAGTTTTATATCAACAGATAATACTGTCTCAAAGACTTAATATCACTATAGTCTTTATACAATATTTGAAAACCATCTAACCATTCAACCAGAAGAAAAACGGTCAACTATGCCGGCAAATGGTGGTGGAATATTATCACATCATTAAAAAAATATGTTTCCAAAAAATACTTAGAGGAACAAAAATACTTGTGATACAACATTAAGTAGAAAAGGATAACTGATACAATACATGCCATTTGTTTTCTTCTAAAAGATTATATGCACATATGCCATGTATGTACAAGCAGAGAAAGGCATTGTAAGAAATTAGCATTTTAAAGGTGGTTATTTCTGGCAATAGGAATCTTGATGAATTTTCTCTTCTTCTACTCATGTTTATGTACTTGCCAAATTTCCACAATGAACATGTATTTTTTTATTTTTTTTTTTTAAAAAAAAAGCTACTTAAAAATTGCAATGCTGGACTTCCCTGGTGGCCCAGTGGATAAGAATCCACCTGCCAATGCAGGGGACTTGGGTTTAAACACTGATCCAGGAAGATCCCACATGTTGTGGAGCAGCTAAGCCCATGCATCACAAGTACTGAGCCACTGCTCTAGAACCTGTGAGCTGAAACTACTGAGTCTTCATGCCTAACGCCTGTGCTCCACAACAAGAGAAGCCACTGCAATGAGAAGCCCACGCGCTGCACAGAAAAGAAGCCCCCACTCTCCGCAACTAGAGAAAGCCTTTCTGGTGTTTGTTTTATTAGAGAAAGACCTTTCTGGTGTTTGTTTTATTATTTATTTTTGGTGCAGCCAAAAATAAATAAATTTTATTTTTTTAATAAAAATTTTTAAATTAAAAAATTGCGATGCTACCAATTTAGGAGGTAACAGTTTATACCTCTGTCTAATCTGAAAGAAGTAAGATGGTATCTGATGTTTTATAAGAAGTCACTTTGTAAACAAGAATAGAGATCCCAATAATCTTTCTGCTCTTCATCAGCTGATTCCACCTGACCTCTGCACTCCTGCAGAAGGCCTTATCAGCTGGAGAGCTCACAAGGTTAAGAACCAAAGATAATGCTGCNGATGGTATCTGATGTTTTATAAGAAGTCATTTTGTAAACAAGAATAGAGATCCCAATAATCTTTCTGCTCTTCATCAGCTGATTCCACCTGACCTCTGCACTCCTGCAGAAGGCCTTATCAGCTGGAGAGCTCACAAGGTTAAGAACCAAAGATAATGCTGCATTTCTACTCAAACACTGGGACATAGTCACCTACAACAAATTAAGGACTGCTAAATCTTCCGAAGGGAGGGAACAAATATTTAAGTTTCCCAATTTTACAGGCAAACAAATGAAATTTTAAAAGGTACATTCTAATTACATAAATGGGAGAATCAAAGTCTACAGATCTGGGAAGTCTATACAGAAGCCACTAGACATACATGGCTACTTAAATTGTTAAATAAAACTGGACCTTGAGTTCCTTAGTCATACTAGCCATGTTTCAAGTGTTCAGTAGGCACATGTGGCTAACAGCTATTGTACTGACGAGCACAGACAGAAAACATCTCCTATCACAGCAAAAAGTTCTATTTAAATGGACAGTGGTGCAACAGATGTTGCTGAACATGCAGGGGGAGAAATTCTAGTTAACTGTGTAAGTGAAATTTGCAATTAACTGAAGAATGCTTATAAAGTGGTGCATACGTGCTAAGTCACTTCAATTGTGTCCAACTATTTGCAACCTTATGGACTGTAGCCTGCCAGGCTCCTCTGTACCTGGGATTCTCCAGACAAGGATACCGCAGTGAGTTNGAAATTCTAGTTAACTGTGTAAGTGAAATTTGCAGTTAACTGAAGAATGCTTATAAAGTGGTGCATACGTGCTAAGTCACTTCAATTGTGTCCAACTATTTGCAACCTTATGGACTGTAGCCTGCCAGGCTCCTCTGTACCTGGGATTCTCCAGACAAGGATACCGCAGTGAGTTGCTGTGCCCTCCTCCAGGGGATCTTCCCAACCCAGGGATCAAACCCCCATCTCTTATGTCTACCTCTCTGGCAGGTGGGTCCTTTACTACTGTGCCACTTGGGAAGCCCTTATAAAATGGGATGAAAATATAAAGGAATAGAAGACCATTTCCCTTCTGGTTAAACCTGTTAGAGGAAAGGAGATTATACTTATGTAACTTACATCCGCTTTTGCTTTAAAACCCGCAAGGCTTTCTGCTTGACCATATTCTAGGAAAAAAAATAGATTTTAATGAAAGGAAGTAGAAAATATACAAATGATAAAAGAAACCTCCCATATCCTCAAACTCACATACCTATTTCCTCTCATCTTCAAAGCAGTAGACATGGTGGCTCCTGGACTGTTTACTTCCCAAGCGGGCTCTAAGCTCCAGCCCGCCTCAGTCTTTTCATCCCACATCTCAGTACATTTCCTTTTCTAGGGCATATTATGTCTACTCCAAGAGGGCCAATTTTGTATATTCAGGTGCCTTAGAGAGATTCCAAATTTGGACAGTCTGCTCTCCACTCAAACTCACCATGCCCAATCTCTTCAACCTGCTATCACCTTGGAAATGACTAACAATGGCCCCACCAGCCTCTCACCTCTCTAGGCTGAAAACTGTTACACCAACCTTACCTTTCCTCTCTCTGTGGTCTCCTCATGCACTGTTATCGTGTTAGATTTTCAGAACTCACTTTCAAATTGATTCCTCTCATGTCATTCACATGACTACCACCATGGTTTAGGCTTTCATCTCTTCAAGTCTAGGTGGGCTCTCCTGCCTCTGGTCACTCGTCACTCCATGCCATCCAACTATGATGGCAGAGAAAATCCTCTGGTTACTTCGCTTTCTATACTGTTTCATAAATCACTTTGTCTCCTCCAATGAAGACGGAAAAGCAGGTATTATTACTTCACAGATGATAATAATACCTAACATTTACTGACTGTTTCTATGTACTAGACATAGTGCTATAAATTACCTTGACATAGGTCACATGAATTACCTTGTTTAATCTCACGCTATAAAGTAGATATTATCCTCGTTTTATAGATTGGAAAACTAAGGTTCAGTGATGCTAAGTAACTTGCTCTCACTTAAATGCCTAAAAAGTTATAGAGATGGGGTGGGAGAAAAAAAGCAGCTCAAATCCAAGGACTTACATATACCACTCTATGTTTCTTCATAACAGAAGAGGAAAGTAAGGAATTAAGTGACTTTATAAAGGTCACAGCTAGGAGGTAGTGATGGTATTAATAGAACACTAGTACTTGTCCCCAACATGCTATTCCTTAACTAGTCTATTATATTTACCTAACCTGACCAGCCAAGCAACTCTTTAGTCTGAGCAGGCCCAGTCTGTCCTGTCCAGATTGCCACCTTCTCAGTAGAATATGCTAACTCCCACATACATGTTTCTGGATGTGTGATCAACATCTCTCCACCAGGTCAAGCCCCAGTTTTCCTCTGATATCCAGCTGCAAACTCTCCTCCCTGAAGGACACACTATCACATATGTTTTCCCTTTACCAGACTGTGAGCATCTCTTCTATATTTCTCACCAGCCCTTACCACCAGGCCCTACTTCCACAGGTACTCAAATCAAGGTGTCACAACTTCTGCAGGAGCTGTCTACCTTACCTTTGCAGGTCCCTCCCTCATCTTCTTGATCTGATCCTTATACTTCACTAGTTCAGCATCCAGCCGGGAAATCTTCTTGTCAATGGATTCTGCTCTGCTGTCCACCTTCAACAGAAAAACATCAAAGGCAGTGGTAGTTACTGCAATACATTGACATGAAAAGTGGTAGGAGAGGAATGAATAGAGGAAGAAAGGAAAAACAAAGAAGAGCATATGGTAAAGGTTGAAAATAGCAATTCCTAATTGTGGGGAGGCGGGATTCTCAGAAATCCTGGGGGGCGGGCTGTATTCCACCCCCTCTAGATTCTAATATCCCAGGGGCGTCAAGTGTTTGAGCAGAAGAATTTGAGAATCACTCGACTGAGTCGAAATTTCCCAAGAATTGGAGCCTAGGCCACCAGAGGGCTCAATCAGAAAGTGTGTGAAATGAGTTACTGCCCAATGGACCTAGGCTAGGGCTGTAGAGCTAACGCTATTCACTTGGATAGAAGGTGGTGGCTTAATGGCAGGGGCTAGAGTTCTGAATTTTGTGTAACCCAGGATTGGGTTACAGATATACTGAGCTAGGATATCAAGCCTAGATTCCTGACGTCGGAGAAGGATGCGGGACGGAAGAGGAGGGAGGAGNTGGCAACACTCCTTTCCACGTGGCAGGTGTATTTTGTCTCAGGCCATTTGTTAGATCCTTGATGCTTCAGGTCGTGGTCCTGGTTGTATGTCTTAGGGTGTGCCTGCACAGTTGTGGGCCTTTGTGCCTAGCTTGTATTTGGCCATGTTGTCTATGACTGCTGTGTATCTGGACACCTACTTGCGTGCAGGAGTCAAAACTCGTGTGCTGTTTGAGTGAGATGTGGGTTCCAGCGTACACTCTGGGCACCTTTGGGGTCTGTCTACTGTTGGAGTTGACACAGAACTAGGCAAAGACGGTTCTCCAGGGAGCTGAGTCCATAAGGTTTCCTCAGGACCAACTAGGGGAGATCACAGGGCCTCAAGAATCTGGAGACCAGGATTCTGCACATTTGGGTGACCTTGGGATGTCTCCTTTCTAGGCATCTGGTTTCTTCTATGCGAAATAGAGTTGGTAACACCTGTCCCGCTGACTTCATGGCTGTTGAGTAGGCTTAAGGCTTGGTGTGATGCACTGGACACAGGCTACGCCCTTGCTGTCCACATATCCAGAAAAGAATTGGCACCTCTACTCCAAAAAGAAATTTGTGCTGTTTGAGTTTTTTCACTCATTTGTTTATTTATTGGCCACACTAGGTCTTCGTTGCTTTGCTCGGGCTTTTTCTAGTTGTAGCGTGCAGGGGCTACGCTTCCTTGAGATGTGCGGGCTTCTCATTGGGGTGGCTCTAGGCATGCGGGCATCAGTAGTTGCAGCATACAGGCTCAGTAGTTGTGGCGCACAGGCTTAGTTGCTCCATAGCATGTGGAATCATCCAGGACCCGGGATTGAACCTGTGTCCCCTGCCTTGGCAGGCGGATTCTTATCCACAGCACCACCAGGGAAGTCCCTCATTTTACCAACCATATGTGTACAGGTGTGCCCAGTGGGAGAGACCTGGAAGAAAAGCAGTTCCTTGCCCATTATAGCAAAGGAGATAGAAAGAGTTCCTCGCCCAGTACAACACAGAGGAGAGGACAGTCAGGTCAGAGGAGGCAGATGACTTGTAAAGAAAAGCACAGAATTTGAAATCAGATAGATCTGAGGTTAAGTTCTGATTGTAGAGATGGGTCTCACTAGGCAAATCTTAACTGGACTGATCTCACATTTTGCTTATCTGTGAAATGGAGAATAATAGGTAATACCGGCTTCATGGGTACTTCGTGGGGTTGTTCTGAGGATTAATTAAGATTATGCATAAAATAAGCCTGCTGCTGCTGCTACTGCTAAATCCTTTCAGTCATGTCTGACTGTGCGACCCCATAGACAGCAGCCCACCAGGCTCCTCTGAGCCTGAGATTCTCTAGGCAAGAAACTGGAGTGGGTTGCCATTCCCTTCTCCAATGCATGCATGCACACTAAGTTGCTTCAGTTGTGTCTGACTCTGTGTGACCCTATGGACAGCAGCCCACTAGGTTCCTCCGTCCACAGGATTCTCTAGGCAAGAATACTGGAGTGGGTTGCCATTTCCTTCTCCAAAATAAGTCTAGTCAGCCCCTTACACATGTTAAATGCTTAAAATGTTAGCTGATATCACTGATATTGTTAGTTCCTATAACAATTCCCAAGGAAACAAAAATCCTTGAGCAGGTCTTAAAGGCTGGGAAAATGAAGTGTCAGCCTCTGTTTATTGGTCTGTGTTTTCTTCAACACTTTTCTCTCTTCCCAGGCAATGAGAAGCACGATCTTCAAGTTACCCCACAAGAAGGCAATAGTGAGCCAATTGTCCAAGACCTGGCCCAGGTTGTTGAAGAGGCTACAGGGGTTCCCCTGCCTTTTCAGAAACTCATATTTAAGGGTAAGCCTTTCTCTTCCAGCTCTAAGCCTATTTAAAACTATTTAACCTTACCTAACAGTAAGGTTAGGTTTTCATTCTAGGACAGTTCTTATTTGCTTGTTAATTCCGTCATTCCTTCAACAAATATTTGTTGAGTACCTACTGTGTGGTGGACACTTGCAAACACTTGCACAGATATTAGAGTTGAAGTCACATGAGGGTGGTGGAAACCTTACCATTTTTGATGAGGCACACGGGCAGTCTTCCCTGGCTAAGTTAGATCCTCTTCCCAGTGTATGTTCTTGTAGCACTCCCTCCACTTCTGCATAGCTTGTATTGAAACTACTATTAAATAATTGTTTCCATAGTCACCAAACATCTGGTTTCTCTGGTACAATACAGACTCCATAAGGGCAGAGATACTTCTGTGTTTTCAGTGCTTGGCCTAGTTCTGACACAGAGAAGGTACTGAACAGACTAGTTTAAAGGACCTGGATGTAGCAGGCCCAGTGGAATATGGTGATTTCTGCCAGGACACACCTACTCCCATCCCCATTCTCTGGTCTTCTCATTCTCATGGGAACCCATTATTTTGTATCTGATGAAGCTAAATTCATCCCATTTGGTGCCAATCATAAAGAATTTAGTGATGGGAAGCATTTACTTTTATACTTCATATTATAACTCCTTGTCTTTTCTTTTTAAAAACATTTCATTTTACAATTATAAAGGCAATAGAAATTCATGTTTCTAAATAGAGGAAAACACAAAAAATAAAATGTTCTCCTGGATAAAACCCCTCATAACAATTCAGTATATTTCTCTCCAGCCTTTGTTTGTTTGTCCTGGCATCCTGAAGTGTGGGTTCTCATTTGTGGCTTTTTTTTTGTTTCTGTAGTGGATAAAACTAGGATCATTTCTTGTGATCTTCTTATAACACTTGGTCATCAACACATATTGTGTCATTGAAGTTTCCTGAAAAATGAGCTTTAGTGCCTACAAAGTCTTCCGTTGTTATGATGTATTGTAATCAGTCCCCTATTCCTGAGTTTTTTACTTTTCAGTTTCTCACTGTTATGAATAATAATAATTGTGTAGCAGTTATTGTTCAGGCACATGTCCAGTTATTTGTTAGGATCAATATCTGAAGTGAAGTTATTGTGTCAAGAAACCTAAAAATGTTACACCAACTCATCCTCTTCTCAATAGTGAACATACTATTTCCTATACCCTTGCTGAAATCTATTTTCACTGTTGTACAAGTTACATTTGACATAACTGTCTTCTTTTTTCAGGAAAATCTCTGAAGGAAATGGAGATGCCATTGTCAGCACTTGGAATACAAAATGGTTGCCGGGTTATGTTAATTGGGAAAAAGGTAGATTGCTTTTTCTACCAGAAATGCCTCAGAGCCAAATGACTAAGGTGTTACATATGGGTGTCTGTTTAGAAGGCCAAATTGGGGGCTCAGGTTTGGCGCTGGTGAAGTAGTGCTTGCCACACAAATGTAGTTGCTGTTTGTTTAGTGGAGTTACCAGTCTTATTGCTCTCATTCCCTTCAGCTTCTGTTCCTTAGGGCTTTCACCCTGGGAATTGGGAGTGGTTGTATTGCCTCAATTATGTGCGTTTTGTGCTGGTGGTGGAATTTCAGTCTGGATAAAATGGTGTCTGAAGCAGTCGCTACTCACTTGGAGAAGAATTTGCAAGAGACTGGCAAACCTGTAAATTTTAAAAATAAGTACTCTGCGAATTTCAGGAGCCTCTCTTCCTTTAACCATTTTTTTTGCTAAAATCTCCCTTGAGGTTGAATCCTCTTTGGCTGGAAAGAAAGGTTCAGACTAGAAGTGAGGGAGAAAAAGAGTGAGTTGGTGACAAAACGGGTTGAGGACAGTAGACCCTGGGGCCAGCAATGCATTGTGACACAGTGGAGTTGTTGGTCAAATGAAGTTCCCTTACTTCAAGCTGGGTGTGGCTGATTCAAGAGTGGAGAGAGGGCAGAGGTTAGCAAGGTGGAGGCAAGGAAAGTCTAGTGCAGACTTGGAACTGCCAGGAGACTGTCACTCAGGATTTGGCCACCAAGGGAGACAGTGGGAACAGTAGAAGACAGTGTAAAAGCAGAAAGCTGCTAGCTACCAGTGAAGTTGAAAGAAGGGAAAATAGTCTAGATTTCTTGCTCAAGGGTCAAGAAGAATGGTGATGGAAAAATGAGCACAACCCAAGGTTGAGTTTGAAGAAACTTTAGGACCCTCAGCTGGTGTTGTCCTGGGGTGTGAGAAGCCAAATCCCATTCAGGTCTCAGCTTTACCTCTTTGGGCTGTGTGACCTTAGGTTACTTTACAGTTACTTCAGTTTCATCATTGGATTGTGGTAAGGCTTAAATAATAATACAGATAGAGTGCTTAGGATGATGACTGGCATAGAGGGGATGCTCAATGAAAGTATGCATCGTCATCATGGTCATATTGAATGAGAGAGCTCAGGAGTTCCATTTAAGGAAAGGATAAAATTTCCCCTCTTTCACCTTTCTGGACTCCTCACATGCTAGGTGTTCACTATAGTTAGTCAACACTCCGGGCTTCAGTCTGGAGGTAGTTGGTGGTCAGCCCCAGGCTAAGGTCAGATCTGGCTCATGGATCAGCCTTGTTCTCTGAACCCCAGCCATCGGGCTCTCTCACCAGAACATGTATCTCCAGCTTGCTTTCCAAGAAGCAGCAAGTTTAAGATGGTCAGATTTTTTTTTTTTCTGACAGAAGCTACTATTTTTGGTGATTATTCACTTCCTTTTATTCTTAACATTTTAGAACAGTCCGGAGGAAGAAGCTGAACTAAAGAAGCTGAAAGATTTGGAGAAATCTGTGGAAAAGATAGCTGACCAGCTGGAAGAACTGAATAAAGACCTTGCTGGAATCCAGCAGGTAACTCTCCTGGTAGACTTGACTTTCTGCCTTCTATAAGAATTCTCTAGAGACACAAATGTGTGGTTATGAGGGCAAACTTTGTTTTCAGCCCCTGCTGGGTTTAGACCCTGACTTCCCATTCTGTAACTGGGCAAGTTTGCCTTTGTCTCAAGTTCTTCTTTAAAAAAGGGAGTAATGATGGTAACTCCCTCTTGGGCTGTTGTGAGGATTCAATTACATAGTTTAAGGCTGACACATTCTAAGTGCTTTGTAAGCACATCATTGTTATTTACAAACCCCAGCCAGCATCCATTTGTGTTCCTATGAGAACACCTGCCATGCTAGGATAATGTGTTGCCTTAAATAGAATAAATAGCTTCTCTCAGTCTAGTCAGTTATAATGTATTTGGCAAGGCAAAGAACACTGATTCATAGAATGTCCAAGTTGAGCATGATATTGGCGAGGGGTCATCTTATTCAATTCCTTATAGTACTAGAGATGGAGGACCAAAACCAAATTAGAATTAGTTATGGCCTCAAACCATGTATTTATTTTTGATCTCTTCATTTTATAACATTAACGGACGTATGATTGTGTTTTAATTACTAAAGTACTGCATACTGATTGTACACAATTTTTAAGAAGATGTGTGGGCACCAATATGAAAAATAATAATTACCTTTAAGACCTCCAACTCAAAGATAACCATTTCTAAAACCTGGAATCTGTTTTTTTATCTTAAAAAAATTGGTATAAGGTATACTTTGTAAACAGCTCTTTCTTTGGTTTAAGAAATTGAACACTTTCCCATGTCATTAAAAATGATCATACTTACTTAGTATACCTGAAACTAACACAGTATTATAAATCAACTATACTTGAATAATGAAAAAATGTCTTGAGTGGAAAAAAAAAGATCATCCTTTTCAAAACTCGTCTAATGTTGCATCACATGAGTGGATTATGGTTTACCTAACCAATTATTTATTATTTATCACCTAATGTTATTTAACATTATGCATAATGCTTCTTTGAATGTCCTTGGGCTTAAATCTTTTTTGGCCATTTCTCATTTTTTGGTAGAGTAAATTCTTTCAGTTGGAATCTGTAGCTTATTTTATTACTTGATGTGAAATCTGCATCTGTAGCTTTTGATTTTGATAAAAACATCCTCAGAGATCCCTGCTGTCCACCTGTTGTCACCAGCTAACTGATCATTAGGCCAAGTAACATGAATAAACAGATAATTTAATAAAAAACAATTAAGTATGTGCTGCCATTTGTTAGCACCATGTCTGTGTCAGGACTCGTATTAAAGGTGTTATATTTCCCTTTATCCTCATGGTAACCTTCTGGGAAATGTATGTCATGGTCTCCATTTTATTTTATTTTTTTTTGTTTTTTTCTTTTTGCCTTTGTTTATTTGGGTCTTAGTTGCCTCATGCAGGATCCTCATTGTATCGTGTGGGATCTATCATTGGGGCACATGGACTCTAATTGGAGTGCAGAGGCTCAGTAGTTACAGCACATGGGCTTTGTTGCCCAGCAGCATGTGGGATCTTCGTTCCCTGACCAGGAATTGAATCCTCGTCCCCTGCATTGCAAGGCGGATTCTATTATTTATTTATTTATTTATTTTTGTCTGTGCTGGGTCTTCGTTGCTGTGTGGGCTTTTCTCTAGTTGGGTGAATGGAGGCGGCTCTCTAGTTGCGGTACTTGGGCTTCTCATTGCAGTGGCTTCTCTTGTTGCAGAGCGCAGGCTCTAGGGAGTGCAGGCTTCAGCAGTTGTGGCTCCCGAGCTCTAGAGCACAGTCTCAACAGTTGTGGCACGTGGGCTTCGTTGCTCCCTGGCGTGTGGGATCTTCTGGCATCAGGGCTCAAACCTGTGTCTCCTGCATTGGCAGATGGATTCTTTACCACTGAGCCAATAGGGAAGCCCAAGGTGGATTCTTTTCTTTTTCCTCCCCAAGGCAGATTCTTAACCATTGGACTGCCAGGGAAATCTTCCATTGTATTACTTTATTTATTTAATTTGGCCAGCTTGCTCAGCATGTGGGATCTTATTCCCCAATGTGGGATGGAACCCGTGCCCCCTGCACAGAAGCATGGAATCTTAACTACTGGACTGCCAAGGAAATGCCTTGATCTCCATTTAAAAAATGAGGACAGCAAGGCACAGATAGGTTAAGGAACTTGATCAAGGTCACCAGCCAGTACACAGCAGTCAGAATTGAAGCCAGGCCTATCATACTCTAAACCCTGTGCTCTTAATATCTGCTTCTTATGTACAGGTATTCAGTGGTGACTGGGGGCTTCAGCAGAGCCAGGCCTCTGGTGGCATTTGTGGCCCCAGTAGGCCACGTAGAGGGGCCTGCAGCCTATTACAGTGCTTGAGGAGGCCCAGGGCTGGCTTTTCTGTTTTCTCAAGAGGTGGAGTTGTGGGCCTGCAATTTGGCCCAGCCTGTTGGGGAACGTGGACTCAGGGTGTGGCTGCTTCATCAGTGCCTGGCTTGGAGTTTTCTGTCAGCCTCAAAGAAACACTTGGAATAATGCATCATTCCTCCACAGGGTTTTCTGGCCAAGGATTTGCAAGCTGAAGCTTTCTGCAAACTAGATAGGAGAGTAAAAGCCATGATCGAGCAGTTTATGAAGATCTTGGAGGAGATTGACACACTAGTAAGTAAATACTCAGCTGAGAAGAACTAGTTTCCTTTGATGGCTTTTCAGTCAGTTTCACTTTCTCAGTATCACACTCATTGCCTGAGGGTACTGGGCACCTACTGAGCAGTGTACCAGACACTGCTAGGTCTTTGGTGAATATGCAGAAAGATAAGACAGTTCCTGATTTCCCCTATCTCACTGACATGGGGCTTTTGTCATTTTTATTTATGTGCAATAGTAACATCTTAGGGGGCTTCCCAAGTGGTGCAATGGTAAAGAATCTGCCTGCCAATGCAGGAGACAAGTTTTCTAGGAAACAGCAAGCCATGCCACTATTCTTACCTGGAAAATCCCATGGACTGAGGAGCCTGGTAGACTACAATCCATGGGGTTGCACACGAAGAGCCAGGCACAACTGAGCACACACATACAGTAGCATCTAATCCTCACAAAGCAGGGACCAAAGTGATCCATGGTCTCAGGGTTAGAGAAATACGGGGTGTCACTTTCCTGACACTCTTGTGTCTGACATTCCACTGGGCCCATTACCTGTACAGAAGACAGTCAGACCCAGCTCTTGGGAGGCTAGGAATAGGAATCATTGATGTTTCCTATTACGTTTCCTATAACGTTAGGAATCATTGATGCCATGTTCCCTTTGAGAGATAATGTCTCTCCCCTGATACCTCATTCTTAGGGTGAACTATTCTGCTTGGGATTCTTGAGGGGAGGTGGTATAGGGAGTGGTAAAGAAGAGCAGAAAAGCACTATGCTTTTCATGCCACAGTGAGCTCGTGGCCCAGCCAGGACACAGTATCCATGCACAGAAAACAATGAAAGGACAAAGTCCATGCTATAGGTCTATGGTCCAGACCTCGAGAGCTAAGGAGTATTTATGGAGTGAGAGCCATGGAAAGGGATGTGTAGGACAGAGATCCAGGGAAGTGACCCCGACATTGGTGACCTGTGGCCAGCTTGGTGTGCTATGGGTGTTTCTGACATGTTCCTATGTCATTTTCACTTACTCGGATTATTTATATGTCAACTTATTCTTCCATAGATTCTGCCAGAAAATTTCAAAGACAGTAGAATGAAAAGGAAGGGTTTGGTGAAAAGGATTCAGGTGAGTTGTGTGGAAGGGCATCACAAAGTGTCATGCATCAGTGCATGTATCTCTTCAAAGTAGGGCAGAGTACATGGGTGGTGGGGGCTCTCTTCAGTTGTTACTTCTCAGTATGAACCCAGAACACAAGAGCTCCTTTCATGTCCCTGTAATTGAATTTGGATTAACCTGATCGGGAAAGAAGTTTGCTAGGGAGCAGACAGGGCTGACATGTTACGCAGTTCTAGGAGGTGCCATTCCTGTGGACAGGGCCCCCATTCCTGTGGACAGGGTCCCCTGAAATCATGCCGTTTCAGGGGCAGGGCTTCCTCTCCTCCGCGCCCTTTGGAGGTTGTTAACCGAGAGCACCGTCACTTCCCTCTCCTGAGTCTGGGGCCTGGGCTGTCTCCATCCCCACACACCCATTTAGCCTGAGTCAGTCACCCAGGGGTTCCCCAGAGTGGCCTGGCAAAGAACCTCTTGTGGCGAAGTCTGGCATGGGTTGGCTGGCCTCCAGTGGCCCTCACTACTCTGCATTTATCTTTTAGGCCTTCCTAGCTGAGTGTGACACAGTGGAGCAGAACATCTGCCAGGAGACAGAGCGACTGCAGTCCACAAACTTGGCCCTTGCTGACTGAGGAGAGGCGGAGAAGGCCGTGCTGCGCTGAAGAACAGCCCCACCAGCTCTGCCATCTCTGGAACAGAAGTTACCTGCCTTCCCCAGGGCTGCTGGGGACAATTGGCCCATTGCCTTTTCCTTCTCTTAAAATCCGCTCTCAATGAACAAGTGTCGTCCATACAGTCTTTAGCTTCTGTCAGCTTCTCGTTCTGTCTCTGTGGATCTGTGCTGTCCAGCAGCCCACCTTGTCTGGAGAGTGCCCCCATGACCAAGTCTTCCCAGCTGTGGACCTTTGGGTGCTTTCTTTGGGCTGGTGAGAGCTCTTACGTATCCTGAGGTAGTTCTGAGTTTATCGGCCGTTTTGGTCTTCAGATCCATGCGGCCTTTTTGTGCTTATGATCCCATAAACCTGTCTCTGTAAACCAGAATCACCAGGAGCCCATGTCTGGTGAGGAAAGTCGGGAATGGGTCAGAACAGGTAGCCCGAGTGTCTCTCATGTGACCTGATTCTGAAACAGCTGGCTGGTTGTGGGTTCATGACCCTGTCCTCAGCTCCCAGTGACCCTGATCAGCCATAGGTCATGAGATCTCTGGTTCATTCCTGGAGTGGGGCCTGTGGTTGATATATGGACTGCCTTGCTCCCAAGCACATCTCTAGAAGGTTAGAACCCAAGGTTGACTAAGTCTCTGCTTGCAACCAGGTCAGACCCTGGCTTACGAGGGGCAGTGAGGGGCCCAGAGTGAATGCAGCAGGCAGGTAGTGAGGGCAGCCATNGGCCTGTGGTTGATATATGGACTGCCTTGCTCCCAAGCACATCTCTAGAAGGTTAGAACCCAAGGTTGACTAAGTCTCTGCTTGCAACCAGGTCAGACCCTGGCTTACGAGGGGCAGTGAGGGGCCCAGAGTGAATGCAGCAGGCAGGTAGTGAGGGCAGCCATAAACCTCTCAGGAGTTCCTTCACAGGCGTTGTTACGAGCCATCCCCTTCTGAGATCTACATTTTCTTCAAGTTACTTTGAGGTTGTTTCTATCTGTTTTACGGTCCTTTCCCCCTTCGTTTGTTATTTAAAAAATAAAGCAGTTTATATACACATCAGCAAGCAAAAGAGTGTTAAAACTTTTTTTTTTATTGGGACTTGCCATACAGCATGTGGGATCTTAGTTCCTGACCAGGGTTCTAACCCATGCTTCTGCATGGAGTTGTAACCTCTGCTCCACCAGGGAAATCCCAGAAAAGTGTTTAAACTTTTTTTTGTTGATCAAGTATGAAAAACAGAAGCCTTCTGAGATTCTAGTCTAGAAGTCAAGAGTGGCCTGTGTACTTCAATGGCCTCTTAAATGGGTCAGCTGATGTTACCCCCATTTTTTCACACAGTGCCCAGGAGAATAACTCCTAAAGGCCACTCTGAGGCCAATCTTATCTGGCAGAGAGGGAGTCGGTGAAACCCCAGGAATTTAGGGCTGTGTGGGTGGGGCCTAGGACAAAGTGGTGGCAAGTAGATGAAGCTCAGGGTCCCATTGGCCCACCCCCAACTTTAACCAGAGTAGTTCAGTATTTACCTGTTTATATGTAGTAGCTGTGTGGTCTTGGGCCACAGCAAGTTCCTGTGTGCCAGATACCATTCTAAGTTCTTCAGGTGTGTTAATCCTGATTTAATCCTCACACAGTCCAGGAGGTAGGTAGGTACTCTCCCTGTTTTAGAGATGAGCTTAGGTGATTTGCTCAGGATCATAGAGTAAGTGACAAAGCCAGGACACAAACTAGGCGGCTTGATTCCAAGCCAATGTTCTTAATCTTTACTGATTTTTGTCCCAACTGACGTGGGGTTGCTCACACCTCATTTTCTCTTCTCTATTTATCTCCTGGGTTAGTCTGTGTACTTCCTCTCTGGTCCTCATTCTCCTTCGAGTAGCTGAGTGATCATGATCTCATCATGTCAGTCCTGTGCCTAAAAGTCTCAGTGGCCCCCATTCTCAGGATAAAGGCCAAGGTCCTTGCCCTTTTCATCTTGACCCGCTCTCCTGTTACTCTGTGCCATCAGCCACTCTGGGCTAGTTCAGCTCCTCAGATGCTCTGAGCCCTCTCTCGCCCTGGGGTCTTCGCACACACTCTTCTTCTGCTTGGACATTTCCCCACCATCTTTCCCCGACCCCTGCTGCCATCCTAGGCGACTGCTGTTTTTCCTTCAGAATGTAAATCTCTCTTCCATAGAGAAACTTCACCTACTGATATTTCTGATTGTCTGAGAATGTCAAGCCCCCAGGTGATGTCCTCTCACAGCTTTTGACTATTTAAACAGCATTTATCATGGTCTGTGATGATTTATTTGTGGGATTATTAGATTAATATTTGCCTTTTAACTCTGGTTCCTTGATTTAAGGAACTTCTTTGTTTTGTTAACAGTGTATTTCAAGCACATTGTTAGGTTTATATTAGGTGCTCAGTAAATATTTGGAGACTGAATGGATGTTGACCACACATATGAGTAGTGAAATTTCCACTGCTGCACTCGCCCGTTGAGGCTCTGTCACCCCAGGGATTTACAGCATCCGATAGCCCTTGTATTTGAGGCTGAGATGCCCAGCAGACGTGCAGGGTAGTAACATGGCCCACTCACATGGAGCTGCACAGCTGCAGGGCATCTCTGCCCAGGGAGAGCGCTTGTCAGTTGCCCATTTCCCCAGGACACGATCAGTTCTGCTGCAGAGAAACATGCAGCTCTGTGATCCCATGGACATGGTTCAGCCTCACAGAGTTGGAAGGATTCTCTGGTACATTGTTCAGTCAGTTATTCCTACTTATCCTTTAAGGCACAGCTTAAAGGCTGCTCCCTGTGAGAAGCCCTTCATCTGGTAGCCAGGACTCTTTTAGCTGAAAACTGTTGTTGTTTAGCCACTCAGTCATGTCCGACTCTTTGCGACCCCATGGACTATACAGTCCATGAGATTCTCTAGGCCAGAATATTAGAGTGAGTAGTCTTTCCTTTCTCCAGCAGATCTTCCCAACTCAGGAATTGGACCTGGGTCTCCTGCATTGCAGGCGGGTTCTTTACCAACTGAGCTATCAGGGAATACTGAAGTGGATTGCCATTTCCTTCTCCAGGGGATCTTCCTGACCCAGAAATCGAATCTGAGTCTCTGGCATTGGCGGGTGGATTCTTGACTGAGCCCACAGGGAGGCCATAATTGAAGATACCAGAAACCTATTCCAAAGATATTGTCAAAATAGAAAATTTGTTGGTAGGATGTTATCTCATGTAACTTTGGAAAATTCAAGGGCAGTTGGACTTCAGGAATACAAATGCTGCCTGAAATCCCTGTCTGTATCTCTGCACGTCAGCATCATTCACTCAGTCCTGCTTCTCCCACAGAGTAGGAAACATGGCTGCCAGCAGTCCCCACTTGGCGTATTTTAGAACTTCGCTGCTGCTGCTGCTGCTGCTGCTGCTGCTTCACTACCAAGGAGGGACTGCCTCTGTTCCCTGATTTCTGACTTAAAAAATCTGGAGAAGAATCTTCTGGCCAGTGAGCAGTGGCCAGGGCAGCAGGGTCACATGCTGCAAACGGGGCTTTGGGATTCCACACTTAGGTTGCAGGTGGTTCCCAGAGACGGGCCCACAGTTTCCACACCTGTAAAGCAGAAGCCGGGAGGACCCCATGCCCGAGGGGCGGCGGCTGAGAGTAGCTACCCCACGTCCGAGGTCAGGGGCGGCAGCTGAGAGGAGTTATCCCGTGTCTGAGGTCAGGGGTGGCGGCTGAGAGTGCCAGGCTGCGATAGCGCAGGAGCAGCCGAAAGGAGCAGTGGCTTCGAGGGCACGGGAGGACCTAGAGGGGCTACTCCACATTCAAGGTCGGGAGGGGTGGCGGTGAGGAGATACCCTTCGTCCAAGGTAAGGAGCAGTGGCTGTGCTTTGCTGGAGCAGACGTGAAGAGATACCCCACATCCAAGGTAAGAGAAACCCAAGTAAGATGATAGGTGTTGCAAGAGGGCATCAGAG
>SJYA01001212.1:0-55220 GCA_006410615.1 Neotragus moschatus | reverse complement strand
CCTGATGTACTTATAGGGCATTTAGAATTATCAAGGTAGGGATAATTCTACCATACTTTGAATATCAAATATAAATATCATCTATCATTGTAACCTCTATCAAATCTTACTACTCCCGATAATCATTCAAATTCTAATGGCCCTTTTGTGTTTTGTGATTTAATAAACCATACTGAAATGTGTATCCCAATTACACACTTCACCTAACTCATCAGTGCACAAAGTATAAGTGCTCGTTCAACAGTTAGACAACTTACCACAGTCTCAAATTTATAGCCAAATATGTACAATTGAAGGAAAGCAGTTCTTTGCAATATGTAATGTTAACGATGCATGAGAATGCTTACAGAGGGCTAAACTAATACAATTTGTTGCATGTCAGGCCATTAAATGTGTTTCCTTGGTTGAACTGGCATATCAACCCCTAGAATGGAACAAAAACAGAATAAGGAAATAAAACATCTTGAAATAATTGTTATTCTTTGAAAATAATCTTCTTGTAGGATTAACTTGTAGCCTCTACAATATGATTTTTATTGACACATATTTTTCTCTAGTCTACCACTAGAGAAAATTCTGTTATTTACAATTTTTTATTACAATTTTATAGTACCATTTCAAGTTTATAGAATACCTGCAGAATACGCACTTCATCAGTATTAACATATTTTTCTTAAACAGATAAATATGTGTAAATATACATCCTACGAATTTCAAACACATACAAACCTAAATCTACAATTCAAAATTAATAATTATTTTGCTTAGTTATTCTAAGACTTCTTAGGATGACAAGATTACTTTCATACTTGAAGTAATTTAAGAAATGATCTAACCCAACACAAACGTTATCAATTGATAAACTATAATCCATAGAAATTAAATAATTTATCTATCAATTTGCCTATCCTGTGGTAAAATGCTCATTTATTTTCTATTTTATTTTTTTTATATACCCCATCCTTCCACATCCACTTTTCTTTCCTCTCTGCTCCTTACACAAAGAAGTATATATAGCAAAAAGAATTGTCATAAAAGATAAATGTGATACAAATATTACTTGCCATAGTAAAAATATTTAAGATCTTTGATTTTATAAAGGAATATGGAGGTAGTTCTATATCATCCAAATAACTTGAAATTTCAAAAACTTACCAAGAAACCATATTTTCATTTACCAAACATTAAGGTACACTTACTGTGAGAGGCACTATATATTTTTCTTGGAATATAAAGGACAGCAAGATAGACATGTTCACTACAAACTTTATATCAAGTGAAGGAGACAAGATAAATTAAAATATACTTAAAATTTCTGCATTATAATTAATACTGTTTGTTGGCGGGGGTAGTGGAAAGGCTAGGGGATACTGACTTAGAAAATCAGGAATAATTGAATAGGAAGGCCTTCTTTCTATAGGCTGCTCAGAAATGCTGTCTGAGCATTAATGTATTTTAATGTGAGGACAAATGAGTCATGTGAAATGGGGTCAAGAGTGATTTGAGCAGAGGGAAGGGCTTGAGTTACAGACAGGAGGAAGCCTTGGGCACGTTTGATGGCCTACTGATGTCCATTTCATTTGAAACATAGGAAGCAGAAAAAAAGCATCAATGCGATAGGTACAGAGACCTCACATCAGTACTAGCATTTTCCTCAGAACATCCAACTTTCTTCTTCAGGCTTACATTAGTGTAACTTCCCTAATTCCTCTACTGTCCTCAGAGAGGACCAGAAAAAGAAGCCACCACAGTCTGATTACTCTTAAAATGACTAAGTTGTTTAAATTTTATACAATTTAAATTTTAAATTGTGTTAATTTTAAAATATGTTGGAATATGTGCAATTTTATCTGATCCCCAAATCAACTTTCTAGGGTAGCCAGATCAGGACCTCAAAGTCATGTTTACATAAGAGTTAGCTGAAGTTTAGGGTATAAATTTTATTATTATGTGTTTTTATTGTCCAGTCAAGAACACTGTTGTGGTCAGCTCATTATGTTTTTGTATTTTGTTTTCATTTTTAAATTTAAAGTCCCTTTGATTGAAGTGTACAGAGATTTCTACCTTGGGGAGAATCCCTGGTGTTATCAGATAGTCTTTGGGTGTAGGTTTCAATAGCGACATATGCTTATGTCAGCTGTGGGGACTTTAGGGGACATTTCCTGACTCTCACGTGAAATGTCAACTTCATCTCCGCCACACATGTTAGATTCCATAAAATTTCCTTGGTTTTACTTTGGAAAGAAGGTTTGTGAGATTTTCAGTCACATTCTTAGCTATTTCAGGGTGTAAGTCCAGAGGGGCTTGCCACAGCATAGAAGAATTACTGATTTGGGATAACTGAAAGATGAAGCCCATGATTTTCAGCCTGGCATTATACAGCGAATTTTGTGCTAACACCAGATTTTTTTTTCATCATGTCTCCTCCAAGAAGTTACAAGATAGAAAAGTCTAGGAATTATCCCAATATTTTATAAGTCCTTATAGTAATATGAAAAGTAAACAGATAACAGTAGAGTCATGTAATTTAAAAAAAAATAAGAATAGATAAAGAACCTTTTGACTTTCCTCATGGTGCTATAATTTGCCTGGATTTGCTAAGCAGAAGAGGGTTGTTTTCCTCTATGTATTTACTTCTAAAATTCTAATATTTTCCATCAGATATAAGTGGAGCCCTGGAATATATACATATATTTGCTTTCTAGATAAGGCCAGTTTTTATACATTCACAGATTAATTAAAACTCTTTTGTACATTCTGTATTGTCAGTAATATTCTAGGTGCTGGGACTATAAAGAGTTTATAAGGAAGACAGACTAGAGAATTTCTGCTAAAGGAAAAGATAGATAATTAAAACCTGCAACTGATACATAGCGGGCTTCCCTGATAGCTCAGTTGGTAAAGAATCCACCTGCAATGCAGGAGACCCTGATTTGATTCCTGGGTCAGGAAGATCCGAAAGAGAAGAGATAGGCTACCCACTCCAGTATTCCTGGGCTTCCCTTATGGCTCAGCTGGTCAAGAATCTGCCGGCAATGAGGGAGACCTGGGTTTGATCCCTGGGTTGGGAAGATACCCTGGATAAGGGAAAGGCTACCCACTCCAGTGTTCTGGCCTGGAGAATTTCATGGACTCTGTAGTCCATGGGATCGCAAAAAGTGGAGCGAACTTCACTTTCATTGTCAGTGATACATAATAAATGCTGCAATGGGGGTATGCACAGGGTAATTCTGAATTACAAAATCCAGATCGTCTGAGCTAAGTCCTGACATCTGAGTGCAATGGACTGACTTGAGTATTTGTGTTCCCCCCACATTCATATGTTAAGATCTTAATCCCCGGTGTTATAATATTTGAAAGTGGAGCCTTTCTGAGCTAACTAGGTGTGAGAGTGGAGCCCTCCTGAATGGGATTAGTGTTTTCACAAGAGGCTCCCCAGAGAGCTCTCTCACCCTCCTTCTGCCATGAGAGTATACAGTAAAATGTTAGTCCATAATCCAGAAGAGGGATCTTGCTGGAACCCAATCGTGCTTTCACCCTGATGTTGGATCACCAGCCTCCAAAACTGTGAGAAAGAAAATCTGTTGTTTACAAGTCGCCTAGACTATGGCAGTTTGTTATTGTAGCTCAAACTGACTAAAAGAACAAGTAATGGGTTAAAATTAACTCTCAGAAATTAAAGCACTTGATAGATTTTATGTTAGAAAATCTTATTAATAAATCAGTGATGTTAAATAAGGAGTAAAATTTCAGGAATTAGATTATCCAAGGACAATTTAATAACATGCCACTATTATCTCAGCATCAATTACTGTCAAAAATAATACCATATTGTGTCTTTGCCCTATTACAGATTTTCAGTTAAAAAAAAGAAATCCATCTACATTTGTATGCAAGCGTCTCTATCAAACTTTATAATCAAACAATTTTTGTTTATTTTATTNCAAGGACAATTTAATAACATGCCACTATTATCTCAGCATCAATTACTGTCAAAAATAATACCATATTGTGTCTTTGCCCTATTACAGATTTTCAGTTAAAAAAAAGAAATCCATCTACATTTGTATGCAAGCGTCTCTATCAAACTTTATAATCAAACAATTTTTGTTTATTTTATTCCATTAGAGATACATAAAAGAGCTCCCTTTGTAGTCTAAAAATGTAATAAGCTAAACTAAACTTGCTGCTGTATTAATTTTCTAAATTTTACTTTGAAGGCAAAACCCCGAGTGTGGCTTCTTGTCTCCAAAGTGCTCAAAGTCCAATTAACCTCTCTTCTCTCACCTCATAAACATATATCTCTCTATGTTATTTTCAAAATAGCTCCAGAAATCACAGTGTATATCGTCAGTCTATTACAAGCTACCTACAGCACACAAGATGTAAGAATACTGCAAGCCCATCTTCCATGCTATTATTGTCATATCTATTGTTAGTCACTTAGCCGTGTCCAACTGTTTGCAATCCCATGGACTGTAGCCTGCCAGGTTTCTCTGTCCATGGGATTCTATAGGAAAGAATACTGGAGAGCGTAGCCATTCCCTTCTCCAGGGGATCTTCCCAATCCAGGGATCAAACTTAGGTCTCCTGCATTGCAGGCAGAATCTTTACCATCTGTACCACCAGGGAAGTGTCATATCTATTACATGTACATAAATTATATACCACACAGGGTTGCATAATGTTTCCTTATACATTATATTTACCAAACTACTTGTTATCATAACTTCAAGACTTTCCTGTAGATCAAGTGATATTTCTCTTTATCCTGAAAGGAATTATTCCCATTTCTTCCTCCCTTCATTGTCTCTGATGAGAAATTAGCATCATCTACATTGCTATCTCCTTGTATGTAATGTGTTGCTATTAAGTACATCAGGTCAATTTTTTTATTTCAGTTATTAGAATTTCAGTACTAGAATTATGATCGTGTTTTTTAATTGTATTTTTCTTCTGAAAATTCTATTTATATTTTTGGATTATGCATATGATTTTAAATTCCTTGAATATATTTTTAATAATGGCTACCTGGATGATTTCTACTGACTTTTTTTCTAAAATATATGTCACTTTTTATTTTCCCTTGCATGTATGAGAACTGAACATTAGGAGTGGTATCTGTAAGGAATCTGTATTCTGTTACTGTACCCCTGGAGAAGGGAATGGCTACCCACTCCAGTAGTCTTGCCTAAAGCATTCCATGGACACAGGAGCCTGGCCGGCTACAGCCCATGGGGTCACAAAGGGATGGACACGACTGTGTGACTAACACTCTCACTTTTATGTTACTATACAGTGAATTTTTATTTTTTCAGGTAGTTAACTTGGCTGGAGCCATACTCCAATCTCTGTCTTTTTTAAATTAGACTAAAATATCTACACTTTTTATTCAGCTTCTAGTTGCTACATTTTGCTAATCTTTGAGGTTCCCTCAAGCATTTACAGATTAGCAGGCAACCACATAGCTGTGTGAATTTTAAAAGCAGATTTGGGGGCTGGTCTCCCTGGTGACTTCCTCCCTGGTTTTCCCTCCTGGCTTTCTCCTCCTCTTTCGGTTGTTAACTCAGTCCTCTGCCCTCAAACCAGTAAGCCTGGGGTTTTCTGCCCTCAGAGCTATGCTTGACTAGGGAGATTCTGTCGAAAAGTGATGAACAAGATATTTACCTGCAGCATTTCATCTGTAAATGGTGGCTGCCCCTCCAGTTTCTGCCTGCATTCTGTTGTTTTCTAGTAGTTTCAAATTTCGAATAGGTTTGCTTTTATAATTTTATTTCCTCTTGTGAGAATATTGATACTAACAAGCTATCCTGCCATTACCCCAGAGATTCTTTTTATAGACTGTATATTTTTCACATAATTAAATCTTGAATGATGTGAATTTATTAGTGATGAGTCTCTGTTTATATAATCAGTTAATATTTATCTAATCTTATGTTTTGTTGTTTGCCAATGCCTTTATGGGTGCTATTATCATCTTTTACTTTGTGTTTCAGATTAATAGCTATTTGATGTAATTACCAATATAGTTGTTTGGTCTCTTTACTGGGATTATGAGTGAAACTAATATTATAAGTAATCTTAGCAGTAAACTTTGTATGTGTACCTTTTGTGCATGTGTAAATTTTTACTTAGGCCAAGATTTCTATGTTCATTTCTCTACATAGATTAGTATACAGTAAAGAAACACATAGTTACCCTACTTCCTTCCTAGAGCTGGCATCCATCATGTTAGAAATAAACTCACCCCTACCCTGCTGACTTCCAGCTTGGATTAGCTATTTACATTTCCATCACATTAAAGGTTTCCTCAGGTCAGCATAACAGTGAATCCTCATTCCCAAACCCTGTTCAAAGAAAACACTGATCTGATATCTGTTTCTATAGTGTTGAGTTTTCTAGGAACCACATTTAAATAAAACCATACAATATGTAATCTTGTGTCTAGATTCTTTCACTTATTTTTGACAGTCATTCGTGCCATTCAATGAGTCCATCAGTCAGTTCAGTCTCTCAGTCCTGTGACTCTTTGGCACCCCATGGACTGCAGCACGCTGGGTTCCCTGTCCATTATCCGGTTCCCTGTCCAAATCCCGGACGTTACTCAAACTCATATCCATTGAGTCAGTGATGCCATCTAACGGTTGCATCTTCTGTCATGTCCTTCTCCTCCCGCCTTCAATCTTTCCCACCATCAGGGTCTTTTCCAATGAGTCAGTTCTTCACATCAGAAGGCAAAGGTACTGGAGTTACAGCTTCAGCATCAGTCCTTCCAAAGAATATTCAGGACAGATTTCCATTAAGATTGACTGGCTAGATCTCCTTGCAGTCCAAGGGACTCAAGAGTCTTCTCCAATACCACAGTTCAAAAGTATCAGCTCTTCAGTGCTCAATTTTCTTCACAGTCCAACTCTCACATCCATACATGACTACTGGAAAAAACCATAGTTTAGACTAAACAGACTTTTGTTGGCAAAGTAATGTCACTGCTTTTTAACATGCTGTCTAGACTGGTCATAGATTGTCTTCCAAGGAGCAAGCTTCTTTTAATTTCATGGCTGTAGTCACCATCTGCAGTGATTTTGGAGCCCAAAATAATAAAGTCTGTCGCTGTTTCCATTGTGTCCCCATATATTTGCCATGAAGTGGTGGGACCAGATGCCATGATCTTCGTTTTCTGAATGTTGAGCTTTAAACCAACTTTTCCACTCTCCTCTTTCACTTACATCAAAAGGCTCTTTAATTCTTCTTCCCTTTCTGCCAATAAGGGTGGTGTCATCTGCATATCTGAGGTTATTGATATTTCTCCCAGCAATCTTGATTCCAGCTTTTGCTTCATCCAGTCCAGAGTTTTGCATGATGTACTCTTCATATAAGTTAAATAAGCAGGGTGACTGTATACAGCCTTGAGGGACTCCTTTTTCTATTTGGAACCAGTCTGTTGTTCCATGTCCAGACCTAACTGTTGCTTCTTGACCTGCATACAGATTTCTTAGAGGCAAGTCAGGTGGTCTGGTATTCCCATCTCTCTCAGAATTTTCCACAGTTTGTTGTGATCACACAGTCAAAGGATTTGGCATAGTAAATAAAGCAGAAGTAGATATTTTTCTGGAACTCTCTTGCTATTTTGGTGATGCAATGGATTTTGGCAATTTGATCTCTGTTCTTCTGCCTTTTCTAGATTCAGCTTGAACTCATGGAAGTTCATGGTTCAGGTACTGTTGAAGCCTGTCTTGGAGAATTTTGAGCATTACCTTGCTCAAGTATGAGATGAGTGTATTGTGGAGTCGTTTGAACTTTCTTTGGCATTGCCTTCTTGGGGGGATTGGAGTGAAAACTGACCTTTTTCAGTCCTGTGTCCACCGCTGAGTTTNAACTCATGGAAGTTCATGGTTCAGGTACTGTTGAAGCCTGTCTTGGAGAATTTTGAGCATTACCTTGCTCAAGTATGAGATGAGTGTATTGTGGAGTCGTTTGAACTTTCTTTGGCATTGCCTTCTTGGGGGGATTGGAGTGAAAACTGACCTTTTTCAGTCCTGTGTCCACCGCTGAGTTTTCCAAATTTGCTGGCATATTGTGTGCAGCATTTTCACCGTATCATCTTTTCGGATTTGAAATAGCTCAATTGGAATTCTTTCACCTCCACTTGCTTTATTTCTGCTTCCTAAGGACCACTTGATTCCGCATTCCAGGATGTCTGGCTCTAGGTGAGTGATCAAACCATCGTGTTTATCTGGGTCATGAAGATCTTTTTTTGTATAGTTCTTCTATATATTGTTGCCACCTCTTCTTAATATCTTCTGCTTCTGTTAGGTCCTTACCGTTTCTGTCCTTTATTGTGCCTATCTTTGCATGAAGTATTATCTCTAATTTTCTTGAAGAGATCTCTAGCCTTTCCCATTCTACTGCTTTGTTCTGTTTCTTTACATGGATCATTGAGGAAGACTTTCTTATCTCTCCTTGCTATTCTTTGCAGCTCTGCAGTCAAATGGGTACATTTTTCTTTTTCTCCCTTGCCTTTAGCTTCCCTTCTTTTCATAGCTATTTTTAAGGCCTCCACAGACATCCATTTTACCTTTTTTCATTTCTTTTTCTTGGGAATGGTCTTGCTCACTACCTCCTGTACAATATCATGAACCTCTGTCCATAGTTCATCAGGCACTCTGTCTATCAGTTTTAATCCCTTGAATTTATTTGTCACTTCCACTGAATAATCCTAAGGGATTTGATTTAGTCTATACCTGAATGGTCTAGTGGTTTTCCCTACATTCTTCAATCTAAGTCTGAATTTGACAATAAGGAGTTCATGATCTGAGCCACAGTCAGCTCCTGGTCTCATTTTGCTGGCTGTAAAGAGCCTTTCCCTCTTTGGCTGCAGAAAATATAATCAATCTGATTTCAGTATTTACCATCTGGTGTTGTTCATGTGTAGAGTCTTCTCTTGTGTTGTTGGAAGAAGGTGTTTGCTATGACCAGTGTATCCTCCTGACAAAACTCTGTTAGCCTTTGACTTGCTTTGTTTTGTATTCCAAGGCTAAATTTGTCTGTTAATACAGGTATTTCTTAACTTCCTTCTTTTGCATTCCAGTCCTCTAAAATGAAAAGGACATCATTTTGGGGTGCTAATTCTAGGAGGTCTTATAGGTCTTCATAGAGTCATTCAACTTCAGCTTCTTCAGCATTATTGGTTGTGGCATAGACTTGGATTACCATGATATTGAATGCTTTGCCTTGGAAATGAACAGAGATCATTCTGTAATGTTTGCGATTGCATCCAAGTACTGCATTTCAGACTCTTTTGCTGTCTATGGTGGCTACTCCATTTCTTCTAAGAGATTCTTGCCCACAATAGTTGATATAATGGTCATCTGAGTTAAATTCACCCATTCCAATCCATTTTTTGTTCACTGATTCCTAAAATGTTGATGTTTACTCTTGCCATATGCTGTTTGACCACTTCTAATTTACCTGGATTCATGGACCTAACATCCCAGGTTCCTATGCAATACTGCTCTTTACAGCATCAGTCTTTGGGTCAGTAGTCTCATCCTTTTTATTGCTTGGTAATATTCCATAATGTGGATAAACTACTTTCATGGTTGATGGCTATTTGGCTATCTCCAATTCTTTTGTGTTTTTTTGGTCTCTTTCTAGTATAACTGTTCATGTTTTTAAATGTTGTATAAGCAGGGTGATAAAAAGATGACAGGGCTATCTTTAATGTATGATACAATATCTTCCTTTCCCTCATCAAATTACAAGGATTTGTGAGTTTAATGTTTTTCTACTTAATCCTCCGTAATAATACTAACTCTTAAGAGGTTTAATAGTATAATTATATTCAATTTCTGTAAGAAAGCAATTATTTCCCCACCAAGAAAAAAAATTATAAATTGGCTTGTTTGTATGTTTGTTTTATTGTGTGTATGTGTGTGTAATAAAGTTTTATTAAAGTATAAAGGAGATAGAGAAAGCTTCTGACATAGGCAGCAGAAGGGGTTTGTTTTAATATTTCAAACTTTTAAACTCTGTGACAAGAGGAAACTACTGTGCCACTGTTTCTTTCAAATCCTTAAGTTTCCTTTAAATTAGATTGCAAAAACTCTTAGTTTTCTCTAAAAGTACGTAGTTCACAGCCTGTTCTAAGTTTTTTAAAATAACACAAAGAATATGATATTCAGATAATTAATTACTGTTATTAACAGGTTATTTCTGAAAGGTCTAACTCACATTACTGACCATTAACTTGGTAGTACATACCTTCTTTCATCTGTCAAGCAATGATTCGCTCATAAAAGGTACATCAAAGCAGGAGTCAGCAGCTCTAGTATACCTTCTCGTCCAATTTCCCAGCTTTGGAGGAGCAACTCTGGATGCCACTTTTTATCTCATTTTCATATTTTCTGACTCAAAGAGCTAAAGACAATTAATATTTGAACAGGACTGCCCAGATGGAAGTCACTATAAAGAATACAAGCAGAACTATTACTTTATGTTGGTTATCAAAATTTAAGTCACATAGTAATTAAATGATATATAAATTGAAAGAAAATAGAGCCTCAATTTTTTAATGAGAAATTCACACCCACTTATAATGATTTTTTGGGGTTTCATCTATGTTTTAATTTTAAAATAATCTCTGAAATCACCATAACTTTCAGTAAAACTGAAAACTTAACCATTTGTGTGCATCTTTTATCTGTTAAAGTTTCATTTCTTGGAATAGCCCAAACTCTAGTCAATTAGACTAATTCATTCCAAGACTCAAATATGTATCAAAACAAAAACTACATAAAATATTTTACATCTATTATATAAATTATATAATTATAATATGTAGTACATATACATATATTGGAGAAGGCAATGGCACCCCACTCCAGTACTCTTCCCTGGAAAATCCCATAGACGGAGGAACCTGGTAGGCTGCAGTCCATGGGGTCGCTAAGAGTCGGACACGACTGAGCGACTTCACTTTCACTTTTCACTTTCATGCATTGGAGAAGGAAATGGCAACCCCCTCCAGTGTTCTTGCCTGGAGAATCCCAGGGACTGGGGGGAGCCTGGTGGGCTTCTGTCTATGGGGTCGCACAGAGTCGGATACGACTGAAGCGACTTAGCAGAGGTAGCAGCAGATACATATATTGTACATATATAAGAGAGGGGACTGCAGGTGGGGTTTTGTAAATGAAACGTATATTCTACTTTCAATATTATGTAAAATTGTCTCTAAAAGCAGGATGTTATTTGAGTGTGAAAATTTAGTAAAGCCCAATAATTTGTGTTTTCTTTCAACACACCGGATCCTATTTGATGTAGAGACCAGACCATAATTTTTTTTTTTTATGGTTCTAAAAAGAGGTCACCAGTGTAACTAACATGTCTTTGTAGTCGTTCAACAGAAAAACTAAAACATGTTCAAATACAATCTTAATATTATAGCACTGAAAACAAAATGAAATATCATTTACACTCACATGCAATAGCATAGTTTCTTTTTCTTGAAATTCTTCTCTGAAGAAACTGTTCAGACCACACAAATCATCCTGAGTTATCTTATCTGTCCCATCCTGCTTGGTTTTTGCAGTTATTCTGCTCTGGAAAATAATTTTTAATAATTTTCAATTTCCAGTGTTTTTGACTCTTAAAGAAAATGTAAGTAAAGGTAAACTATCAGTTAGGTTTAGTGAGGATGATAAGGACTTTAAATATAGTCTGCTTCTTGTTCTTACACTGAGAGATAATTGATTAGTTTGAGAAAGTTTAAGAGAAATACATTATTCTGGCAATAGGTAGAATTAAAGATGCAGAAACATTTTTTCCCTTATTTTACTTCACCCCACACCTTAGTCTAAGCTCTTGCAGCACCACAGATCATTCTACCCCATATCACAACCATCCCCCCTGTTTTTTTTTCAGTAACTGTGAAAGAACAGGAGAAGTAACATTTTCCAAATACTAAGACCTATGCTGTATAAAGTGGTCCAGGGACAAAAATATGAAGGTTCTACAAAGATATTATAATGGTGATAAAAAATTAAGAAAACAAAAGGGGGGAATGTAAACTATAAGGTAGACTTATTTGAAAAGTCTAAATTTATACTAGCAAATTAGATTCCAAAGGACTTTAACATAATAATAAACAATGACCTAATACTGTCTAATCCAAGAATGCAAGTGTGATTCAAAATTTAGGGAATCTCTAATATACTAATCACATAAGTAGATCAAGAGAGACTATAAATCATATCAATTCTTACCTGTCTCTGTCCTGTGAGGTTTACCAAACCCTTTTTTTTTCTTGGAGTTCCTCCTCCCCCCCCTCAAATTTTGCCTAATAAGGCTGTTAGAACAATGAAATTCAACAACTTTCACTCAGTTCTCCCCAGTCACAGTCTCTAGTGGGTAATTTGTATCTCAATGATCTTCAAGCTAATTGCCTCTCAGTTTAATGGGCCCCAAACTTTTCCATGCAGGATTAATTACCATAGGGTGCTTCCACAGATAAAACAGTATGTATTTCTGGGTTGTTTCATTTAACATTTGTTCCTTCTTTATTCAGCGTCAATAGTGGGTGAAAAAACTGGAAATAAATACATATTTTAAACACTAAAGGCATTATGCATATGTCTATGAACATACAGCTAATTAAAGCTATTTATTTTTTCATTTATTCACTACATTTACTTATTTACATGCTCAACAAACATTTTCAGTGTTCCTAATATGTTCCCAACACAGTGATAGGTTCTAGGAGTGAAATTTCTTTTTAGGAATGAAGAATATTTTAAAATCTATACATTCGAACACAGGAAGATGGATTTAATTTTTAACAGCTCAAATTAGAAAAAAAATCACAAGACATTTTTGATTCATTGATAGAGCAATAGAATATGGGGTATCATATTTTAGCCAAGTGTTTGGCTGATAGTCTTGTAAGAGGACCACATAAACACAATATGGATATACTGCACTTCAGTAAAGCAACAGAGAATTTGCCTGGTTAGTCTTTGTATTAATCATGTTTCCATCAAAAAATAGTTTACTCAAACTTAAATTACATTAATTGATGGAGGGATTAATAAAGGGAATAATTTTAAAGATATAAAGAGGAAAACACAAGTTGTTCTATAGCCCCTTCTCAGGCTAGGGACTAGCATAGTTGCTACCAAGCCCTAGACTCAGGAGATACAGAAAAGGGAATCTTAGAATAGTCTTGAAGAAAGGACTACAGAGGGAGGCAGCCATCCTAAGACAACCTAACAGGGAAGACCTCTGGAGAAAAAAATGCCCATATCTCATTCTTCCTGTTACTCCCCACCAATCTCCTGCCGAGCTCCTCACTAGCCAGTCACTGAAGATTAGTTCTCCTAAGGCAGTAGAAGAGGGAGTAGTTATGGAGGGAAGAAAAAGGAGGGGGAAGATTTCCACCAAGGTCTTCTAAAATATGATATAAATTTGTAAAAATTAAAACTAAATAATACTATGATTATATTATCACAGTCATGAGTCATATCATACAGTTGCAACCTCATAGGACTTTTTTTTAATTTATATATTTTTATTTTAATGGGTTCTTTTTTTTTTTAATATTAGAAAGAGGGCTTTTATATTATAATAAACTAGTAACCCCCTAACCAGAACTTCTGTGGTGTTCTACTGTAACTGGAGTATTCTGTTCCCTCAAGTCTCTCCTCCCGGTCAATAGTGGGAGGCACCTCACTACAGAGTCCACATCTCTGTCAGCAAACAATTACCTTGATAGCTCTAGGAATTCCACTGACTGAATAATTTCCCCAGACTTCTTTGCTTCTGCCTTTCTTTGAAATAGGAATACTTCTTACCTACCACCAGAATCAGAAGTCATGCACACAAGCTAGAGATCTTATTTATAGAATAGTTGCCCCAGAGAAGCAGCTCTCACTCGACTGCTCATGCTAGAGAAAGTAAACACCTAGGCTGTCTCTGCAGCATGCCTAGGACTGAGAGACCTGTTCTATTTGTTGCCATTAGCATAACTATAGATCCTGCCCAGGTTGGAATGATTCTTCAAAGTGCTGAAAAGATAATCATCCACAACTTGTGATCTCCAGCCAAGAAGTATTCCCCACAGAAATGGTTTAGGTTCATACCACCACTCACCTTGGCTACAGTCCTACCCCAGTTTCACTGCCTTCTAGGTGGAAATCCACTAAAATGGATTTTCAAATTTATTAACACTAAGCTCATTAACTGATATTGTTGAATTCCTCTACCACTTCATAATTTATGTTTCTTAGACTTCTCTTTTGAAAATAATAATATCTACTTTATTTGAACAGTTTAGAGACCTGCCAACTGTATCTTGAAGCAAAGAATCAAAGATCCTTTCATTTTCTCTTTATCCATGGATTTACTTACAAAAGAGTTAAGCATTACACTTTTGCTTTATACAAGCACTAAGATGTGTATCTAAGTGAGTAAAATATATCCTCTCCCCTCAAGATCTTAGAATACTAAGAAAGGAAGACTTAGAAAGAAATAGAAAAAAACTTCTTGTTAACATGCTGGTGTTATTCCTGGCATGTGGTGGTATTCCTGGTCTGCCTGGCGAGAAGTGATGGAGAAGAAATACTGTCAGTGGAGTTTCCTTTTGAAAATTATGGATTATCCTGAAAGATAAATTATCCTTAANAACAATGACCTAATACTGTCTAATCCAAGAATGCAAGTGTGATTCAAAATTTAGGGAATCTCTAATATACTAATCACATAAGTAGATCAAGAGAGACTATAAATCATATCAATTCTTACCTGTCTCTGTCCTGTGAGGTTTACCAAACCCTTTTTTTTTCTTGGAGTTCCTCCTCCCCCCCCTCAAATTTTGCCTAATAAGGCTGTTAGAACAATGAAATTCAACAACTTTCACTCAGTTCTCCCCAGTCACAGTCTCTAGTGGGTAATTTGTATCTCAATGATCTTCAAGCTAATTGCCTCTCAGTTTAATGGGCCCCAAACTTTTCCATGCAGGATTAATTACCATAGGGTGCTTCCACAGATAAAACAGTATGTATTTCTGGGTTGTTTCATTTAACATTTGTTCCTTCTTTATTCAGCGTCAATAGTGGGTGAAAAAACTGGAAATAAATACATATTTTAAACACTAAAGGCATTATGCATATGTCTATGAACATACAGCTAATTAAAGCTATTTATTTTTTCATTTATTCACTACATTTACTTATTTACATGCTCAACAAACATTTTCAGTGTTCCTAATATGTTCCCAACACAGTGATAGGTTCTAGGAGTGAAATTTCTTTTTAGGAATGAAGAATATTTTAAAATCTATACATTCGAACACAGGAAGATGGATTTAATTTTTAACAGCTCAAATTAGAAAAAAAATCACAAGACATTTTTGATTCATTGATAGAGCAATAGAATATGGGGTATCATATTTTAGCCAAGTGTTTGGCTGATAGTCTTGTAAGAGGACCACATAAACACAATATGGATATACTGCACTTCAGTAAAGCAACAGAGAATTTGCCTGGTTAGTCTTTGTATTAATCATGTTTCCATCAAAAAATAGTTTACTCAAACTTAAATTACATTAATTGATGGAGGGATTAATAAAGGGAATAATTTTAAAGATATAAAGAGGAAAACACAAGTTGTTCTATAGCCCCTTCTCAGGCTAGGGACTAGCATAGTTGCTACCAAGCCCTAGACTCAGGAGATACAGAAAAGGGAATCTTAGAATAGTCTTGGAGAAAGGACTACAGAGGGAGGCAGCCATCCTAAGACAACCTAACAGGGAAGACCTCTGGAGAAAAAAATGCCCATATCTCATTCTTCCTGTTACTCCCCACCAATCTCCTGCCGAGCTCCTCACTAGCCAGTCACTGAAGATTAGTTCTCCTAAGGCAGTAGAAGAGGGAGTAGTTATGGAGGGAAGAAAAAGGAGGGGGAAGATTTCCACCAAGGTCTTCTAAAATATGATATAAATTTGTAAAAATTAAAACTAAATAATACTATGATTATATTATCACAGTCATGAGTCATATCATACAGTTGCAACCTCATAGGACTTTTTTTTTAATTTATATATTTTTATTTTAATGGGTTCTTTTTTTTTTTAATATTAGAAAGAGGGCTTTTATATTATAATAAACTAGTAACCCCCTAACCAGAACTTCTGTGGTGTTCTACTGTAACTGGAGTATTCTGTTCCCTCAAGTCTCTCCTCCCGGTCAATAGTGGGAGGCACCTCACTACAGAGTCCACATCTCTGTCAGCAAACAATTACCTTGATAGCGCTAGGAATTCCACTGACTGAATAATTTCCCCAGACTTCTTTGCTTCTGCCTTTCTTTGAAATAGGAATACTTCTTACCTACCACCAGAATCAGAAGTCATGCACACAAGCTAGAGATCTTATTTATAGAATAGTTGCCCCAGAGAAGCAGCTCTCACTCGACTGCTCATGCTAGAGAAAGTAAACACCTAGGCTGTCTCTGCAGCATGCCTAGGACTGAGAGACCTGTTCTATTTGTTGCCATTAGCATAACTATAGATCCTGCCCAGGTTGGAATGATTCTTCAAAGTGCTGAAAAGATAATCATCCACAACTTGTGATCTCCAGCCAAGAAGTATTCCCCACAGAAATGGTTTAGGTTCATACCACCACTCACCTTGGCTACAGTCCTACCCCAGTTTCACTGCCTTCTAGGTGGAAATCCACTAAAATGGATTTTCAAATTTATTAACACTAAGCTCATTAACTGATATTGTTGAATTCCTCTACCACTTCATAATTTATGTTTCTTAGACTTCTCTTTTGAAAATAATAATATCTACTTTATTTGAACAGTTTAGAGACCTGCCAACTGTATCTTGAAGCAAAGAATCAAAGATCCTTTCATTTTCTCTTTATCCATGGATTTACTTACAAAAGAGTTAAGCATTACACTTTTGCTTTATACAAGCACTAAGATGGGTATCTAAGTGAGTAAAATATATCCTCTCCCCTCAAGATCTTAGAATACTAAGAAAGGAAGACTTAGAAAGAAATAGAAAAAAACTTCTTGTTAACATGCTGGTGTTATTCCTGGCATGTGGTGGTATTCCTGGTCTGCCTGGCGAGAAGTGATGGAGAAGAAATACTGTCAATGGAGTTTCCTTTTGAAAATTATGGATTATCCTGAAAGATAAATTATCCTTAAAGATAACATAAAAAGAATCAGAGATGGAAAGGGAAAAATTAGAAGTTAGTGGACTTCTTAGGAAGGACAGTAGATCATGAAAGACCTCTTATATCATTAATATTGAATATTTTAGAGAATTCCCTGGCAGTCCAGTGGTTAGGACTCCATGATATCACTGCTGAGGGCACAGGTTAAATTACTGGTCAAGGAACTAAGATCCCACAGGCTGCAAGGTGGGGTCAAAAAGAAAAAGAAAAAAAAACCTTTTAAATTCTATTAACTGTTTATAAGTTGTTGTTAGGTCACTAAGTTGTGTCCAACTCTGTGACCCCATGGACTGCACCATGCCAGGCTTCCCTGTGCTATACCATTTCCCAGATCTGACTCTAACTCATGTCCACTGAGTCAGTGATGCTATCTAACCATCTCATCCTCTGCTGCCCCCTTCTCCTTTTGCCTTCAGTCTTTCCCAGCATCAGGGTCTTTTCCAGTGAGTTGGCTCTTCACATCAAAAAGTATTGGAGCTTCAGCTTCAGCATCAGTCCTTTCAATGAATATTAGGGTTGATTTCCTTTAGGACTGATTGATTTGATCTCCTTGTAGTCCAAGGGACTCTCAAGAGTCTTCTCCAGCCCCACAATACAAAAGCTTTAATTTGGTATTCAGCCTTCTTTACAGTCTACTTCTCACAATATTTTTTTTACCAGTATACATCTTTAAAGTTATAGTCTATAGTCAAATAAAATCACATTTTATGATAGAAACAGCTTTCTTGCATCTTTACTAAATGGAACAACTGTGATAATTTCAGTAAAACTATATTCAAAATTGACCAATTCTAATATGTCTCTATAATTCAACTAACCTAATATTTAGTGTTTAAATTAGTGTTTGTTATGGAGTGCAATGTTGTAAATTTATTAATGAAAATAATGGTAACATTATAAAATATTGAAGGTAGCAAGATATATTATCAAACCATACCAGATGGGTAAAATAGTAATTTTATGTGCTGCAAATGGGAAAATGCTAATAAGAACAATTGAATTTCCATGAGCCAAATCATTAACAAAACTCTGCAAACAAGATTTCACTATTAAAAAGTAATAATAATAAAATAAAAAAGATTCCGCTATGTTGTTTTAATGATGCTGATTATCTTTAGATTTGTAGTTACTCCCTAATGATAATGCTGTGTATGGCATCTTTCAATAAGAATTATAAAAATACTATTAATTATTACTAACACATAATGAATGGCATCCCAGGCCCATGTTTGAGTTGGACCATAAAGAAGGCTGAGCACCAGAGAATTGATACTTTTGAACTGTGGTGCTGGGGAAGACTCTTGAGAGTCCCTTAGATAGCATAAAGATCAAACTAGTCAGTCCTAAAGGAAATCAGCGCTGAAGATTGATGCTGAAGTCCCAATACTTGGCCACCTGATGTTAAGAGTAGACTCACTAGAAAATACTCTAATGCTGAGAAAGATTGTGGGCAGGAGGAAAGGGGGGTGGGCGACAGAGGATGAAGTGATTATTGGATGGCACTATCAGTTCAATGGACCTGAGTTTTGAGGAAACTCTTGGAGATAGTATAGGACAGAGAAGCCTGGCGCGCTGCAGTCCATGGAGATGCAAAGAGTCATACACGACTGAGCAACTGAACAACAATAACAAATGTCAGGCCCAGAACTAAATATTATACTTCATGTTCCTAATTTAATCTAATTCTCACAGTAACTCTATAAGATAAACACTATTATTAACTGCATTTTAAAGGAAAAAAAACTAAAACTTATACTTTGGGCAATTTATTTAGACTGTCTAAAACTTTAGTTTTTACTTGTTCGAGCCCTGATACAAAGCCATGTATTTCTGCTTTTTAAGGCCAAGATGAGGAAAAAATCTTGGGATACACTCACTTATCCTTCATCTATGATGACCTATTTTGTGTTTGGTAAAATAGAGTAAGCTGCTAAATTAGAGAAAGAAATTAAAAGCTAATACTAATGGGAAATAATTTCTTCTTCCCCCTTAATAAATCAATTTTTACTCTGAAGCTTGAAAGTTAATCAGGTTTATCATGGTATGCCTAACTATGGGCTGTTATTAACAATCGTAAAATTATCAGGACACAGCCCTTGACTTGATAACCTGGCATGAACAAACTTCCAAAGGTTGATTTTTATGGTGCATATATTAGTATTCCCATTCATTTGTTCTTAGTTGGTTGACTGCTAATTCTAGTAAAGGAAAATAAAATCGTAAAGCTACTTTTTTTTTCTTAAAACCATATAGCCTTTGGTCATTTTACATTAGCATGATGGAAGTATTAATATCTATGATAATTTATTTATATAAATTTACATTCCATAAACACTGTTTGGATTAAAAGCAATTTTTATCACCAATTCAAGATATTATTTAATAGGAAGAAGAATTAATTACCTGTTTTGACTTACTTTTAGAATCAAAGTAAACCTTTCCTGTCAATGGACATAAAAAGTTGCTTCCCTAACATAGCTAACTATTTCATAGAAACAAATTCAATACCTCTCACAAGCAAAAAGAAAGTTTCTTTTAAAACAAAACCAAAAGCAAAACATACAGATAATCCCAAGAATATAAAATTGATATACATGTGGGGGTGGGGAAGAAAACCCACTAAATTTCTCCTACTGATAGTTGCTATAGAGATAGGCTATAGAAATATATTTTCCTTTCCGTATATACTAATGAAAGTATTTCCTATGAAGAAATCTTGTAGAAAGAATATTTCTCTGCCACAGCAATTAGAATTATTTATTTATTTATTTTAATTGGAGGCTAACTACTTTACAATACTGTAGTGGTTTTTGCTATACATTGACATGAATCAGCCATAGGTTTACATGTGTTCCCCATCCTGAACCCCCTTCCCACCTCCCTCCCCATCCCATCCCTCTGGATCATCTCAGTGCACCAGCCCTGAGCACCCTGTCTCATGCGTCGAACCTGGACTGGCGATCTGTTTCACATATGATAATATATATGTTTCAATGCTATTCTCAAATCATCCCACCCTCGTGTTCTCCCACAGAGTCCAAAAGATTGTTCTATATATCTGTTTCTCTTTTGCTGTCTCGCATATAGGGTTATTGTTACCATTTTTCTAAATCCCATATATATGCGTTCCTATACTGTTTTGGTGTTTTTCTTTCTGGCTTACTTCACTCTATAATAGGCTCCACTTTCATCCACCTCATTATTTTTTAAAACTGAATTTTTCTGCTATCAGTAGCCTATTAAAACGTCATTATAATTAGTGACTGAACAACACATAATCCTCATATTTTGCTTATTGTCTATAAATGCCCTAGATGTACAATATAACAGCATGAATAAAGTGGCACTTTGGGCAAATTCTTTTAATGCTCACCATGTGGCTGGATGCCTTCATCGACTCAATGGATATGAGTTTGAGCAAACTCCGGGAGATAGTGAACGACAATGTTATGCTACAGTCCATGGAGTCTCAGAGTCAGACATGACTGAGCAACTGAACAGCAACAATATGTGTAACAGGACATATATACTTTACATGAGAACTATGGATAACAGCAGATTCCAGAAAACAGAATCAGAAGAATAAACGTTAAGACTGGGAATAAAAGTTACAGGCCAGCATGGAACATGGTTTCCCCTTTTCATCTATCCCATATCTCACAGGATAGCACTCAATTGTAATCCTGCCAGTAACTTCAACTCTCTTGCTGCATACACTCTGCAGAAAACTCGAGCCACTGTCCTGCTTTATTTTACAATTCTTGTCACTGCTGTAGATATTCATATAAATGCTTCAATAAGTACCTCTTCACATCCATGACATTTAACTTTCCTAAATCCCATGAGATGTCTTAAAAATTCTATTTTTGCTTGACTGTCTACTGATTTCCAACTGCTATTTTCCCTGAGTGGTATCTTCAAATTTCCAATGCTTTCTTCAAATTACTTCTCCAATTCCTTATATGTTCAGCAGTCCCTGCAGTCTAACTGAACTAGCAATTGAGTGTATCCAATAAGGTGCCTTATTCTCTTGCCAACAAACCTACTTGTATAACTGTATCTTTACTTATGCCCCCTAATTTCATGACTTCTGCCAAGACCTGTGAATAACAATAGCTGCATCCCTTCCTGGGCTTGAACATCCATACTTATCATTTACTACCACTAGGATGCTTGGGTGTCTTCTTACAGAAAACAGCCCCATGAGAGGTAAGAAATGATCCACAGTTCTGCCCACCAACACATAGCAAAGCAAACAAGTGCAGAGTGTCAAGAATTATAATACCTTCTCCCTACTTACAACTCCCTCCAGTAACAGAGATTTTAGTGTCCCTTGAAATTGTCTATCACTTCTCTGGGTTTTTTTTCCAGAGACTAAAGTGAGGGAAGCAGTGACTCTAATATCACAAATGGCACAAGCCAAATAGGCTCAGATATAAAGTATTTTTTTTTTTGTTTTTGTTTTTTCTCATCAACATTTAAATTGCATTTCAACCCATGGCCCTAAGGCAGGGACAAGTAAGTATCCCTGAAACTATGAATCTAGTAATGGATTCTGAACAACAGGAATGAATTCTGAACACCCTCCAGGGCAAATAGGGGTCTAATATGAGAGAAAGGAATGAGATTGGTCCATGGGCAATAAAGCATAGAGCCACTATCATCTAGTGGAAAAATCAGAATTAAAGAAAATAAATTGCTACTGAAGAATCTGAAAGTTCTGGGCAGTGAGGCAGAAATTAGAAATTAAGAAGTGGGAGAAAAATCACATGCATGAACCAGGTGTTAAAAGGGGTTGAAATTAAGGTAACAGAAGAGGCCTGGGAAGATTTCTTGTGGTGCTGGTTCCGAAACACAGGTAATTTTTCAAAAGGCCTATGACTTCACACTTGCAACAAGAGAGATCAACTGATCTATTTGAAAGTGACCAACTTAATTTCTGCCTTTCTTTTACATTTAAAATCCTTGAAAATGGCTTAAATGCGTCAGGCTTTTCATTATGTTAATATCCTTTGTAATATAAAGAGAAATTGAGAGATGGTCAATTTTAATCCATAATTAGCCTCTCATTGATACCACAGGGCTCATCAGTAATCCAAGGGTATATTCCTTTCAGATCCATACAGTTTATTATTGCAGGTATTGGCCATCATTCTTGGCGTACACTCTTGAGTCCAACCTACTGGGTTGTAGTATCTGAGTTATGGGATAGCTTTTTCTCTCTAATCTAAGCCCAACATTTATTATTCCAATAATTATTTACTATCTGTGATTTGCTAAGAATTTTCTATCCTTGGGGTTACAAATAGAAAATAGGCATGAGTTCTGATTTCATTAAGCTCACACAGAAGTAGGGAAGAGACAAAGTTACTTGTATAGCTACATTAACTAATCCATATGTAACAGTATGACCAAAATGAACATGAATTAGTCCAAGTTGAGGAGCAACCTAGTGACAGTTTTTGGTGATGCCTGAGATCTTAAATGGGACTAGAAACATCCATATGGTCCTAATCACAATAACTTAAAGTAGAGAGTAGAGACCAGTAGGAGAAATTATCTCCGTCTGTAGAAGTAAACTATATTGTCTCCAATGACAATCAGCACTCGTTCTTATATGAAAGGCTTACTACACAGATTTAAACCATTTCTCATAGCTCTGAATGCCTTCTACACCTTTCTTCCTTGAGAGACTTCATCAACTGTAACTTATGGACAGCTCTGTCCTTTTTACTGCCTATTGGATGATTTCAGTTATTTTTCTTTCCTTCTTCTGGATTTTGTGGCCCTAAATTTATTATTAAAACTACAAAGGTCTCAGCATTAAGGGGTGGTGACCTCCCAGGAGAGTACATAGGAATTTATAAACCCTCTGAAATAATAATCCAAATGAATTCACCTGGGAAAAAAAATTACTTAAAAAAAAAAAAAAAACCAACTAAAATTCAAGTGGTCTATCCCCAGATAACTGGAATTTCTAAAGAAGTCAGTAGGCATTCCTCATGGATTTTGCAATGCTTCTTTACATTTTTCNCAGGAGAGTACATAGGAATTTATAAACCCTCTGAAATAATAATCCAAATGAATTCATCTGGGAAAAAAATTACTTAAAAAAAAAAAACCCAACTAAAATTCAAGTGGTCTATCCCAGATAACTGGAATTTCTAAAGAAGTCAGTAGGCATTCCTCATGGATTTTGCAATGCTTCTGCACATTTTTTTATTCTTTTGAAAGCAGTCATTTCTCAATTCTGTCAATCTTTTGTGGTACGAGATGGCTTATTTCACAGATAAATTGTTATTATAACTCACAGTGGAATCCAAAATAATCCAAAGCACAGTAGTAGAACAATCCCCTGGAGAACATGGAGCCAGATAAATCACATTTCTGTAGCATTTCTCATCTCACCATGGAAACATTTCTATCCAGGTGAAATAAGGATAAACACCAAAGACATTCATAATTCATAACAGTGCAATATGATAACTAAGAAATATATGTAGAAGGGAAAAAATGGTTGTCTTAGTTTGACTATGGGGTGTCCTCAAGGAAATCACATTACAAAAAATAGATTTTCTTCTGGGTAGTTATATTATATACGTTGTTATAATGTATTACATCACATATATTCAAGATTACTTGTTTTAAATAAACAGTCAAGGCACAAGCAGAGAAAAACAATACTGACGAAGCACATTCTCCCAGGTGGTAACAGAGAATACTAGACAGGGAATATATGACTCATACAAGTTTTCGAAAAGGAAACATTTTTGAAGGGGTTAAGGGAGATAAAACATGAAAAGTAACCACTGGCCTTGGCAATTCGATAAGGGATTCTGAGAATTAAGGCAAACTTTTTTCCTTTCCCATAATCCTTTTAAAGTATTTTAAATCCATTGGCTTTCAAGATCATATATCTGGGTATTTCTTTCCCAGCTAATTGATTCAGCACATTTTGCTTTAAAAAAAAAAAGCTTCAGGCCTCAGACTCATACGTACCATGTGTTAACAAGGCAAGGAAAGGAAATGTTTATAAGCAAGCACACATGCACACATCGGAGAGACACAGAGAAAGAGAGGGAGACACAAAAGGAGAATTTGCCAAATTGATAGACCAGGATCTGGGCTTTTTTACAGTAGCCTTTAGTTCCATTCAGTTGCTCAGTCGTGTCTGACTCTTTGAGACCCTATGGACTGCAGCACGCCAGGCTTCCCTGTCCATTGCCAATTGCTGGGGCTTGCTTAAACTCATGTTCATCGAGTCAGTGATGCCATCCAACCAGCTCATCCTCTGTGGACCCTTCTCCTCTTGACTTCCATCTTTCCCAGTATCAGAGTCTTTTCTAATGAATCAATTCTCCGCNATGATTTTGGAAAAAATAAATAAATAAATGGCAGCGATAACCAGAATCTTGCATTTTGGCTTTAGCTTTTCAACAATAGATGGCTGTTTCATGCCGACCTTGGGTTATATTAGAAATGTGGATAGGAAACTACTGCCATTTCTTGCACAAGCAGTACAGTGGTCTAGACAGCAGTTAGGAAATCCTCTTAGGATGCCAGCAGAAAAGAGAGTTATGAGGTCTTTGAAGTGTCTGCTTTCCATTTGGCAAGGAACATGAGGATAGAGTCAGATGTGGTTAGGATTGTTTAAGTGGGGGTGTCAAGGATCCACATGGGTTATTGAATGAGATTTCGATGAGTTGAGTTATTAATAATAGAGTTGTAGCCCAAGGGGTTCCACTTGAAAAGATAATACCATACAAACATTTTCTGGTCTGAAGAGGCTTCAAACTCAGAAAAGTTGGTGGAAAGGCAAAAACCTCAGGATTTTACACATCCTGAAGTTTGAAAAAAAAATTTTAATTTCTTTTTACAATCTCTTTTAACCAGTCATAGATTACTCAAGTTTGAAGGAAAGTTATTTAGTCCAAATCCTCCAATTTAAAGTGTGCAAATAAGCCAAGAGAAGTGAAACAAGTTACCCAAATTCATGAATCCATTTAATAGAGAATACAACTCCAGGATTCTAAAAGCTAATTAGATCTTCAGGTTCTTTCAAAATATGTGTGCCTTTAGTGGATGAGTAAGAACTTTCTGTTACGAAATGTGATTTTAATTTATCAAATATTTTATTGTATAGCTATCAAACATACATATTTATACAATATATAAATCAGTCTATGAACCCATGTTATTTATACAATATGCTTAATTAAAATAAAAGATGACAATAAATTACCAAGCATGGCTTCTGCGCTAAGGATACTTCTTTTATGTCAATCTGTTTCCTCAATATGTATTTCTAAGTTTCTGTCTCATTACCTTATAATTCTATTAAAAGAATAACCAACCTTCCCTTGTCACTTTCAACATTTTCAGTTGAGAGTTGCCTAAGTGTTTTGATTATACACAGAGTCTTTATGTTGCTAATACAAAAGAGCCTCTCACACTGTTATCTATGTGATGGTTACTGTGTCAGCTTTGCCTCTGAGCTGCATTTTTGAAGAAGGTTTAAGAGGTTTGTTTTATAATTTTACTGTACTGGAATATGAACACAAGTGGTATAATGTCTGGGGACAGGGCAGACTGACAGAGTAATGAGTAAGCCATTTACTTTCCAAAAATAAGCAGTGTAATTTTGGTAAATAATTATGCAGGCTGTGAGCCTTTGGAATGCATAGCCCTCATACACACACACATCAAATAGATATACACACATATTTAAGTAATTGCATTCAAAGTCTAAAGCTAAATATATATGAAATAACATTAGCTTTAAAGTGGATAAATTACAATATAATAAGCAGAAGAAATGATAATAACAAACTCACTGACATTTGCAAAAGTGAGACCACATCTACTGTGATCACTTTGGTAAGGAAAAATTTGGAAAGATTACCAAAATAATTAAAAGAACTGGGGTCATTTCCTTCCTTCTTAAAATGACTATCTTAATGGAGAATTTAGTAGCTCTTTAAAATATCTGAAAGATCTTCAAATAAAGAAAACAGAAGACATATGTATTAGAGTACAAAATTGAGAAGTAAAACTAATGGGTTGAAGTCACAGGTTATAGTCAATACACCATTGTCTTACACATTGTTATTTAACGATGGAGATTTCTTATGAGGATATCAGCTTTAGGATTTTGTAGTGAATAGTTATATATGAGTCAATAATATGTGCAGTTTTCATATGTACAGATGAGTATGCTTAAACTTACTCTTAGGTCCCTTTGCAATTCTTTAATAAATAATTTGTTTCTTCAACCATGTTGAAGTTTCTGAGTATCGTGTTGTTACAAATGGAGCACCTTTGTAGTGTAGTTACAAATGAACCTACCTTTCACTTTCAGAATATCCCAGGTTATGCAATAAATTATGCTGTCATTCTAATAACACTTCGTATCACTAGAATTGATCTGTTTCTCCCTCAAAATCTGAAATAGTGCATAGACATGTATGTGGCCACATGTGTGCACATGTGTCTGTGAGTGTGTGGTTTGCTAAACTACAGCAAGGGATGAAAAATGACCAGAATGTAGCAATTCTTTTATAGATTTCCTCGTTTCAAGAAATCTAATAAACCTGAAATAGAAAGTAGATAATTATGTGCTGAATCTGGATTGCAAGGAGGATCAACCTGAGTAATGATAATAAAAGCCTATTCATCTTTTTATAAAATATGCCCTTAATGGAATTCATGAATACTTTTTCACAAAATGTAGATTGAATTAATATTCATGTGCTGGTCAAGTATGTACAACATTCAGTATTATTAGGCTGATTAAATATTGTCCAATCAGGAAATAGTAATTTTTGTTTTCTAAATTTTGGTACTCAGGTGTTAGGTGATTTAAAATAAAATGTTTAATTGTTTTTTCCCTTTTGATGTATGACTTTACTCAATAGAATGGTAAATATCCAAGTTGAAAATGACATAATCTATTGAATAGACTCAACTTTGTAAAATACACCAGACCAATAATCTAAGTATTTGTACATAAATGTTAATTTTAAAAATAAAATATGTATGTATGCTTAACATATCATCCACATATTCTATTAAAGTCTATTGCATACATGCTTTACTATACACATATGTATTTCTCATCAGCATTTCACATATTATTGCTATAACTTGTAACAATGGAGATTAACATCTACTGAGCAGTTATTAAGTGCAGAGTACCTTTCTAAACCCATTTATTTTATCATCTAATCATCATAATGACCATATGATTGTGAGACACTGTTATATTTATGATCTCAGGATTAGAAAACTGAGTCATTCTTCAAAATTATACTACTGTGAAGTAGTAGGGCCAGGAATCAAATCTAAGCAATTTGTTCATACTAACCTCCCTTCAAGAATCACACACATGAAACTGAAATTCACACACTTATCTTTTAGTTATAAAACTAACTCCTAATTCTAACCCCTACTTTTCCCATAATATCTGAAGCAGAATTATTTCCCCTGTCTTTCTCTCCATCATCCTCCTGATCCCGTATCTTCTGATCAAACCTGTTTACTGTGCAATTTGCAGTTTACATAAAATTTTATCATCCATATTCATTTGCTCCTTGTAGTTTTTTTTACTCGTATTTTATAGCCACTTGTCTTTCAAAATATTAGACTGCAGGCAGTCTGGGTCATTTTAATATTTCTGTTCTGTAAATATTCTTTCTGAGCCTATTTGGGAAAACACCTACCCCCTTGTAAGAAGAATATAGAGAGGATATCCTTTATGAAAATCCTCGCTAGGATGATCTCAAATTCGAGAAGTGTTATTAAAAATATCTTACACTATTTCCCAGAAATAAATGATCTCCCACGACTTACTGCAACATACTTTTCAACATTTCACGTGGTCACCATTAGCTTGGATATTAAAACTTAACATAGTTTTAGACATTACATATATTTGTGTTTAAGTGTATGTGTATGTGAATTATGTAGAACTATTTATTGTATCTATTTAATTACTTATAACAACAGAAACCCTTTTTTATATTAAATGCTTCCTGAAAGTCAAAATGTTAATCACTCAGTTATGTCCAACTCTTTGCAACCCCATGGACTGAAGCCTACCAGTTTCCTCTGTCCTTGGAATTCTCCAGGCAAGAATACTGGAATGTATTGTCATTTATTCTTCAGGGGATACTCCCAACCCAGGGATCAAACCTGGTTCTCCTGCATTGCAGGCAGATTCTTCATCATCTGAGCCACCAGGGAAGGCCAAATGCTTCCTGCTGCTGCTGTTGCTGCTAAGTCACTTCAGTTGTGTCCGACTCTGTGCGACCCCGTAAACGGCAGCTTACCAGGCTCCTCCATCCCTGGGATTCTCCAGGCAAGAATACTGGAGTGGGTTGCCATTTCCTTCTCCAATGCATGTATGCATGCTAAGTCGCTTCAGTCATTTCCAACTGTGCAACGCCATGGACAGCAGTCCACCATGCTCCTCTGTCCACAGGATTCACTAGGCAAGAATACTGGAGTAGGTTGCCATTTCCTTCTCCAAATGTTTCCTAGAATCATAAAATTACTTAGGACTCAAAACGGGAAATGAGAAGAAGCTGAANTCATTTCCAATTCTGTGCAACGCCATGGACAGCAGTCCACCATGCTCCTCTGTCCACAGGATTCACTAGGCAAGAATACTGGAGTAGGTTGCCATTTCCTTCTCCAAATGTTTCCTAGAATCATAAAATTACTTAGGACTCAAAACGGGAAATGAGAAGAAGCTGAAAATAAAGTTGAAATAAAAAACTGATGATTTTCTGACCAAGTAATTGAATTGACATTTTTTCTTGCCCACACATTTAAACATAGGCTTTTATTCTTTATTTAGTAAAAATGTTATTTGTTTTAACATCTACAATATTTTAAAATATCTGTGCAATTTCAAAGGTTATCCAACTGGATTTTATAAGCAGTGAAGGATCCCAGATTTATCTCTTTTGATTCTCCACTATTTAGTAAGAATTATATTGTCTCACACCCCTGCAAACTTGCCATTTTTCCCAAATAGGCTTTCCATGGTTCATTAACTCTGAATATGGAATTGCATCAGAAGGGCCTATAGGGGAATGAGGCATTTACCCAGAGGACCTATGATGGAATCTTTAACAGCTAGAGATCCTTCTATTCATATATATGAAGCCATCTCTTAATTTGACATTTACTTTAAAAACTAAATCCATCAATGATGCAAGAAAAAAATAACATTAAAGTTTTGTTTTATGCCAACTTAGCACTAAATTAGAGAAAATTCATTTGAACTTCAGTACTTGATAACAAATGTAACTAAAGTTTGTCAAGAAATGGAGTTCTTTTTTGATGGAAAATATAGAAAAAAAATTAGTTTTTTTTAATATGACTGTCACTTATGTCATTACCACAAAAATATATTCTAGTTCTGAATCTGATTTTAAACAAGTACTTGAAACATTATCCACCATAACAAAATCATCCACCCCCAACCTGTCCTCTTCCTGCAGACACAAATAATACAAGTTCTCTTCAATAAAAGTATATTAATTTCAAATTTCAGCTTCCACATATAAAGAGTTTGGGGAATTACTTGGCAGTCCAGTGATTAGGATTCTACAATTCCACGGCCAAGGGCCCAGGTTCTATCCCTAGTTGGGAACTGGGATCCCATAGCTGTGCTGTGTGACCAAGGAGGAAAAGAAAAATAAAAGAGTTTGGAAGCTGCCACTTCTGTATTTAATGGAAGGAAAGTATCAGTCACCTGAAAATCAATGACTTTTCAAAGATCCATCAGAGAATTGAGGTTGCAAGGCAAACTACCACTTTAAAGAGTGGAGAGAAAGGCACATTGTGTAACACTGGAGAGATCTGCTTACCTAAACTGATAGAAACACTTAAATAGCAGTTTTGAAGAAATGCTAGATGTTTACTGTGAACTGTCAGGGGGAAGAGAAGAATAATCATTATGAAATATACTCAAGGGACGTTTTTACGGCAAAGGTCTACACTCAAAGGGAAAAGACTTTATCAGTGTCTTTCACAGTTGGGCAAAGGAAATTTCTCCCACTCCAGCCACCTCTAGGCTTTCTGTATCACACAAGAGGAAAAAAAATAGTCAACAGGGGTCAAGGGTTCAAGAAAATAGATTGGAAACATTGCAATCAGGAAAAGAAAGAAGAGGAAGGGAAAATGCTACACCACTGAGAAACATATATAACGGTTTTAGTCTGGAGACCCAGGCTTACTAAAAGACTGAAATCTAATCAGAAGATTACAGAATACTCCCTCTCCACTTCACCTAACCACACACCAAAAGAGACCCAGTAAAACAGCTGAACAAGCTGCAAGACACACTCTCTGAGGAGTACTGATGGAAGCNAAGAAGAGGAAGGGAAAATGCTACACCACTGAGAAACATATATAACGGTTTTAGTCTGGAGACCCAGGCTTACTAAAAGACTGAAATCTAATCAGAAGATTACAGAATACTCCCTCTCCACTTCACCTAACCACACACCAAAAGAGACCCAGTAAAACAGCTGAACAAGCTGCAAGACACACTCTCTGAGGAGTACTGATGGAAGCCCAAAGTGATGAGGAGGCAGCAACAACCACACAAGATGATTTTAAAGACTAACCTCTACTTATAATAGAAACAGCTCAATTCTTAGCCAAAACAATATAAATACTCACTCTAAATATCTATTTTCTTCAGTTAATATTCATCCTTCCCCCATAAAAACCATATCTAGCTTTCAAAAAAATTATAAAGCATGCCAAGGGCAACATAGCTTTAAAAAACAAAGTAGTCATCAAAACCAGACTGAGATGTGAAAAGTATGCTAGAATGATCAGGCAGGGAATATGAAATGACCATGGTATGATCAATATGTTAAGGTTTCTAATGGAAAAGGTACACAACATGTGAAACAGATTACTAAAATATGTAAACTATCTCAAAAGGCAGTGAAATGAAATGCTAGAAATAAAAAACTATAACAAAGGTGAAAATGCCTTCTACAGGTTCATCAGTGGATTCAAAAAGGCTAAGAAAGGATCAGTGGTCTTGGAGGTAGGGAAATAGAGAATAACTAGTTTGAAATGCAAAAAGAATAAAAGAATGAAAACCCAAAACTAACTTCCAAGAATGATGGGACAACATAAAAAAAGAACATAATGTGTAAATGGANATTACCTAATACCATTCTCCAATTTAAAGGGGAAAAAAAATAGTCTTATATAAAATGTTACTGGAGACCTGAAAAGAAGTACTCTAAAACAAAGTAAAATAAAAAAACACAATGACTGGAGTATATAAATAAGACATAGGAGTCAACTGAAAGAATCCCCAGTGATCAAGCCTGGAACAATTTGAGCAAAAAATTAATAGAGTATCATATTATAACCCAAAGTATAAATATTCAGAAGTTTACACCAATATAAATATTACTGAATAAATTCTTGGAGAAGATATACACAAAACTCCCATGGAAATGAATGCTAAAATATTTAGATTTTTTTGCCCACAAGGAGGTGAAACCTAACTCTCCACTTTTTAAGTGTGGGTTGCACATAGTTACATGGCAATCCGCTCCAATACTCTTGCCTGGAAAATTCCATGGACAGAGGAGCCTGGTAGGCTGCAGTCCATGGTGTCTCTACCATATCATATTCCTTATATATGTAGAATTTAAAAAAATAGTACAAACTTACTTACAAAACAGTAAGAGACTCACAAACCTAGGAAATAAATTTATGGTTACCAAAGCAGAGACATATTAGGAGTTTTGAATTAACATATGCATACCACTGTATATAAAATAATCAACTGAATAGCACAGAGAACTTTACTTAATATTCTGTAATAACCTAAATGCAAAAAGAATTTTAGAAAGAATAGACATATGTATAACTGAACCACTCTGCTGTACACCTATAACTAAATCAACATTGTTAATCAAGTACACTATAATACAAAATAAAAATTACAAAACACTTTAAGCTTAAATAATAATAAATCTGAAGTATTTTTTCCACTAAAAGAGCATACCTCCCTGTTATTCCTTTGTTAACTTCTATATGACAGAATACCACTGTACAATTGTGTATTTGCATAAGAAGCTTCTTTGAATAAGTGATTATTTCTTATATATTTGGAACTGTTGAGGTCTTTTGAATAACACTTTTCACCATTATTCAAGTGAATTAATTTCCATAAATAAAGGATCTGTTTGTTTAGAAATTTTAAAGCCAAAAAGTATCAACATCAATATTATAGCTTTTATGATTTCCAAAATATTCTAGAGTAACAGAATTTTATAATTTTTAGAAACCCTGTTATTTCAAACCAATTAGGTAATGCTTAATGCTTAATCTAGTAGAAAGAGAAGGTAGAGAAATAGTGTTATCTTTTTCCCTTTCCTAATCTGAGACCCGGAATCTTCATAACTGCTGTTTCATTTTGGCAAATGATTTCACAATGCAGATATTCTTTCCTAAATATATCACAAGGAGTAGATAACAATCTTTTGTTAAACAGGTTATTAAAGTAAAGTGATACTTGCATATGTATAAGATCAACAAAACTCCATTGTTTAAAAAACTATAGAGTCACTGCATACTTCCAAGCCTAAGATAAACAATTGATACTGAGAGCAAGAACACTTCTAGAAAATGACACAGTTGGTCAGCTTTTCTGTATTTTCCCAGCATCTGCATGTAAAAGATTCCTTTAGGGCAGTCTGCTCAAACTCAGTATGGAGTTGCACTCTGGACATAGTTGTACATGAAGTCTCCTCAGAGATGTTTAGCCTTTCTCTCATCAGATTTAACTTTATATGCAGTTATCTGTATATATATAGTACTGGAGAAGACTCTTGAGAGTCCCTTAGACAGCAAGGAGATCAAACCAGTCAAGCCTAAAGGGCATAAATTCTGAATATTCATTAGAAGGACTGATGCTGAAGCTGAAGCTCTAATACTTTGGCCACCTGGTGCGAAGAGCTAACTCACTGGGAAAGATCTTGATGCTGGGAAAGATTGAGGGCAGGAGCAGAAGTGGGTGACAGAGGATGAGATGGTTAAATAGCATCACTGACCTAATGTACATGAATTGAGCAAACTCCAGGAGATAATGGAGGACAGATGAGTCTGGTCTGTTGCAGTGCATGGGGTCACAAAGGAGTCAAACACGATTTAGTGACTGAACAACAGTTACCTTTGTCTCACACACTGATCATTCATCTAATGATCTGAAGCCTGGGAACAAATCTGGCTTCTTTTCCACTCTCAGTATGAGACACTGAATTTAACCAGAAAAGAATATGGAGTTGCAAGTACTTTGAGTTTCCAAGGTATTTGTATGGTAAGAGGTGAAGTAATGATATATTGATATAATTTCACTTTGATGTGAAACAGATGCATGTATATTAATCTAAATATTATCCCATAATTAAATCCTTATTACAGATAATAATTATTGTATGTACAATATATATNTTTCCACTCTCAGTATGAGACACTGAATTTAACCAGAAAAGAATATGGAGTTGCAAGTACTTTGAGTTTCCAAGGTATTTGTATGGTAAGAGGTGAAGTAATGATATATTGATATAATTTCACTTTGATGTGAAACAGATGCATGTATATTAATCTAAATATTATCCCATAATTAAATCCTTATTACAGATAATAATTATTGTATGTACAATATATATGTATGTACAATATAAGGAACAAAATAATTTGTTTTAAAGAGGTTTAACCTTTTGTAATTCTATGATCATGAAAATAGCTTTTTTATGCAAACAGATTCTGAATGATGGCATGGCCTGTAATGATATTTCACCTTTATTCAGCTCTTTAACCCTGTCACTGTTTCTGTAATTTCTAGATGAGGAAAACCATTGCATATTCCAAGCAGGTCTGCTCACCGACATGATATTAATGAATAGTGGCACCACATCAAGTTTGGAGGAGGACCAGCCACAAGGAAGTTATTTATGTAACTTATTATTCCAGGCTGCAAACCAAGAAGCAATGGCTCTTAAACAGCCAGAGCCAAGAATTAGTAGAGCAAGGAATGTCTCATTCCTGACAAATCAATATAGTGAGGCTTTTCACTTCATTCCACTGGAGTAATTAAAACATTTGTATCCAAGGGGATCCACAGGACATGACGCATAACCAGTTTTAGCCACCACCCACAACCATCTCTAAACAGAACTATAGCGAAGCACCTCCAGAAATCTCAGCCAAAAGGGACAAGTAAAACATAAAGCAGTGTTCTTCATTAATTCATGCAGAGGAGATCTATAGTGATGGCATATGCTTTGGTGGTATATTTTCTAATTGAAATAAAGTAGAACATAAAGTGTTCATAGGAGCAAGCAACCTAAGGTTTTAGCATATGCTCATGGAGAATTGTTGTAGGTATTATAGCATTACAGCTTATGAGGCCCACAATTTGACTTAATGGGTTAAATAAGTCTCTGTTGCTGTAATTACCAAAAGCAACAATGCATGTAATTAAAAATATAAAATAATAAAGACGCTTTTTAAATGAAAAGATCTTCTGCTCCATTCTAGTCAACACAAATCACTCTCCTTACATGGAAAACACTAATTATTAGTGCATGTTTTCTGTTTTCCACTGCTTATTTTTATCTCCCTGAATCAAATATGTATACAGCTCTTTACTGAGTTAGTGATTTTGTAAATTCTTATTGCTTTCCTACTGGGATAAGTAAGAATTTAACTAAATTATATTCCCCTCCACTTTCTTGCCCCTCTTTTCTTTCATGTACTATCTATGCCCAGATGTAAGATTGTTCATTAAAATCTTTCTTAAGAAGTGAATCACCTTATAAGTATATAGTCCTAACATATGCCATCATAGGCCATTTTGTTCATTACCTTTCCTTGAGTAAGATAAAATATAGGAAAATGAAAGAAGACTTCAGTTGTCTGGAATTCTTAAGGAATCTTGGTGGCATGAGTAACAGAAAGGCAAAGAAATATAAAAAAGAATGAGCAATCTAATTGTATATGACATCACAATAAATGTTAAATGTCTTTATAGACATGTCTTTGGAACTTGTTTTTCAAAGCAATGAAAAAATGTTACTTTTTGTTATGAAGAAAACATTGCTTTAGAATTATAAAATCTAGAAGAGATCAAAATATTTACATCAATGGTGCTGAGAACTTGGACTAACTTTTCCACTGACAAGATTACATATGAATTTAAAAGGTGCTATATTTTAAGTAGGGAAAACCACAAGACCATTCAGGTATGACCCAAATCAAATCCCTTACGATTATACAATGGAAGTGAGAAATAGATTCAAGGGATTAGATTTGATAGAGTGCCTGAAGAACTATGGATGGAAGTTCATGACATTGTACAATAGACAGGGATCAAGACCATACCCAAGAAAAAGAAATGTAAAAAGGCAAAACAGTTGTCTGAGGAGAACTTACAAATACCAGTGAAAAGAAGAGAAGCTAAAAGCAAGGGAGAAAAAGAAAAATTTATGCCATTTGAATGCAGAGTTCCAAAAAATATCAAGGAGAGATAAGAAAGCCTTCCTCAGTGATCAGTGCAAAAAAATAGAGTAACACAATAGAATGGGAAAGACTAGAGATCTCTTCATGAAAATCAGAGATACCAAGGGAATTTCTCATGCAAAGATGGGCACAATAATGGACAGAAATGGTATGGACTTAACAGAAGCAGAAGATATTAAGACGAGGTGGCAATAATACGCAGAAGAACTATACCAAAAAGACCTTCATGACCTAGATAATCACAATGGTGTGATCACTCACCCAGAGACAGACATACTGGAATGCAAGTCAAGGCAGCCTTAGGAACCACCACTAGGAACAAAGCGAGTGAAGGTGATGGAATTCCAGTTGAGCTATTTCAAATCTTAAAAAGTGATGCTGTGAAAGTGCTGCACTCTATGCCAGAGAATTTGGAAAACTCAGCAGTGGCCACAGGACTAGAAAAGATCAGTTTTCAATCAATCTCAAAGAAAGGCAAGGCCAAAGTATGCTCAAACATGAACATGAACATGAAGTCTCTCAGTTGTGTCCGACTCTTTGCAACCTCATGGACTGCAGCCTACCAGGCTCCTCTGTCCATGGAATTTTCCAGGCAATAGTACTGCAGTGGATTGCCATTTCCTTCTCCAAGGGATCTTCCCAACCCAGGGTTCAAACCTGGGTCTACCGCATCGTAGACAGACACTTTACCGTCTGAGCCATCATCAAGGAAGTATGCTCAAACTACCACACAATTGCACTCATCTCACATACTAGTAAAGTAGTGCTCAAAATTCTCCATGGCAGGTTTCAACAGTACATAAACTGTGAACTTGCAGATGTTCAAACTGGATTTAGAGAAGGCAGAGGAACCAGAGATCAAATAGCCAACATCCACTGGATTATTGAAAAAACAAATGAGTTCCAGAAAAACATCTACTTCTGCTTTATTGACTATGCCAAAGCTTTTCACTGTGTGGATCACCACAGACTGCGGAAAATTCTTCAAGAGATGGAAATGCCAGAATCACAAACAGTTAGAACTGGACATGGAACAACAGACTGGTTGTTCGGAAAAGGAGTACGTCAAGGCCGTATATTTTCACCCTGCTTATTTAACTTATGTACAGAGTAAATCATGAGAAATGCTGGGCTGGATGAAGCACAAGCCGGAATCAAGATTGCCAGGAAAACTATCAATAACCTCAGATATGCAGATGATACCACCCTTATGGCAGAAAGTGAAGAAGAACTAAAAAGTCTCTTGATGAAAGTGAAAGAGGAGAGTGAAAATGTTGACTTAAAATTCAACATTCTGGAAACTAAGAGCAAGGCATCTGGTCCCATCACTTCATGGCAAATAGATGGGGAAACAGTGGAAACAGTAACAGACTTCATTTTGCAGAGTTCCAAAATCACCGCAGATGGCGACTACAGCCATGAAATTAAGACACTTGCTCCTTGGAAGGAAAGGTATGTCCAATCTAGACAGCATATTAAAAAACAGAGACATTACTCTGCCAACAAAGGTCCATCTAGTCAAGGCTATGGTTTTTCCAGTAGTCACGTATGGATGTGAGAGTTGGACTATAAAGCAAGCTGAGTGCCGAAGAATTGATGCTTTCAAACTGTTGTGTTGGAGAAGACTCTTGACAGTCCCTTGGACTGCAAGATGATCCAACCAGTCCATCCTGAAGGAATCAGTCCTGCATATTCACTGAAAGGACTGATGCTGAAGCTGAAACTCCAATACTTTGACCACCTGATGAGAAGAACTGACTTATTAGAAAAGACCCTGATTCTGCGAAAGATTGAAGGTGGGAGCAGAAGGGAACAACAGAGCATGGTTGGATGGCATCACTGACTTAATGGACGAGTCTGAGTAAACTCCAGGAGTTTTTGATGGACAAGGAGGCCTGGTGTGCTGCAGTCCCTGTGGTCGCAAAGAGTCAGACATGACTGAGCAACAGACCTGAACTAAACATTTTAAGTAATTTAAGTGGAATTGAGGATGATAGGCTCTAAAAACCTGAACTACATTATTTGAAAAGTGGTTCTAATAGTTGCAAAGATAGTGGTGTACAAGATGCAAGTAAAGAATTTTAGTAAAAGTGTTCCATAAAATTTGAGAATTAAGAAAATCAGTTTTTCATATTACTTACATAAAAGCTTTTAAACTTGTAACTAAAAATTACTAAAAGTAGATTTTATTTACCTACAGTAGATTTGGCCAAAAATTTTTGAGTATTTCTCATTTTGAAAAATGAGGATTTTCCATTTGGGTTCTCTCTTTCTCCATGTATGTATCACAAATGTTACTCCCTCTATTGGGCACTTGTTTGATATATTTATATATTTGCAGTATATATTTAAAGAATATGGTAACTAGCCTATGTTATTATTCTCGAATTCTTGGTGCCTCTTCCTGAAGAAGGATCATATCTCTAGTCCTGTTTCAATCATGTATGTGTCACTTCTGGACAGAAATTTTAGAGCTAGTTTGTAAGTCATGCTCTCTTTTTTTCCCTTCCCAGAACTACCAGCCTGATCCAGACAAGGCTTCTTCATCACACTGGGTGCTAGAGGGAAGGAAACCTTTGTTGCTGTAAGTTGGTCAAGTTTTGATGCTATAGAAAGTCTTTTATTCCCCCCTCTGCTGTATAGCCCAGTTCACCTGACACATATATATGCTAGCCTTCCTGTCATGAAATGAAGATTGCGGACAGTGTCTGAGTCCTTTCTACAAAGAAGTGATAGCCTTTACTATATTCTCTACTATTCCGTACCTCTTCTCATGGTATTTCATCTTACAGTTTAAGCTAGCAGTATTTGATTTTTCCATTGTTAAGGCTGGAAGCACTTTCATTCCTGGGTAACTGTTGTTGTAGGCTGAATAATGGCCCCTGTAGATATTAGATCCTAATATATTAAACCTGTAAATGTTACTTTATTGGGTGGAAAATCTTTGAAAATGTGATTAAGTTAAAGGCTTTATTTTGAGATAGGAACATTATCTTGAATTAACTGGTGGGCTATAAACACACTCACAAGTATCATTGTAAGAGCGAGTCAGAGGACGATTAGACTGACATACAGGACAAAATAAAAAAAAATATTTGAAAATGCTGGCCTTGAGGCTGGACTGTGTAGTTACAAAACAAGAAATGCTAGTGGCCTCCAAAAGGTGGAAAATAGTGAATAGCTTCTCTCCTAGAGTTTCCAGAATAGAGTGGCCTTGCTGAGACCTTGATTATGAAACAGTATCATCATTAAAAGCGGAGCTCTACCCTAAAAGAATAGGTTTCATTTTGATTCCTGGCTCTATTAACTATATAATGCACCACAAATTACATAACATCTCTTACTTTTCTCATGTATGTAATGGAAATAATAATAGCATCTCACTCATAGGTCTATTGTGAGAATTAAGTAAGAGTCTCTATAAAACTTTGAGATATTTGAGTTGATTGTCAAGCCATTTATTAAAATGGATAATACTGGAAAGATAAGGAACATGGGACAGTGAAGGTAGTACTTAGAGATCAAGTGTCCTGTTTTATAAAATGAATATTTAATATGTCTCTTGGGAGGCAAGAGATAATACAGAAAAGTTCAAGGTACAAATCTACAGTTCAGAGAGCATTTAAACTGCACAATGAAAAGGAACTGCAATCATCAGCATGTGGGTGATATTATAAAGCATGAAACTGGGATTTCCCTGGTTGCCCAGTGGTTAAGACTCCACTTTGCCAATGCAGGTGGCATGGGTTCAGTCCCTGGTCAGGGAACTAAGATCCCACATACCATGCAGCACAGCCAAAAGGTTAAAAGAAAATGTTAAACTAAGTTAAATTATCTGGGAAGAATGTTTAGTTAAAGAAGACTGATGTTCTCAGGATAGATGGCTTGGCCCTTTAGGGTTTAAGGTTGAACAGAGGAAAAGTTGTCATCTGAGACAGTTTATTTATTTATTTATTTATTTAGCTCGGAGAACTCTACTCAGTGCTCTAAATGGGAAGGAAAGTCCAAAAAAAGGGGATATATGTACATGTATAACTGATTCACTTTACTGTATAGTGGAGACTAAAACATTATTATGAAATAAATTCAGTTCAGTTCAGTCACTCAGTCGTGTCCAACTCTCTGTGACCCCATGAATCGCAGCACACCAGGCCTCCCTGTCCATCACCAACTCCTGGAGTTCACTCAAACTCATGTCCATCGAGTCAGTGATGCCATCTAGCCATCTCATCCTCTGTTATCCCCTTCTCCTCCTGCCCCCAATACCTCCCAGCATCAGGGTCTTTTCCAATGAGTCAACTCTTCAAATGAGATGGCCAAAGTATTGGAATTTCAGCTTCATCATCAGTCCTTTCAATGAACACCCAGGACTGATCTCCTTTAGGATGGACTGGTTGGATCTCCTTGCAGTCCAAGGGACTCTCAAGAGTCTTCTCCAACACCACAGTTCAAAAGCATCAATTCTTCAGCACTCAGCTTTCTTTAGAGTCCAACTCTCACATCCATAGGTGACNTGATAGCCTTTACTATATTCTCTACTATACCGTACCTCTTCTCATGGTATTTCATCTTACAGTTTAAGCTAGCAGTATTTGATTTTTCCATTGTTAAGGCTGGAAGCACTTTCATTCCTGGGTAACTGTTGTTGTAGGCTGAATAATGGCCCCTGTAGATATTAGATCCTAATATATTAAACCTGTAAATGTTACTTTATTGGGTGGAAAATCTTTGAAAATGTGATTAAGTTAAAGGCTTTATTTTGAGATAGGAACATTATCTTGAATTAACTGGTGGGCTATAAACACACTCACAAGTATCATTGTAAGAGCGAGTCAGAGGACGATTAGACTGACATACAGGACAAAATAAAAAAAAAATATTTGAAAATGCTGGCCTTAAGGCTGGACTGTGTAGTTACAAAACAAGAAATGCTAGTGGCCTCCAAAAGGTGGAAAATAGTGAATAGCTTCTCTCCTAGAGTTTCCAGAATAGAGTGGCCTTGCTGAGACCTTGATTATGAAACAGTATCATCATTAAAAGCGGAGCTCTACCCTAAAAGAATAGGTTTCATTTTGATTCCTGGCTCTATTAACTATATAATGCACCACAAATTACATAACATCTCTTACTTTTCTCATGTATGTAATGGAAATAATATTAGCATCTCACTCATAGGTCTATTATGAGAATTAAGTAAGAGTCTCTATAAAACTTTGAGATATTTGAGTTGATTGCCAAGCCATTTATTAAAATGGATAATACTGGAAAGATAAGGAACATGGGACAGTGAAGGTAGTACTTAGAGATCAAGTGTCCTGTTTTATAAAATGAATATTTAATATGTCTCTTGGGAGGCAAGAGATAATACAGAAAAGTTCAAGGTACAAATCTACAGTTCAGAGAGCATTTAAACTGCACAATGAAAAGGAACTGCAATCATCAGCATGTAGGTGATATTATAAAGCATGAAACTGGGATTTCCCTGGTTGCCCAATGGTTAAGACTCCATTTTGCCAATGCAGGTGGCATGGGTTCAGTCCCTGGTCAGGGAACTAAGATCCCACATACCATGCAGCACAGCCAAAAGGTTAAAAGAAAATGTTAAACTAAGTTAAATTATCTGGGAAGAATGTTTAGTTAAAGAAGACTGATGTTCTCAGGATAGATGGCTTGGCCCTTTAGGGTTTAAGGTTGAACAGAGGAAAAGTTGTCATCTGAGACAGTTTATTTATTTATTTATTTATTTAGCTCGGAGAACTCTACTCAGTGCTCTAAATGGGAAGGAAAGTCCAAAAAAAGGGGATATATGTACATGTATAACTGATTCACTTTACTGTATAGTGGAGACTAAAACATTATTATGAAATAAATTCAGTTCAGTTCAGTCACTCAGTCGTGTCCAACTCTCTGTGACCCCATGAATCGCAGCACACCAGGCCTCCCTGTCCATCACCAACTCCTGGAGTTCACTCAAACTCATGTCCATCGAGTCAGTGATGCCATCTAGCCATCTCATCCTCTGTTGTCCCCTTCTCCTCCTGCCCCCAATACCTCCCAGCATCAGGGTCTTTTCCAATGAGTCAACTCTTCAAATGAGATGGCCAAAGTATTGGAATTTCAGCTTCATCATCAGTCCTTTCAATGAACACCCAGGACTGATCTCCTTTAGGATGGGCTGGTTGGATCTCCTTGCAGTCCAAGGGACTCTCAAGAGTCTTCTCCAACACCACAGTTCAAAAGCATCAATTCTTCAGCACTCAGCTTTCTTTAGAGTCCAACTCTCACATCCATAGGTGACCACTGGAAAAACCATAGCCTTGACTACATGGACCTTTGTTGGCAAAGTAATATCTCTACTTTTTATTAATTTTTAAATTTTACATTTATTTATTTTAATTGGAGGCTAATTACTTTACAATATTGTACTGGTTCTGCCATACATCAACATGTATCCCTCACGGGCATACACGTGTTCCCCAAACTGAACCCCCTCCCACCTCCCTCCCCATACTATCCCTCCATATAAAGTGACAAGAGAAATGAAACAGTGAAAGAATGTTGCAAAACTCACTTCCATCAGAGTTCAGAGGGGAATCACAGAAACCAGTCTATCAGTTTTAAGCAGAATGGAATTAATCACAGGAAATTACATGCTTACAAATTAGATCATTGGGCTGGTCTTACAAAAATTACTCCCAGAAGAAGTAACTAAGGGTTTCTATCGAGGAAAAAATGTTATGTCATAAGCAGAAATCTCGTGAAACCATGGACATCATCTCCACTTCTGGCTCCAGGATTGTACTCCTTTAGCCACAATCTGGAGATAAAAAAAGCACTACCCAGATATAGTCATGCTGCACAAGCCAAAAAATGCTTCTTGCTCTTCTCTGCATCCTCCATCTGTTTCACTTTCCAGGTTAACTACTGCATTCCATTAGCATTACAAAAAATCCCTATATCTATGTATTATATATTATGGAAGGTTGAGAAATACAATTTTTAGTTTTTTAACTACTGTAATACAGGGAGGTCAAATAAAAGAATATTGACATAGATTTTAAATGAGTCAACTTACTATATGTATCAAAAAATTCAAGAAAGTTATTTCAAGAAGAGATGAGTAACCAGTTGTGTACAATGCTACTGATAAGGCAGATAAGATGACCACAGAAATGATAAATGAATTTGGCATCTTGGGAGGTTCTTAGGGATCTCAACAATAGTGAGGAAGGTGAAAATTTTAGGGAGGTGTAACAGGTTGAAGAGAGAATAACAAGTGAAGCAATTGAGATAAGAACGTAAATAACTTGTTATCAGAGTATTTTGTAAAAAATAATAGAGAAATGGGACAACAGTAGGAGGTGAATAGAAGGGTCAATGAAAAAAAAATTTGTTGGTTTTAAATAAGGTACATTTAAATAAGATAGGGATGGAGAAATAAGGGATAATTGAAAGGTAAAATCCTTAAGATGAGAACAACCAAATCAAGGCTTTTCCAAATAAGGAAAATGAAGGGAGACAGGAAAAATGAAGTCCAGGGTGCTTGCAAGAACTAGTTATAATAAAGGATTGTGAGACAATTTGGGAAAAGAAAAATAAAGACAGAAAATGAAGGATGAATAGCAAAGGTTAAACAGAAAATAAATTTGAAGTTTAAATCAGGACATCACGCTTATGGCAGAAAGTGAAGAGGAATTAAAAAGCTTCTTGATGAAAGTGAAAGAGGAGAGTGAAAAAGTTGGCTTAAAGCTCAACATTCAGAATATGAAGATCATGGCATCCAGTCCCATCACTTCATGGAGGATAGATGGGGAAACAGTGGAAAGAGATTCATACTTTGTATTTTGGGGGTACAAAATCACTGAAGATGGTGATTGCAGCCATGAAATTAAAAGCCGCTTACTCCTTGGAAGGGAATTTATGAGCAACCTAGATAGTATATTGAAAAGTAGAGATATTACTTTGCCAACAAAGGTCCATCTAGTCAAGGTTATGGTTTTTCCAGTGTATGAATGTGAGAGTTGGGACTGTGAAGAAAGCTGAGCACCGAAGAATTGATGCTTTTGAACTGTGGTGTTGCAGAAGACACTTGAGAGTCCCTTGGACTACAAGAAGATCCAACCAGTCCACCCTAAAGGAGATCAGTCCTGGGTGTTCATTGGAAGGACTGATGCTGAATCTGAAACTCCAATACTTTGGCCACCTCACGTAAAGAGTTGACTCATTGGAAAAGACCCTGATGCTGGGAGGTATTGGGGGCAGGAGGAGATGGGGACAACAGAAAATGAGATGGCTGGATGGCATCACCGACTCGATGGACATGAGTTTGAGTGAATTCCGGGAGTTAGTGATGGACAGGGAGGCCTGGTGTGCTGTGATTCATGGGGTCTCAAAGAGTTGGACACGACTGAGCAACTGAACTGAACTGAAACCTTTTGGAGTTGACCAAACTAGAGTCAAGGATAAAATGGAAGTGGTCAGAGTAATATGGTTATTGCTATTGGTGATGAACAGATACTAGAGTGTGATCATAGAAATGTGGAGTTGAAGAGAGTTTAAGAAAAATTTTGTTGAAAATGAGGAGGTAGAGAATCAGAAGCGAAAGACCAGTCATCGTGGCTTACTCACCTGTAGTAACAGTAGAACAAATGGAAAATAAAAGGCTATGCCAGGGTGAAAAATCACAAAAAATAAAAGTATTTAGTGTGAGTAAGGTGAAGCAGCTTAGTGGTCTCAATATACAATGAGACTAGTCTAGTCTCATTATAGTCTTTAATATGTCATTAAAGAAGCTATGATTCTGGAAAAGGAAAGAGAAAACACACAGAAGCTGTATTTTAATCTTTTGTGAGGACCAATAATGATAATCTGTGCAAGGTACCACTTCTCAACACACACACACATAAAACATGGAAGTGTTGAGCTTGGTGGGCTACAGACCATAAAGTTGCAAAGAGATGGGCACAGCTGAGGGACTAAGCATGTATGCATGCAGTGAATTGCTAAGTATGAAATCTCATTTCATGGCTTCAGAACAGGAAGATTTTAGAGCAAGCAAAATTTGAGTTATTATATTACTTTCTAACAGTGCCTCTCATAAACTTTTCTGGTGGCTCAGTCAGTAAAGAATCTGCCTGCAATTCAGGAGATCAACTGCAATGCAGGACACCCAGGTTCAGTCCTTGGGCTGGGAAGATCCCCTGCAGGAGGAAATGGCAACCCACTCTAGTACTCTTGTCTGGAAAATTCCACGGACAGAGGAACCTGGCTACAGCTCATGGGGTCTCAAGAGTCGGACACAACTTAGCAACTAAACCACCAACAACCCTTCTAATAAAGACAAAATAATCAAATAATTTTTTAATCCTGCACATTTGTTGACAGTGGTCATGTATGGATGTGAGAGTTGGACTGTAAAGCTGGACTATAAAGCTGAGCACCAAAGAATTGATGCTTTTGAACTGTGGTGTTGGAGAAGACTCCTGAGAGTCCCTTGGACTGCAAGGAGATCCAACCAGTCCATCCTAAAGGAGATCAGTGCTAGGTGTTCATTGGTAGGACTGATTTTGAAGCTGCAACTCCAATACTTTAGCCACCGGACGCAAAGAGCTGACTCATTTGAAAAGAACCTGATGCTGGGAAAGATTGAGGGCAGGAGAAGGGGACGACAAAGAATGAGATGTCTGGATGGCATTGCCGACTCAATGGACATGGGTTTGGGTGGACTCTGGGAGTTAGTGATGGACAGGGAGGCCTGGCATGCTGTGGTTCATGGGGTCTCAAAGAATCAGACACGAGTGAGTGATTGAACTGATTCATTGACATACTGTCTCTCCTACAATGAATTCCATGGTGATATTGACTATTTCACTAATCTCTAAGTTCCTAGCAACTGGCACAATGTCAGGCACATTAAACGCATATTTGTTGAATCCAAAGTTCTAAAAACATCAATTATGTAAAAAATAATCTTCTCAAATTAATAACTGATGTGTCAGAAATTTGAGAGTCTAAATTAGCCATTGTACAGCAGGTAGAAAATATGATGCATCACAAAAAATTTTGAATAGCATTTTTACTTATCAAGCATTGTACTCTGTATTTCAATGTCTAGCATATTTTCAATTTGCTAAAATAAATGTCATTTGAAAATTGATATATTATTTTTGTGCATGTTATAGCAAATAATTATTATGTTTATTTTCAAGAAAATTAAGAATAGGACCCTACCTAACCCTGGAAATTTGTTCAGATAATCTATATTTGTGGTTCATTAGTGATATGCTCTACCAAGATGTTGAATAATAATCATTTTCATTCCCTTTCATTGCTTCTCCTTCTTATGAAGGCTATTAGTAGATAAGAATGACATTAATGCACATTTTGTATAATAAAGATTCCATGAAGCTAAGAATCTTATTTTCACTGTCAAGGGCCCATAACTACAGTCAGGAGATGATGAATAAGAGATAAAAAGCAAGAAATAGCAAAACGCAATACAATTTTAAGTGCAACCAGAAATGTGACTGAAAAAAATGCAATTATATGCTAGCAGAAGGAGACTGCTGATAACATAAATGTATAATATACATATTATATATGTATAATAATATATATAATACAGATGAATTTGGGGGACATATGTATGTATAGTGAATGTATACAAATACACATTATAAATTTTATTAAATGTTATTTAAGTCTAATTACATAAGGAACAAAATGCTGACTTAGACCCTTGCCTGACAGATTTATGGATCTCTTTTACCTTTAGATAGGGTAAAGTCAACTGGCATAGAGAAATAAATGTAGAGCTGACCATTTTAAACTCTTGTGCAAATATGCACATACAATAGAATAATGGCACAGGCAACACCGTGCCGATGAAGATTACCTCCCAGACTACAGTCCCGTTCTCTGTTTCTTTCTTATATCAGTAGAAAAAATTTGTGAAGACACATTTTCAAGAAAATAAATTATCACTCCAGTTGTTAATGGATTTTTAAAGTAAGTATAATTAGGAATATCTACTACTGTTAAAAGAGTAAGAGAGATTGCAACTAAAATACACTGCTGAGGGAGAATCTCATTGGCCTCGTGAGTGATATAACATACAGGAAAAATAGCCTAGAAAAATGTTTTATTTTGTATAATATTCAATCATATATGTGAATAATTTGGTAAGATTAATAAGAAAACAGACTGTGGCTTCCATATTCTTGTGACCACTACCACTAATAAGTATGCTCAGAGGGGTTTTTTAGGGAAAAGGACTAAAAAAAAATAGCTTAATGTCATTAATAGTTTAAAGACATGCATTGACTCTTCACAAGGAAACATATTCCTAACACTGCTGCTGCTGCTGCTGCTGCTAAGTCACATCAGTCGTGTCCGACTCTGTCTGACCCCCTAGACGGCAGCCCAACAGGCTCCTCTGTCCCTGGGATTCTCCAGGCAATAGTACTGGAGGGGGTTGCCATTGCCTTCTCCAATTCCTAACACTGCAGTACCTTTAAAAGCCTGGAATAATTTTCTGTTCTAAACAATGAATCAAAACTAGATAAGCTTAGTTAAGTATATAGGAGGGGCCCCAGGGGCCCCAGTTCAACTTCATTTCAGGCTGGGGTTAAAAAAAAAAATTGTGATTCATATGTGTTGGATCTTGTTTTAGTGAAGAGCTTTTCAGGAAAAATGAAATGACACTTACCCTTCACAAAGAAAGGATAAAGAGACAACTGATTTTTTAATCACTCATGAAGATGCAAATTACAAGAAGGAACACTTGAACTTCAAAGCAATTCTTTTTCTGCCAAGGGAAGTAAACTACTAAATCAATATTAATGTACTCTGCATTATATTGCCAACTAAATTTTATGGAAAAGTATGTCAAAGGTGGCAAGAATACACACAAGAACTATACAAAAAAGATCTTAATGACCTAGATACTCATGACGATGTGATCACTCACCTAGAGCCAGACATCCTGAAATGTGAAGTCAAGAGGGCCTTAGGAAGCATTACTACCAACAAAGCTAGTGAAGGTGATGGAATTCCAGCTGAGCTACTTTAAATCCTAAAAGATGATGCTGTGAAAGTGCTGCACTTAATATGCCAACAAATTTGGGAAACTCAACAGTGGCCACAAACTGGAAAAGGTCAGTTTTCATTCCAATTCCAAAGAAAGGCAATTCCAAAGAATGTTCAAACTACAGCACAATTGCACTCATCTCAACACTAGCAAAGTAATGTTCAAAATTCTCCAAGCTAGGCTTCGACAATACGTGAACCGAGAACTTCCAGATGTTCAAACTGGATTTAGAAAAGGCAGATGAACCAGAAATTAAATTGCCAACATCCATTTGATCATCAAAAAAAACAGGAGAGTTCCAGAAAAACATCTACTCCTGCTTTATTGACTATGCTAAAGCCTTTGAATGTGTGGATCAGAACAAACAGGAAAATTCTTAAAGAGATGGGAATACCAAACAACCTGACTTGTCTCCTGAGAAGTCTGTATGCATGTCAAAAAGCACAGTTAGAACAAAAAATGGAACAACAGATTGGTTCCAAATTGGGAAAGGCATACATCAAGGTTGCATATTGTCACCCTGTTTATTTAACTTATATGCAGAGTACATCATGTGAAATGCCAGGCTAGATGAAGCAGAAGCTGGAATCAAGATTCCTGGGAGAAATATCAAAACCTCAGTTATGCAGATGACATCACCCTTATAGCAGAAAGTGAAGAGGACCTAAGAGCCTCTATATGAAAGTGAAAGAGGAGAGGGAAAAAGTTGGCTTGAAACTCAACATTCTGAAAACTTAGATCATGGCATCTGGTCCCATTACTTCATGGCAAATAGATGGAAAAGCAGTGGAAACAGTGACAGATTTTTATTTTCTTGGGCTCCAAAACGACTGCAGATGGTGACTGTAGCCATGAATTTAAGAGATGCTTGCTCCTTGGAAGAAAAGCTATGACACCTAGACAGCATATTAAAAAGCAGAGACATTACTTTGACAACAAAGGTCTATCTAGTCAAACCTATGGTTTTTCCAGTAGTCATGTACAGATGTGAGATTTGGAACATAAAGAAGACTGAACTCTGAAGTATTGATGCTTAANTTTTAGAGCAAGCAAAATTTGAGTTATTATATTACTTTCTAACAGTGCCTCTCATAAACTTTTCTGGTGGCTCAGTCAGTAAAGAATCTGCCTGCAATTCAGGAGATCAACTGCAATGCAGGACACCCAGGTTCAGTCCTTGGGCTGGGAAGATCCCCTGCAGGAGGAAATGGCAACCCACTCTAGTACTCTTGTCTGGAAAATTCCACGGACAGAGGAACCTGGCTACAGCTCATGGGGTCTCAAGAGTCGGACACAACTTAGCAACTAAACCACCAACAACCCTTCTAATAAAGACAAAATAATCAAATAATTTTTTAATCCTGCACATTTGTTGACAGTGGTCATGTATGGATGTGAGAGTTGGACTGTAAAGCTGGACTATAAAGCTGAGCACCAAAGAATTGATGCTTTTGAACTGTGGTGTTGGAGAAGACTCCTGAGAGTCCCTTGGACTGCAAGGAGATCCAACCAGTCCATCCTAAAGGAGATCAGTGCTAGGTGTTCATTGGTAGGACTGATTTTGAAGCTGCAACTCCAATACTTTAGCCACCGGACGCAAAGAGCTGACTCATTTGAAAAGAACCTGATGCTGGGAAAGATTGAGGGCAGGAGAAGGGGACGACAAAGAATGAGATGTCTGGATGGCATTGCCGACTCAATGGACATGGGTTTGGGTGGACTCTGGGAGTTAGTGATGGACAGGGAGGCCTGGCATGCTGTGGTTCATGGGGTCTCAAAGAATCAGACACGAGTGAGTGATTGAACTGATTCATTGACATACTGTCTCTCCTACAATGAATTCCATGGTGATATTGACTATTTCACTAATCTCTAAGTTCCTAGCAACTGGCACAATGTCAGGCACATTAAACGCATATTTGTTGAATCCAAAGTTCTAAAAACATCAATTATGTAAAAAATAATCTTCTCAAATTAATAACTGATGTGTCAGAAATTTGAGAGTCTAAATTAGCCATTGTACAGCAGGTAGAAAATATGATGCATCACAAAAAATTTTGAATAGCATTTTTACTTATCAAGCATTGTACTCTGTATTTCAATGTCTAGCATATTTTCAATTTGCTAAAATAAATGTCATTTGAAAATTGATATATTATTTTTGTGCATGTTATAGCAAATAATTATTATGTTTATTTTCAAGAAAATTAAGAATAGGACCCTACCTAACCCTGGAAATTTGTTCAGATAATCTATATTTGTGGTTCATTAGTGATATGCTCTACCAAGATGTTGAATAATAATCATTTTCATTCCCTTTCATTGCTTCTCCTTCTTATGAAGGCTATTAGTAGATAAGAATGACATTAATGCACATTTTGTATAATAAAGATTCCATGAAGCTAAGAATCTTATTTTCACTGTCAAGGGCCCATAACTACAGTCAGGAGATGATGAATAAGAGATAAAAAGCAAGAAATAGCAAAACGCAATACAATTTTAAGTGCAACCAGAAATGTGACTGAAAAAAATGCAATTATATGCTAGCAGAAGGAGACTGCTGATAACATAAATGTATAATATACATATTATATATGTATAATAATATATATAATACAGATGAATTTGGGGGACATATGTATGTATAGTGAATGTATACAAATACACATTATAAATTTTATTAAATGTTATTTAAGTCTAATTACATAAGGAACAAAATGCTGACTTAGACCCTTGCCTGACAGATTTATGGATCTCTTTTACCTTTAGATAGGGTAAAGTCAACTGGCATAGAGAAATAAATGTAGAGCTGACCATTTTAAACTCTTGTGCAAATATGCACATACAATAGAATAATGGCACAGGCAACACCGTGCCGATGAAGATTACCTCCCAGACTACAGTCCCGTTCTCTGTTTCTTTCTTATATCAGTAGAAAAAATTTGTGAAGACACATTTTCAAGAAAATAAATTATCACTCCAGTTGTTAATGGATTTTTAAAGTAAGTATAATTAGGAATATCTACTACTGTTAAAAGAGTAAGAGAGATTGCAACTAAAATACACTGCTGAGGGAGAATCTCATTGGCCTCGTGAGTGATATAACATACAGGAAAAATAGCCTAGAAAAATGTTTTATTTTGTATAATATTCAATCATATATGTGAATAATTTGGTAAGATTAATAAGAAAACAGACTGTGGCTTCCATATTCTTGTGACCACTACCACTAATAAGTATGCTCAGAGGGGTTTTTTAGGGAAAAGGACTAAAAAAAAATAGCTTAATGTCATTAATAGTTTAAAGACATGCATTGACTCTTCACAAGGAAACATATTCCTAACACTGCTGCTGCTGCTGCTGCTGCTAAGTCACATCAGTCGTGTCCGACTCTGTCTGACCCCCTAGACGGCAGCCCAACAGGCTCCTCTGTCCCTGGGATTCTCCAGGCAATAGTACTGGAGGGGGTTGCCATTGCCTTCTCCAATTCCTAACACTGCAGTACCTTTAAAAGCCTGGAATAATTTTCTGTTCTAAACAATGAATCAAAACTAGATAAGCTTAGTTAAGTATATAGGAGGGGCCCCAGGGGCCCCAGTTCAACTTCATTTCAGGCTGGGGTTAAAAAAAAAAATTGTGATTCATATGTGTTGGATCTTGTTTTAGTGAAGAGCTTTTCAGGAAAAATGAAATGACACTTACCCTTCACAAAGAAAGGATAAAGAGACAACTGATTTTTTAATCACTCATGAAGATGCAAATTACAAGAAGGAACACTTGAACTTCAAAGCAATTCTTTTTCTGCCAAGGGAAGTAAACTACTAAATCAATATTAATGTACTCTGCATTATATTGCCAACTAAATTTTATGGAAAAGTATGTCAAAGGTGGCAAGAATACACACAAGAACTATACAAAAAAGATCTTAATGACCTAGATACTCATGACGATGTGATCACTCACCTAGAGCCAGACATCCTGAAATGTGAAGTCAAGAGGGCCTTAGGAAGCATTACTACCAACAAAGCTAGTGAAGGTGATGGAATTCCAGCTGAGCTACTTTAAATCCTAAAAGATGATGCTGTGAAAGTGCTGCACTTAATATGCCAACAAATTTGGGAAACTCAACAGTGGCCACAAACTGGAAAAGGTCAGTTTTCATTCCAATTCCAAAGAAAGGCAATTCCAAAGAATGTTCAAACTACAGCACAATTGCACTCATCTCAACACTAGCAAAGTAATGTTCAAAATTCTCCAAGCTAGGCTTCGACAATACGTGAACCGAGAACTTCCAGATGTTCAAACTGGATTTAGAAAAGGCAGATGAACCAGAAATTAAATTGCCAACATCCATTTGATCATCAAAAAAAACAGGAGAGTTCCAGAAAAACATCTACTCCTGCTTTATTGACTATGCTAAAGCCTTTGAATGTGTGGATCAGAACAAACAGGAAAATTCTTAAAGAGATGGGAATACCAAACAACCTGACTTGTCTCCTGAGAAGTCTGTATGCATGTCAAAAAGCACAGTTAGAACAAAAAATGGAACAACAGATTGGTTCCAAATTGGGAAAGGCATACATCAAGGTTGCATATTGTCACCCTGTTTATTTAACTTATATGCAGAGTACATCATGTGAAATGCCAGGCTAGATGAAGCAGAAGCTGGAATCAAGATTCCTGGGAGAAATATCAAAACCTCAGTTATGCAGATGACATCACCCTTATAGCAGAAAGTGAAGAGGACCTAAGAGCCTCTATATGAAAGTGAAAGAGGAGAGGGAAAAAGTTGGCTTGAAACTCAACATTCTGAAAACTTAGATCATGGCATCTGGTCCCATTACTTCATGGCAAATAGATGGAAAAGCAGTGGAAACAGTGACAGATTTTTATTTTCTTGGGCTCCAAAACGACTGCAGATGGTGACTGTAGCCATGAATTTAAGAGATGCTTGCTCCTTGGAAGAAAAGCTATGACACCTAGACAGCATATTAAAAAGCAGAGACATTACTTTGACAACAAAGGTCTATCTAGTCAAACCTATGGTTTTTCCAGTAGTCATGTACAGATGTGAGATTTGGAACATAAAGAAGACTGAACTCTGAAGTATTGATGCTTAATGGAGAAGACTCTTGAGAGTCCCTTGGACTGCAAGGAGATCCAACCAGTCCATCTTAAAGGAAATTAGTCCTGAATATTCATTGAAAGGACTGATACTGAAGCTCTAATACTTTGGCCACCTGATGCGAAGAACTGAATTATTGGAAAAGACCTTGATACTGGGAAATATTGAAGGCAGGAGGAAAAGGTAATGACAGAGGATGAGATGGTTGGATGGCATCACCGACTCAATGGATATGAATTGAGTTTGAGCAAGCTCCAGGAGTTTGGTGATGGACAGGGAAGCCTGGTGTGCTGAAGTTCATGGGGTCACAAATAGTCGGACATGACTGAAGGATGAACACAACTCATGTCAGAATATTTGTATTACTTTTATTTTAAATTTTAAAACATTTTAATTTCTGAAAAAGTAGTATACTAGATACTATCATACTAGCAAAAAAGGGTTAAACACAAAGTTCATTTCAGACCTTTTATTTTGAAAGAGCACATTACACATATTGTCAAGCTTTCTCACTCCATTATCTTTCTTGAATTCCTCCCTCCCCTACTCTATAGTTTGTGAATATTCTTCTCATGCATATTTTTAACATTATAACCTATATATTTACTTAAGAAGATAAGATTGTATGGTTTGAAAATATACAGTTTAAATGTTATCATACTGTAAGCATCCTTACACAACTTACTATCAGTGATTATGACTCAGATCCATACTCATACCCGAGTTAGTGAGCATGTACACTGTCCTGACTTTCATCAGTTCAATACTGCATTGAAAATCCCTTAAATGCCTTTCTTAGGTGTAGAAGTAAGTTTTCTAGGATATAAGCAGTTAAATGAGCAGTCTCAACTCAGATGAATATAAACATGAAATAATTTTCATTTTCTGCAGTTACTTCTTTCATTCCTATTCCACTGAATCTCTTTTTCCACTTTCTTAATTATATCTTTCATGAGTTTCATAAAGTCTCATTCTAAATGATGAATTCTGCTTTAAAGTGTTAATCATCCCCTCCATTTAAATCTTATTTCCTCTCTTCCTTCACCCCAGTTTAGAGCAGGGATACTGATGCTGAAGCTCTGATACTTTGGCCACCTGATGCAAAGAGCCAAGTCTCTGGAAAGACCCTGATGCTGGGAATGATTGAAGGCAAAAGGAGAAGAGGGCAGCAGAGGATTAGATAGTTAGATAGCATCACAGACTCAATGGACATGAATTTGAGCTAACTTTGGGAGGTAGTGAAGGACAGGGAAGCCTGGCAAGATGAAGTACATGAGTTGGCAGAGTTGGACACGACTGGGCAACTGAACAACAACAAATGACTGCTAGAAACGGAGGATCTAGGTGGCAATGTCTGGCTATAAGACACTTAGCTCTAAATCCTACTTTTCTAGAGATTGGAAGTAAGGAAGAAGAAATAAAGTGAAAGGTGTTTTGCTTTTGTTTTACTTACAAGCCCATATCGTGGCGGTGGTTGTTTCTTCTTTCTTTGTTGCTTGTTGCCTTCTCTGGATAACGCTGAGTACCAGCAAATCCTCTGTGTGGCAACCTTACAGATACTGGATCTTTAATGAAGGGCTTGATGGATACATGTCTTTCAGATGAACACTGCAATTAGTTAATTTGTGAAATCTAGATCAAAACTCATATCTTCTACCCATCTAATCTTTAGCCAGAGTGAATAAACAATCCTATGGAATCCTCTTACTCCTCAGGGAAGAAAACTTTTAGATGGAATATTGCCTAGATAGTTCATGTTCTGCTTTTAACCCACAGGAAACATCTGTTCATTGCCACAAAGAATATGGGAGTGTAGTGGACTCTACTCTCATCCTCTCTTTCTGCCCTGTGGTCACTTACATTAATAATAATCTAGTTAAACTATCTTTGCTTCTCTATAATGAGCTCTACTGTCATGATATAGTCTTTGTATATTTATAGATTATGTGTATTAATATTTATTCATAAATTTAATTTCTTATGCTCTTCCTATATAATTTGTTATCAAATTTATATTCGACTTCTACATATAAAATGTTGCCTATAAAACAATGCAAGTGATAATTTTTAATCACATTTTACTTGGGAGTTTATATAATAAATAAAATATATATTTATATATAGGTTATAGAATATATAATAATTTATATAATAAATATAATAAAATAAAACATATGCAATTTATTGGCATTGGAAAAGACTCT
>SJYA01001211.1:29886-41594 GCA_006410615.1 Neotragus moschatus | reverse complement strand
ATCAAATGGTAGAAACTATTTCCCTAGTGAAAAGTCATTTTTTCAAAATAACATAGGAAGATATATTTAAAGCAGTAAAATAGCCAATCTATCATGTATACTCTCTGACTCACTATTTTTTTTCTAACCATTAGGGACATTTTCATTCTAATTTTAATTTTTCAGATTTTTCAGAGATCTACCCAGTTTCTACAGCTTTCTTGTAATTGCAATTTTGCTGTAAAATGTTTATATAAGAATATGATTATGAGTTTTATAGTCATGAAATCTCTACAAATCTTTACATTATGTTACATAGAAATGTAGAATTGTGGAATTGGTTCCATCCTCTTGTAGTCTATCCCTGGGCCTATTATTGGATTTTATTTGTTATTATTATAATTTTAATGTATAATATATCTGGCTGAAACAAGCACATACTTGGGACAGAGTAAGACAAAAGTAAAACAAGTGTATGAATTACATTCAAATTGATCTCACTTTTACAAAACAAATATTTGGAAAAAGGAGCACACGCTTTTGAAAGTAGACATGAAAATAGGTTAAATGAAAATATTTTGTTTCTTTGAATTATCTAATGTATTGTTGTTTCTTCAGGGCATTATGTTTTGTTTAAATGCTTTTTCACTTTCAACCTGTGATAAAGCTCTGATTCTTTGGAGCATACAAACCAGTAAAATTTAATATTCTAAACAGTACAACACACCCCTTCTAACCTACATTCTAATAGAGCAGCTGTAAACAAATATCATTTGTTTTAATTTCATGTACTTTGATTTTATTTGTTTAGATTTGAATTTCATATGGTTTTTTTTTATTAATCTTTCAAGAAAGAACCTCAAAATCATACATCAGCAGCTAGTCTACCAACAAACAAAAACAGATAGGTTGTACATAAATTGGAAGATTGTCATACATTTTGCTGTTTTGTTTTTATTTTAAAAGATGCAATTCTTTATTTGAAAGGTGAAGATTAAATAGCAAATCTTTAAAAAATAAGTTACTTTTTAAGAAATGCAATATTTTCTTACTAAATTTTGCCTTTTTCAATTTTTAAAATACATTCAAATGCCAGCATATTGTAGTGGAAAAAAGATCAATTTAAAGCACTGTCTAAATGAACTGTATTCATTCTTTAGAACCTATTTCAGACATTTCTGTCTCTCAGAAACATCAACATTAATCAAAGTAATTTGGTAGTTTTGATACACAGTGGCTGTAAGTAGTCAGCATATCTAGCTTAGGTTTTTCAGCTGAATCACAGAGATGCCCAGGTTCACAACACAGTCACTTATTCAACAATCATTAATTATTTACTACATGCCAGACACTGTTCTAGGCACTTGGTACAGGACTACATCACAGTTCATGAAAGATACAAGGTTGTCATACTTCTCATGGAAATATTAGCTGTATATGCAATAAATAAAAAGCAGAGACATCAACTTAACAACAAAGGTCCGTATAGTCAAAGCTATGCTTTTTACAGTAGTCATGTATAAAGAAAGCTGAGCATCAAAGAATTGATGCCTTCAAATTGCGGTGCTGGAGAAAACTCTTGAGAGTCCCTTGGACTGCAAGGAGATCAAACCAGTCAATCCTAAAGTATATAAACCTTGAATACTCATTGGAAGGACTGATGCTGAAGCTCCAAGAGTCTGGTCACCTGATGCAAAGAGCCAACTCATTGGAAAAGATTCTGATGCTAGGAAAGACTGAGAGCTGGAGGAGAAGGGGGCAACAGAGGATGAGATGGTTGGATGGCATCACTGACTAAGTGAACATGAGTTAGGTCAAACTCTAAGCAACAGTGAAGGACAGGGAAGCCTGGCATGTTGCAGTCCATAGGGTCACAGAATCAGACATGACTTAGTGACTGAACAACAGTAATCATACAATAATGAATGCTACAAAAATACTGAAAAACATATAATTGTGATTGAGTTGTTTTCTCTAAGGTCTTATTTAAACACTAAGAAGGACACGGTCATTCAAAGAAAAAGGAAGAGTATTCCAAGTATGGGAAAGCTAAGATATACATAGAAAACCAGGGTTGGTGAGACTGAGTAAAGTTAAGAACAGTATGAAATTAGATTACAATAGAAGGAAATGGCTTGCAAATCAGGAAGAGGACTTTGATTTACATTTGAAGGGAATTAGGAATTAACAGATTCACTTCTTCAAAGGACTATCTGGTTGCTGTNGGTTGGTGAGACTGAGTAAAGTTAAGAACAGTATGAAATTAGATTACAATAGAAGGAAATGGCTTGCAAATCAGGAAGAGGACTTTGATTTACATTTGAAGGGAATTAGGAATTAACAGATTCACTTCTTCAAAGGACTATCTGGTTGCTGTGTGAAGACTGATTTGAAAATTGAAACCAGAGATACCAGTTTTAAAAGTCTTTTTCAGCCTTTTATGCAAGAGATGGTAGCACAGATCCAGAGCATTAGTGTGGAGCTGGATGGAAGTGAAATTCAGTGTTTTGGAGATGGAGTCAGAGAGACTTACTGATGAATTGGATACAAAGTGTAAAGAAAGAAAACAAAGATTTTTCACCTGAAGCAAATGAATATATGCTTGCAGAGTTCATAGCAATAGGACAGAACAAACAAGTTGGAGGTGACTCTAACAAAAATTGTGTTTTGACCATGCTAGCTGTGAGATGTTTACCATCTCAAATAGAAAGCTCAAGCAAGTGAATAAGAAGATCTTACTGTATAGCACAGGGATCTATAATCAATATCCTGTGATGGACCATAAAGGAAAATAATATGAAAAAGAATATGTATATGAATCACTTTAGTGTACAGCAGAAATTGATACAACATTGTAAATCAATTATACTTCAATAGTTTTTTAATAAAAAGATCAAGTAAGAAATTGAATAAAGGAGTCTGGAATTCTAAATGTTCTAGATTAGACCTTACCTATTTGAATCATTGAAATGATAGTCTTTAAATTCATGAGACTGTGTGAAGTCTCCGAGGAAGACTGGATAAAAAGAGGAACAGTCAGAACAGTGAAGAAGGACACAGATGAATCCCTGTATTATTCTAACATTTATGAGGGTAGCAGAGAAAGAAAAGTCAAAAGTCACTTGGGGGCCTTTGAGATAAGAGGAAGACTAGAAAAGGGAGATGTAATAGAAGTCAAGAAAAACACAGATTCAAAAAAGAGGAATGGACAATTAAGTCTAATATAGTTGGATTTTATTTGAATCAGTTCTAATGAGGTGGATGAAACTGGAACCGATTATACAGAGTGAAGTAAGCCAGAAAGAAAAACACCAATACAGTATACTAACACATATATATGGAATTTAGAAAGATGGTAATGATAAACCTGTACACGAGACAGCAAAAGAGATACAGATGTATAGAACAGCCTTTTGGACTCTGTGGAGAGGGAGACGGTGGGATGATTTGGGAGAGTGGCATCGTAACATGTATGATATCATAAGTGAAATGAATCGCCGGCCTAGGTTCGATACAGGATGCAGGATGCTTGGGACTGATGCACAGGGATGATCCAGAAAGATGGTGTGGGGCGGGACAGGAGGGGCGGGGTTGGGATTGGGAGCCACACTCGTGGCTGATTCATGGTAATGTATAGCAAAACGAATACAGTATTGTAAAGCAAAACAAACTAAAAAATAAAAAATAAAAATATGAAGGTCAATGGGTGACCTTGGCAATAGCAGCCTCTGTGGAGTAGTCATGATCAAATCATTACTGGAGCAGGTAGAAGAAAGAATTGAAGAGATAGCGATAATAACTAGAGATAATTTCTTCAAGTTCCTTTTTTACTGTTTGTTTTCTGTTTTTTATTGAACTTTTTTTTTTAGGAAATGCAGGAGAGAAATGAGAGAGTAATTAAATTTTGTTAGATTATATTTTATATGGATTTTGCCATTTATTATTATTTAAGATAAGACATTATTAAAATTTGTTTATCTGCAGATGGGAAATGTTCAACAGAGAGGGAGAAATTGATGATATCAAGAGTAGAGAGGCTATTTCAGAAAAAAATGTATTAGTCTCTGGTTTATCAATTCTTTGTCATATGATGGTTGTAGAAAGTTCTTAACTCTGTATACTATGAGGGGAAACTGGTAGGAATTGCTGAGACAGTCACTAGAGAAAAGGAAACCAATATATCCCCTTCTTGGATTAAATGGAGAGTGCTAAGGACAGTAAACTGACTCTCTAAGACCATCACTTGCTACCACCTTACAGTCACTCTCCCTTGAATCATAATGATATTTTTATTATTATTTCTTTGTAGAGTCAAAGCGTGAAATATAAGCTGACAAACAGGGCGACTGTTGATAATACTGGCCTGGGACACTTGGTGACAAGTCAGTCCCTTAACGATAAACTGGAATCCAAATTTGTAAATTTAAAGAATGAGGAGGATTTGCTTTGAAAATTAAGGTTACATCCCTTGTGGAGAGGAAAATGTTTAAGAATAAGAAAAGAAAGAAAAGTAATATTTATTTTTTTCATTCATAAAATAATGCTGAAATATGTTGTTTGTGTCTTTAATGATTTTTCAGTAAAAACAAACAAGGTTCTTATCCATAATTTTTATTGTGTTTATAAGTTTATAAATTTATAGAAGTAAAATGAAATGGATTAAATTCTTGATAATACAAATATTGACTCCCTGGAAGTAATTATTTGAAAAAGCTATTAATAAATGTCAGGTAATAAACAGTTATTCTAGACATCCAGAATTGTAAATATATATATTCAATTATAATAACAAATACCTCCTCATTTGAAAAAACAGTAAAGATTCACTGCTTNTGATTTTTCAGTAAAAACAAACAAGGTTCTTATCCATAATTTTTATTGTGTTTATAAGTTTATAAATTTATAGAAGTAAAATGAAATGGATTAAATTCTTGATAATACAAATATTGACTCCCTGGAAGTAATTATTTGAAAAAGCTATTAATAAATGTCAGGTAATAAACAGTTATTCTAGACATCCAGAATTGTAAATATATATATTCAATTATAATAACAAATACCTCCTCATTTAAAAAAACAGTAAAGATTCACTGCTTTTGGTCTTTATTTTTATGAAATTTTGCTTCTTCTGTTCTCTTAGTTTAGGTCCCTTTTTCCTTAAGTCTGACATTATAGCCATTGTGACACCAAGTGAGTTGCTAATACAGTCTACAGGCCTCTATTCACAAGACTGTGGATGGTGTAGAAAAGTTAGATGTTCCTTCTATAAATATTTGAATAAATGGCAAGGTTGATTTCCTAGTTTGTTAGCATGGTATAATTCATATGATAGGTGTTTGAGCCTCTCTATGTTTGCTGATGACTCCAAGTTTCGTGCTCTTAGTTCAGTGTCTACAATACCTAGGCACTGTGGTGAAAGACCATAGTGGTGGCAAATAGTGAGTAAGCAAAATTTTCTCCACTTCTTTCCTTTTGCTTAATTCTAAACAGAGAGTTGACAGTATGGTGATATGGCTAAGGAAAATTACTGGAGAGATGGAAGACAAGAATTACTGTTGCACATTGGACAGAAGAGCCCTTTTTTTCCCCATCAACGCGAGATGAACTTATGAACATTTTTTTGCCACTAACACAAATTTTAGTACCATTTTTTCCTCTGGATTATTGAAGGACAGATGTAGATAGAGAAAAGAAAAGAAAAAATTAAAGGGGAGGGAGAAGAGAAGAGAAAGGAAGAGGAAAGAAGAGAAATAAAGCAAGCACTATAGGACCAGAGCAGTTCTGGTTGGCAAAAAAAGTCCAGACAATCTCTTAGAGGGTAGTAAACTAAAACTTCAGCATCATACTGATGAGTATTCAGCATCTGATGAGACAGATGGTTTGTATAAAGACTCCATTGCCTATGGAGTCATTAGGCCTGAATCAACTCAACCTTACCACAGCATGTATGCGTGTGTTCTTCATCACTCAGTCGTGTTTGACTCTTTGCAACCCCATGGACTGTAGTCCACCAGGCTCCTCTGTCCATGGAGATTCTCCAGGCAAGTATACCAGAGTGGGTTGCCATGCCCCGCTCCAGGGAATCTTCCAAACCCAGCAATCAAACTCAGGTTCTCCTGCATTGCAGGTAAATTCTATACCATCTGAGCCACCATTATAACCTTGACCAAATCATCTTAAACCTTTGAGATTTTTGGTTTACTTTCTTTAAAAGCTTTCTGGAACACACTGTATGCTTTTCTTAAAAAAGGTATTCTGAGGATCAAATCAGTGACATAAGGGATGCCACAGAAATATACTGCATTCTCTGAAAATACGGTAGAATATACTTATATTTTCTAGGTGGCTTCCCAGGGTGAAGTTGGAAAGATCAGCCTGTCAATGCAGGAGACAAAGGGGAAAGAAGACATGGGTTTGATCCCTGGGTCAGAAAGATCCCCTGGAATAGGAAATGGCAACTCACTCCAGTATTCTTGCCTGAAAAATACCATGGATAGAGGAGCCTGGTGGACTACAGTCCATGGGGTTACAAAGAGTTGGACACAACTGAGCAGGCTACACATGCACTGCTCAATCCATATAAAATGCTAGTGATGTATGTTTTCATTTATTCCTCATATGGACATTCCTTTTGCCACTTCATTTTCACTATTCTGGCTGCAGAGCTCCAGAATTAAAATGGTAAAGAATCTCCTCCCTAGGATTTCAAATAAACATTTGATTAAAAAAAAATCTTTGGTGATCAACTGAAGGGTGAAACATATCCTCATAGGCAGCAAAAAAGGATCATTTGTTGTCTAAGGGTTGTAATGGTAGCTCAGCCATTCTTCCATTATTCACCATTTATTTATTCAGCATCAGTTATGTGTTAGGTATTATTCTAAGTGCCAAGACTTATAGATCTAACAAAAAAGACAAATACTTCTTTTAAGGTTCTTAATATATTCCAGTGTGAGAGATAATAAATAAGACAGATAAGGAAAGTAGGTAGATGACAACAATTGCTGAGAGAGGAAAAACAAGAAAGGAAGTTAAATGTGTAGGGGGATGGTTGAAAATTTAGATAAGGGGACCAGGACAGCCCTTACTGAGACACGTATTTGAATAACTGTCTAAAGGGCATGATGAGAGCAGAGTCATATGGATACCAAAGAAAAGAACATTTCAGGAAAATTATATGGCACTCAGGGCAAGTATCATTGATTTTTAACTCCCAGATTCCAGGACAGTTCCTGCATAGGCAATTCACTAATAAATATGTTCTGAATGAAGAATGACTCCCCACACAAAGGAAATAAATCTTTTAAAACATCATTAATTTTCAATCACTTTTTTTTATTTTAGCAAATAAACAATACCCTCCTTAGAATGAAAATTTCTGGTGGAAATTATACTAAAGGAGAAAAGATAGGCATTTGAAAACCAGGAAGATAAGCTAAAAAAAATTGTGATAGCTTGCACACAGAAAAATATAATCCACAGCTTGCCTGGAGGATAAATTCAAAAGCTTATCTTTATGTCTTGATGAACAGATCTTATTTCATATATCTCTGCTTTCTAGTCATTTCATCAAGGCAAATAGGATTTTTTATTGGATTGTTACATCTTTTTCTAGAAAGAGTTTTGTGTTCAGTCACTCAGTTGTGTCTGACTCTTTGAGACACCATGGACCTCCAGGTTTCTCTGTCCAAGGGATTTCCCAGGCAAGAATACTGAAAGTGGGTTGTGATTTCTTTCTCCAGGGCATTTTCCTGATCCAGGAATCAAACTGCATNTTCTTTTTTTCTGGAAAGAGTTTTGTGTTCAGTCACTCAGTTGTGTCTGACTCTTTGAGACACCATGGACCTCCAGGTTTCTCTGTCCAAGGGATTTCCCAGGCAAGAATACTGAAAGTGGGTTGTGATTTCTTTCTCCAGGGCATTTTCCTGACCCAGGAATCAAACTGCATTGGCAGGTGGATTCTTAACCCCTGTGCCACTTGGGAAGCCTTCATCCAGAGACAAGGTCTAGGCAATGCTGCTTCACTGTGGATCAGGCAAAGATCAGCACACTTACCTCTTCTCTTACCCTTTTTCACTCTGGCTCTCTCCTAGTTCCCCATTTACACAATGTAGTTGTACAGTGCACTTCCTTCCCCAAAAGCCTTCTATACTGAAATACATCCCTGAGTCCAGCAAGTAACCCCCNGACATGACTGAGCAACTGAGCTGAACTGAAATGTCCATTTTTCCCAGCACTCATTGTATATTCTTGCCTCTTTTGTCAAAAATAAGGTACCCATAGGTGTATGGGTTTAATTCTGGGCTTTCTCTCTTGTTCCATTGGTCTATATTTCTGTTTTTGTGCCAGTACCATACTCTCATTATGACTGTAGCTTTGTAGTATTACCTGAAGTCAGGAAGTTTGATTCCTCCAGCTGCATTCTTCTTTCTCAAGAATGCTTTGGCTATTTGGGGTCTTTTGAGTTACCATATGAATTGTGAAAATTTTTGTTCTAGTTCTGTGAAAAATGTTACTGGTAATTTGATAGGGATTCCATTGAATCTGTTGATTGCATTTGGTAGCACAGTCATTTTCACAATATTGATTCTTCCTACCCAGGAACATGGAGTATCTCTCCATCTGTTTATGTCATCTTTGATTTCTTTCACTAGTATCTTATAATTTTCTGTGAGCAGTTCTTTTGTCTCCTTAGTTAAGTTTATCCCTAGATATTTAATTCTTTTTGTTGCAGTGGTTAATGGATTGATTCCTTAATTTCTCTTTCTCAGTATTTATTGTTAGTATATAGAAATGCAAGTGATTTCTGTGTATTGATTTTTTATCCTGCAACTTTGCAAAATTCACTAATTAGCTCTAGTAATTTTCTGATACTGTCTTTAGGGTTTTCTATTCACAGTATCACTTCATCTGCAAACAGGGAGTGTTTTAATTCTTCTTTTCCAATCTGGATTCCTTTTATTTCTTTTTCTTCTCTGATTGCTGTAGCTAGGACTTCCAGAACTATGTTGAATAATAATGGTGAAAGTGGACACCCTTGTCTTGTTCCTGATCTTATGGGGAATGCTTTCAATTTTTTACCATTGAGAATAATGTTTGCTGTAGGTTTATCCTATATGGCCTTTAATTTTTATGGGCTCCAAAATCACTGCAGATGGTGACTGCAGCCATGAAATTAAAAGACGCTTACTCCTTGGAAGAAAAGTTATGACCAACGTAGATAGCATATTCAAAAGCAGAGACATTACTTTGCTGACTAAGGTCCGTCTAGTCAAGGCTATGGTTTTTCCAGTAGTCATGTATGGATGTGAGAGTTGGACTGTGAAGAAGGCTGAGCGCTGAAGAATTGATGCCTTTGAACTGTGGTGTTGGAGAAGACTCAAGAGTCCCTTGGACTGCAAGGAGATCCAACCAGTCCATTCTGAAGGAGATCAGCCCTGGGATTTCTTTGGAAGGAATCATGCTAAAGCTGAAACTCCAGTACTTTGGCCACCTGATGCGAAGAGCTGATTCATTGGAAAAGACTCTGATGCTGGGAGGGATTGGGGGCAGGAGGAGAAGGGGACGACCGAGGATATGATGGCTGGATGGCATCACTGACTCGATGGGCGTTAAGTCTGAATGAACTCCGCGAGTTGGTGATGGACAGGGAGGCCTGGTGTGCTGCGATTCATGGGGTCGCAAAGAGTCGGACACAACTGAGTGACTGAACTGAATTGAACTGATGTTGAGGTAGGTTCCTTCTATGCCCATTTTCTGAAGAGTTTTTATCATAAATGGGTACTGAAATTTGTCAAAGGCTTTTTCTGCATCTATTGAGATTATCATATGATTTTTACCTTTCAATTTATTAATATGTTGTAGCACATTGTTTGCTTGGCATATATTGAAGAATCCTTGCATTCTTGGAATAAACCCAACTTGATCATGGCGTATGAGCTTTTTGATGTGTTACTGAAATCTGTTTGCTAAAATTTTTTCAAAATTTTTGCATCCATATTCATGAGTGATATTGGCCTGTAGTTTTCTTTGTTTTGTCTTTGTCTAGTTTTGGGTCAGGCTGATGGTGGCCTCATAGAATGAGTTTGGAAATGTTCCTTCCTCTGTAATTTTTTGAAAGACTTTTAGAATAGGCATTACCTTTTCTCTAAATGTTTGACAGAATTCTTATGTGAAGCCATCTGGTACTGGGCTTTCATGTTGTGTGAGATTTTTGATTACAGCTTCAATTTCAGTGCTTCTAATTGGGTTATTTATAATTTCTATTTCTTCCTGGTTCAGTCTTGAAAGATTGAACTTTTCTAAGAAATGTCCATTTATTCCAGGTTATCCATTTTATTGCCATATAGTTGTTCATAATAGTCTCTTATAATCCTTTGTATTTCTACTTTCCCTGTTGTTTCTTCTCCTTTTTCATTTCTAATTATGCTGATTTGATTCGTCTCTCTTTTTTCTTGATGAGTCTGGCTAACAGTTTGTCAATTTTGTTTATCTTCTCAAAAGACCAGCTTTTTGCTTTATTAATCTTTACTATTGTTTCTCTCAGTTTTTTTATATTTTATTTCCTCTTGGACCTTTATGATTTATTTGCTTCTACTAATTTTGGGGAGTTTTTTTGTTCTTCTTTTTCCAGTTGTTTTAGGTGTAAAGTTAAGTTGTCTATTTGAGGTTTTTCCTGTTTCTTGAAGTAGGATTGTATTGCTATAAACTTCTCTGTTAAAACTGCTTTTGCTGCATCCCATAGGTTTTGTGTTGTTNATTTATTTGCTTCTACTAATTTTGGGGAGTTTTTTTGTTCTTCTTTTTCCAGTTGTTTTAGGTGTAAAGTTAAGTTGTCTATTTGAGGTTTTTCCTGTTTCTTGAAGTAGGATTGTATTGCTATAAACTTCCCTGTTAAAACTGCTTTTGCTGCATCCCATAGGTTTTGTGTTGTTGTGTTTTCATTGTCATTTGTTTCTGGAAAATTTTATTTCCCTTTTGATTTCTTCAGTAGCCGGTTTTTTATTTAGAAATGTATTATTTAATCTCCATGTGTTTGTTTTTCTTACAGGTTTTTTTCTTGTAATTGTTATCTAGTCTCATAGCATTGTGGTTGAAGATGCTTGGTATTATTTCAATTTTCTTAAATTTATGAGGTTTGATTTGTGACCCAAGATGTGGTCTATCCTGGAGAATGTTCCATGTGCACTTGAGAACAAGCTTTTATGCATTTGTATGGAATGTCCTGAAGATATCAATTAGATCCATCTCATCTAATGTATCATTTGAGACTCGTATTTCCTTATTAATTTTCTGTTTTGATGATCTGTCAATTGGTGTGAGTGGTATGTTAAAGTCTCCTACTATTATTGTGTTACCGTCAATTTCTCCTTTTATGTCTGTTCAGTTCAGTTCAGTCTCTCAGTCTTGTCCGACTCTTTGTGACCCCATGAATCGCAGCACACCAGGCCTCCCTGTCCATCAACAACTCCCAGAGTTCACTCAGACTCACACCCATCGAATCAGTGATGCCATCCAGCCATCTCATCCTCTGTCATCCCCTTCTCCTCCTGCCCCCAATCCCTCCCAGCATCAGAGTCTTTTCCAATGAGTCAACTCTTCACATGAGGTGGCCAGAGTACTGGAGTTTCAGCTTTAGCATCATTCCTTCCAAAGAAATCCCAGGACTGATCTCCTTTAGGATGGACTGGTTGGATCTCCTTACAGTCCAAGGGACTCTCAAGAGTCTT
>SJYA01001211.1:0-22767 GCA_006410615.1 Neotragus moschatus | reverse complement strand
GGAATGCAACTTTATTTGGAGGGTGGTGCCTGGTTTAAGAAAAAACACCCTTGGAAAAAATAAGTTTTTTGGTTATCAGAAAGAAAGGATCATAAAATGTCAGCAGGCCTCATGGCCAGAGATGATGTAAAACTCCTGACTTTTTTGTATGCATTTATGCAAAGCACCTGATTTGGATAAAGGTCAGGACTGCTGACCCCCACGTGACTCTGTATTCATCCCTATGTTGTAACAAAAGGTATATAAGCAAAACTGAAAATAAAGAAAACAGATCAGTTTCCGGAAAGACTGATTCCCCTGTGTCGTTCTTTCTTGTTTTCTGTATTTCTGGCTGAATTCCCATCTGGAGCATGGGTGCCCGCCATGTCTGCTTACTTGCCCTGGCTTTCAAGCCCACACGAAAAGGTGCCCAAGGAGGGGCACTTTCCAATATTCAAGTGGCGCCGGTGGCTCAACGTAGATGGTGCAAATTCCTTGTCTTGGAATTTTATTGGTATCCCACGTAAACCAAGTTATTCAGCCTCTTTTTCTCCTCTAATATCTTTTACTATTTTCTGGCTGAATTCCCATCTGGCTCGGGGGTCCTCACCAAGCCTACTAATTCTGCCTGAGCTTCTAAGATCAGACTGGGGTGGGGGGGCCTCAGTTCCTCCTCTCCCTCAGGAGAACAGAAAGACGCCTGTGGCCTACATAGGTGGTGATTGGTATTCCATGTAAGCCAAGTTATTCAGCCTCTTTTCGTTGCTAATTTTCTAATCCCTCTCTATCTGTAATTAAATAAATTTTTTTCTAAGACGCCGATGCCTTCCACCCTTCGAATCACCCTGGATCCACCAGGGCTGGACCCCGGCAGAAAAAGGCTAAAAGTAAAATGATTGGCAGCGCCAAGTGTTTGCAAGATTGTGGAGAAACTAGAACTGCCACAATATTGTTGATGGGAATGTAAAATGGTACAGCTGTTTTGAAAAAATATTTGGCAGTTTCTTAAAATATTAAATATAGATCTACCATATGACCCAACCATACCACCTTTAGGTATCTTCCCAAGAGAAATGCATATGTTCATAAAAAGCCTTGCACATGAAAGTTCAAAGTATTTGTAATAGCACAAATCTGAAGACATTAAAAATTATCAAAACATAAATATATAAATAGTGATAAATTCAGTCAATAGAATATTATTAATCTATAAAAAAGAATGAATTATTGATGTACACCAACATGGTGAATTTCAAGCACAGTGAGCAAAAGAAGCCAGAACATAAGAGTACGTGCTACATGATTCCATTTATATAAAATTCTAGAAAATACACTAACTTTTAGGGATAGAAAGTAAATCAGTGGTTGCCTGTGGATGGGTTTAGAGAGTGGGGTGAGGCAGTAGTGAGGATTCCAAGGGGACACAGGAAACTTCCATACTAACAATATGTTCATTTTCTTGATTATGATGATAATTTCATAGGTATGTGAATTTGTCATAACATCAAATCTCACCTTAAATACTTATGGTTATTTTGTTAACTATGCTTAAGTATAGCTGTTAAAGAAAAAAGAGATCAGGTAGGGGGATCAAGAGTTACAGCAGGGAGAGTCAGATTGCAATTTTAAACAGCTTGTTCAGAGAAGTCCCATTAAGAAGGTGGAAAAGGGCTTTATACGGGCAAGGAAGTTACCTAAATGTTAAGGACACAACCTGGCAAAGGCCCAAGGGCAAGAGTGTGACTGGTAATGAGGCTGGGTGCCTAGGGGACCTGCGTAATAGATGAAGTCAGAGGGGTCCCAAATCAGTCTTGCAGATGTCTGAAGGTTTATGGCTTTCACTAGGAGTAAAATGGGGGGCTATTAGAGGTTTTTATGCAGAAGAGTGACACGATCTATTTAAGTTTTAAACGAATTTCCCTGTGTGAAGGATAAACTTTAGGGGGACAAAAGTAAAAGCACTGAGACCAAATAGGAGGCTATTACATCATTCAGACGAAAGATGATGGTGGCTTGAGACAGAACAGTACCAGGAGAGGAGGTTAAAACTGGTCAGATACAGGATATATTTTAAAGGCAGAGTCAACTGTTTTTCCTGAAGGATTGGAAGTGGACTATAAGACAAAGAGAAAACATTCCTTGAGTTAGCTTTCAGTCCTGTTCTCTTCTGGTCAATTATCTCTGAGAGATTTTCAATTTCATATTTCTTTCAAGGCAATGTTATGATCCAAACAAAGACTAACCAGTGTAGAAGGACCCTTCTATATTTCTCATTCCTTGTGGATTTGACTAAATTTGTTTAATGCTATATCTTCACCTGATTGACAAATTGAACTTACAAACAAAAGATTGCATCTGCTTATCTTCTGTTTTCATCAAAAATATGTTTCAAAATTGGAGGTCATTTTTTGAATGGATTCCACTAATTTGGCATATCTTAAAATAGATGTCTAAATCATCAAAACCAAACATGTCATATAACTTTCATAAATGTTATAAATCAGTAATTTTTAGGATCTTTACCCATTTTTTTTACCCATTTTTATAATTCATTCCAGTTTGTTAGGAAACCAAGCTTTATGGTAATTCAATTTAAATATGTGTTAGGCAAGAAAATATGTGCAGAAAAGTATGTGCAGATTTAGTTTCACCTACTCATTTTCCTAACTCTGTGACCATATAATTATTTATTATTTCTGAATCTGATAATATCATTCAGATTTGTAAAGAAATTAATCAGGCAATGAACATAGTGTTAAATGTAATGAGCTATCGAAATATCAGAAAATTCCTCACTCTCAATTTTAACTTTATAATAAACAGGATATTTTCTTCTATTCATAAAATATTGTGATCACATCATGGCAAATTATTATAATGATGAGTATTCCCAACATAGAAATTCTGCAAAAATTATATAATTAATTAACACAAAGCTAATCTTGAAATAAAAATCATGAATTAAAAATGAATAAAATGCTGGAGTGAGAAAGAGGCAGTTATATCAAAGAATATTTTCTTTTATTACTATGCAATAAAACTACAAATCAATAGCAAAAATAACTCTTGTATTTGGGAAAAACCAAATACAAATATATGCACAAACATACACCTAAATAATTAAAGTGTCAAAAAAGAAATCATAATGGAAACTTAATAATGCTTAGATTAAATAAAAATATCACCAATATATATAAGTTGATGATGCAAGTAAAATGGCAAGAAAAAGGGAAATCAATAGCCTAAAACCTTAATATTAGAAACAGATGTTAGGAATAAGTGAATAGAAAAATAACAGATAAGCCCCCAAGGAAAAAGAAAGTAGAAAACAATAAAGAAAATAGTGGAAACTAATGAAGCAGAAAACAAGGAAACTCAGGGAACATTTTTTTTAAGTTAAAGGAAATACATAAAACTTTAGCCAGATTAATTAAATAGAAAGAGATGCCACAATTAGAAAGATGAAAACCTAAGTATAAATGTAGTAGGTAATTGTTTATATGACAATAGTATTTTAAACTGTAGTCCAAAAGTTTGAAATAAGATAAAATATCATAGATAATTTAATATAAAATGTTAATTACATAGAAATATAGAATATGAATTAACCAATAGTGATTAAAATATTTTAGACAGAAAATTTAAACATCTTCCCACCATCTTAGGTATAAATCTTACCAAACCTCCATGGGACAGATAGCCTATTTGTTATTTCATATGTTCCAGAAATACAAAGAAAAGGAAAATGCCAAACTAATTTTAAGAGATTATTATTGCCTTGATTTCATAACCAAATGAGATAACACAAAACAAATATAACTGAATCTTACTTCTGAATGTTTACAATACTAACAACTCAGAAATGTTTTTGAAAAAATACTCATGACCAATAAGGTTTGATGCAAGATTCCAGGGATTTCACATTATAACATATATTAATGTTTTCAATAAAATATCATAAAGAACACTGCTTCTTATAAAAGTTAATTCAGGAAAAACAACTAGAAGGAAGAAAAAATAATGAGCATAAAACAAATGTATTTAAGTCATTAGTTTAGTAGTATCATGAAGCCTAAAAGTTCATCACAACTGTCTACTTTACTTGCCCATTCCATGTCATCAATCTTTTCCAGCAGAGATTCCAGGGCACCCTCTCAGGGAACAACCCTGGATCTCCTGTATTGTGGGCAGATTCCTTACCATCTGAGCCATTAAGGCAGCCCCATAACTATTTTTGTATCTACCAATATAAAAATTCTTCCCTTGGACAGAAGGACTTTTAAACTGACCAGTGTCAAAAAGGGATTAAGGCAGATAGCAAAACTCTTGAAGTGGGTTATTAGGGACTTCATTTAGAGTGATCACACATATTTTCATTCCTTGGTTTCCAAACTGTGTGTTCTTGGTATGATATAACTGGTCACTGGGTTTAAGACATTACCAAGACTTTTAGGATAGCATACACGTCTCTCAAGACAATATCTATTAGCTGATACCAAAACCAAGTCTTAAGCCATTTCATTCTAATATCAATGTAATTTCTTCTTATTAGTAGAATACAAAGTAAAACTAATGGATTCTAAAGTTGTAAGCCACTGCCATAATTCTGGACTNATGGAGAGAAATTATCCATTAGCAGGAGATTCAATAAGCCTTAAAGGAGGAAGCTTTGTATATAATGTTCAACCTTGTGTAGTAATATATTCAATGTATATATATATATATATATATGTTGAGCTTTTTATTTTGTATTGAGGTATAACCAATTAACAATGTAGTGATATTTTCAGGTGAACAGTGAAGGGACTCAGCCATACATATACATGTATTGAAAATATATATGTTTAAAATGACCAAATCCATTAACATACAAAGAAAGGCAAAAATCTATTGGCCTGAAAAAGCACAATTACATTGTTGACTACACACATAGAGGCAAACAAATTAACTTCCTTTGCTTCCAAGCCTGTAATAAGATGTTATTCAGAACTGTCTGTAATAAAATACTATAATGTCACTGCACAGAATCTACCAGATATTTGTGAAACACAAAGCACTGCAAGTCAAACAGCATTCAGAGGTGTCGTGACACAAGAGGTATCTAATGTCTGTGACATCTCATGGCGCCTTTAACATTATTCATGTTCAAACATTGTACACAATAGTAAACTGTTATGAAGCCAGTTCCAAGTAGTTTAAATATGGCTGGTTTCAAGTGATAAAGAGATAAATGCAAATGACTCAAATTGAACCTATACTTTGGACTTGAAATAATCAACTTGCCAGAGGTTTATGGTAATCATAACTCAGTATCTCTTTGTTAAAAACATTATCATCAATAAATATAGAACATTTGAACAATTCACAACTTCTTGGTGCCTGTGGAGAAACCTTTACTGTTATCTGTTTGAATATGTTTGTACCTTTATTTATCTATTGATTCAGAGAAACAGGTAAAACAGTTGCTGTCAGGAATAAGCCAGTTTGTTTTTCTACAGGAAATATAGCCTGGCAGCTTCAATAAAAACAGAGGCTTCCAATTAACTCCCTCTATTACATGGAAAAGGTAATCTTTCAACCAAACCCAGAGTACAGGGGAAGAAAGACAGACAAGAGAAGAATAAAAAATAGGGACGAAAAAAAAAAAAAAAACTAGACAGAGAAGTTCTTAACTGTGGCTGCACATTCAGAATACCTGGGGAGCTTTCAAATAATACTAACAGTTAGGCCTCATCTCCAGGGATTTTAACTTAATTGGTTGGTGTGAACTCCATATTTATTATTTCTTAAAGCTCCCCAGATAATTCTATTGTAGAAATAAGTTTGAAAACCATTAAAAATACAGGATGTCTATGAGCCCTGAGATAATTATTGATCNAGCCAAACCCAGAGTACAGGGGAAGAAAGACAGACAAGAGAAGAATAAAAAATAGGGACCAAAAAAAAAAAAAACTAGACAGAGAAGTTCTTAACTGTGGCTGCACATTCAGAATACCTAGGGAGCTTTCAAATAATACTAACAGTTAGGCCTCATCTCCAGGGATTTTAACGTAATTGGTTGGTGTGAACTCCATATTTATTATTTCTTAAAGCTCCCCAGATAATTCGATTGTAGAAATAAGTTTGAAAACCATTAAAAATACAGGATGTCTATGAGCCCTGAGATAATTATTGATCAATTTTCTATTAATTGACAAGAATCTTATTTGATAAGACTTCTTAGCTATTAGAACTTTATGAATGTCACAGTGATCTGAGTGAATATATTAGCAAAATCAGAGTTGAGGTTCTAAATGTCAATACAGGAAATGGTACAAAGAGCCTCTCAATTTGAATAAATAAGTAAATTATAAGCAAAGTCATAATTCTTATTTTCTTTGGCTTCAAGGAAAACAGATACATCCAAGATATCAATATAGTATGAAAAACTGTTAAAAAGATGCTTCTTATTCAAAAGAATGAAAAAGAATCACAAAAAGTTTGTGCTTGCTATTTAAACAACTCACAACAAGGAAAGTGATCCCAATCCCGTCTTCCCCTAACTCCAGTTGTTATCATTGTGCAAAGAATTAGACTTTAAGTTATATAAACCAGAGGTAATCACAGAATTGTATGTTTATTTGGTCCAATCTGTCTACTTTTTACAATCTGTCTCAGTCATTTTGGCTAGTTTATTGAAATACCATATGAAAAAGAGAAGTGAAAGTAAAGTCGCTCAGTCATGTCCAACTCTTTGTAACCCCATGGACTGTAGCCTATCAGGCTCCTCTGTCCATGGAATTTTCCAAGCAAGAGTACTGGAGTGGGTTGCCATTTCCTTTTCTGGGTAGCTTATAAACAATAGACTTTTCTTTCTCATAATTTTGGATGCTAGAAGTCCAAGATCAGGGTACCACTATGGTTAGGATCTGGTGAAGGCCCTCTTCTAGGTTTCAGACTGCTGTCCTCGAGCTCTGCCCTCCTTACATGGTGAGAAATGAATTCGAGCTCTTGCTTGGGTCTCTTTTAGAAGAGTACTAATCCCATTCATGAGGGTTCCACCCTCATGATCTAATTATTTTCAAAAGGCCCCACATCCTAATGTCATTACATTGGCAGTTAGGATTTCAGCATATGAATTTTACAAGGTTATACATATGCTTTTGAACTACGGTGCTGGAAAGGACTCTCAAGAGTCCCTTGGACAGCAAAAAGATCAAACCAGTCCATCCTAAAGGAAATCAACCCTGAATAGTCACTGGAAGGACTGACGCTAAAGCTCCAATACTTTGGTCACTTGATGCAAAGGGCCAACTCATTGGAAAAGACACTGATTCTGGGAAAGACTGAAGGCAGGAGTAGAAGGGGATGACAGAGGATGAGATGGCTGGATGGCATCAATGACTCAACTGAGCAAACTCAAGAAAACAGTGAAGGACAGGGATGCCTGGCATGCTGTAGTTAATGGAGTCACAAAAGTCAGAAATGACTTAGTGACTGAACAACACATATTCAATCCATATGTCCAGACTATTTTAAGCTTGTCTATCCTGCCAGCAATGAGAGGAAAAGGCTCAATGGCTATGGTAGGCAGAATAATGACTCCACAGATGTCCATACCATAATCTTCAGAACCTGTAGATATAGGTTGTTAAATAGAAACAGTAATTAATGTTTCAGGATGAACTAGAGTAATTAAGGCTGCTAATCAGCTGGCATGTGATGGAAAGATTTATCCTGTATTATCCAGGATAATATTGAGTATATTGTTATCACAAGGGTCATTATGAGAGAAAGAGAGGAAGGTGGTTGTTGAGAGTCACAGTGTTCTACTTTGAGGAAGAGTCAGCAGAGCACTACTGGCTTTGAAAATGGAAGTGGCCCGGATCCGAGGAATTTCAAAGCCTCTAAAAACTTTTAAAAACTAAGAAAATGGACTTATCCCTTGAAAGGGTCACAGCCTTGCTGACACAGTGAGACCCATTTGAACTTCTGACCTCCAGAACTTAATATATTTCTGTGGTTTTAAACAACTCCATGTGCAGTAATTTGTTACAATGGCAATAGGAAATTAATACAGTGTATACAGACTAAGAGTTAAACTGTCTTGAACCTAGATTTGACCTTATTTAGGGCTTCCCTTGTGGCTCAGGTGGTAAAGAGTCTGTCTGCAATGCAGGAGACCTGGATTCAATCCCTGAGTCAGGAAGATCCCCTGGAGAAGGAAATAGCAACCCACTACATTATTCTTGCCAGGAAAATCCCATGGATGGAGGAGGCTGGTGGGCTACAGTCCATGGGATTGCAAAGAGTTGGACACGACTGAGTGACTTCACTTTCACTTTCACTTTCAGGCTCTAGTCTGTAATATTCTTGACTTGCAAACTCTTCTTGATCACACAATTTCCATTTGGTCACTTGGTCCAATTTTTCTCATCCTTTGACTTCAGGTGTTCTATTGATTTCAATTTCCTTGTCTGAAACTTACATAAATTACTATTTGGTTAAAAAAAAAATCTCTTCCATCTGAACCTTGCCCCTAAGAACACATTGACAAGAGGTATCTTATAAGCACAAATCTGATCTATTTCAATTTCCCAAGCAGAAACTAATCATCATATTCCAACTATTTGTTTGTGAAAACTACTGTGAGTTTTATAGCTGAATAAGGCTATAATCTGTCCATAAAGTATCAACAGATGATAAATCCAAGATTTTAAAATTTCCCATTCATTAGAAAAGAAATAGCATAGACCTGGCCTAATATTAAAGTAAATAAATCTGCCATCTACTGGTGTCCAATGAAAACTACAAGCATGAAGCCTTTAATTCATAGTTGGTACCATGCAGCTGTAATATGAAGTTTAGCTATGAAAGCAATTTTTGTCATTTCATGAAAACCAATAATAACCAATATACTGTTTTCTGCCACTTTTTGAGAATACAAATGCATTTACCTTGTCTCGGTTGCTGAACCCTATTTATGATAACAGAAAGTAAGCCCTGAGATATGTAATTAAATTATGTCCATGTTCATAGTCCCTTTGTATAAGAGGCCATTTTCAAGATTATTTCTGTTCTTACTGCCTGAACTAACATGTAAAAGAATTTTTTAATGAAATCTGACTGTGCATACACACTCATACACATTCTGTGCCTAAGTACTCACATACACACACACACAAAAGGATTTTGCTTCCAGGTGTCCTAAGTGTCCTAAATCAAAACCACAAATCTGCTGATGCCCTGCTGAGTAAAGGACATCTTGAGGATTACTAGATAGTAAAGAGCATCCTCTGATAAATAAATGATATTATAATGGCAAAATCAATCCTGTTTTTGACATTTATGAGTATTCAGTTTTGACTGTCACTTTAGGAATATGATGACATTGTGGTTATATTTATAATAATTTAATGCTTCAGTGTTCTTTGATTAACCTTTTGTTGCCTGAATTTCTGTATATTTTTCTCTCTGTGAAAAAAAGAAAAAAAAAAACACTCGATAGCTATAGTTTGGAGTGGGAGCTTTCAGCCAATAGAGGATGTTGAATCTATTCATGGTAATTTAGCCTCTATACATCGAGTGACTAAAATCTGGTGACACACACATGAAGGACTTACACAATCATATTTCAGCCAGTACATGAGTAAGTCGCTTAGTATGCAGAGGGAAGATTACAATGAATAGAATAAACAACCTCTGCAGCTTAGATCTCAAGTTAGAATTTTCTGAATTTCCTAAAAGTGGGTCTAAATGCAAGGGAGACTGCAATATATAAGAGAAAATTGTGAGAAATCAAAACATTAAGGAACTAAGGTAACTACCTTGGAGATTGTGAAACTAAGACAAAAAAAAAAATTCGTGAAATCTCTAACCAATTCAAAATTAGTAAGGATATATAACATTCATGCAATGTTGGGAGAAAACAATGGCATGAACTGTGCATAAATGCTAGGAAATGTTCTTCATTGACCCTATTAGATTTGTCAGATCATTCAGGCCAGGAATTTTACTCCTATAACAAGAAACAGTGGAGCAAGCTCCCTCTACCCCTTATGTGAAATGGGACATTTATATGCAACAACTGATCATGTCAATGGCAGAAACTGTATAGGAGAGATAATATGATCAATCCCAGTATCTCTAATTAGTGTTCATATGGGCTAAACTATGTCAAGAAAGCCCAGGAGAGGGCACAGCTGGTAGTACTAATTACAGTTAAGGATCAAGCAATTAAAATAAAATGATTAGACTTGTACAGGCCAGAGTGTAAGGATAACAGGAAACTAGCTAAGTATCTTTGCTATAACATTTGAGAGCATTTCCTGGGAAAAACAGATATAGGATCTAGGCATGCCTGTGTGGAGGGCTCAGATAAGTGATAGATAAAATATTTTTTGTTTGATTTTTGAACTTTTTAGGGATGCAACATTTGTAAATTGATCTTGGACAAAGAGGTATAAGCATCTTACAAATAAATGAGACACGTTAGAGATGTTTTAATAAATTACCTTTTGATAATTTATTTTCTCTTTTCACACTTGGTCTAATAATAGTTTGGGTAAAGGATTCTGTATTAAAATTTGACTAGGAATTTCAAGCTTCAGAGCTGAGGGTCTAGACTTATAATTTGAAGTTCAACTAATTATGTCTGTCCTGCTTAAAATCTCACCCACAAACATAAGATTTAAGTCACAAGAAAGCCTATAAACATCTTGGGATTTTTACTATTTCTAGATTCAGGTAAATGTACAAGTTCTATAGTGGAATAAGTTAAAACACATTTATCTTCATTAATATAAAGCATATCTATCTTCAGTGATGCAGACCAATGAGAAAAATACGAGATACAAAATGTAGAAATTAATATGGCTCTGGAATACTGTTTCCACAGAAGGAGAAGGGGACGACAGAGGATGAGATGGCTGGATGGCATCACCGACTCAATGGACATGGGTTTGGGTGGATTCCAAGAGTTGGTGACAGACAGGGAGGCCTGGCATACTGAAGTTCATGGGGTTGCAAAGAGTTGGACATGACTGAGAGACTGAACTGGAATACTGTTGGAATCTTTTCAAACATGCTTCCACTCTGGGAGTGCCGAGATGGTGTCAATACACCCTAGAGATACTTTATCATTCAGAAAAGCCTTTGAGAATAACTATTAAAAAACATAGTCAAGTCCCTATGTATGGACTAAGATACTCTAAAGAAATACAGTACAATAAATTTACCATTTTGCTGAACAACTGACAATGAGTCAAGAGTTGTTCTGGATGAATTTTCATGCATTATCAGTAATTCTGAATGTAATCTTACAACAATAAGATCCATGTTAATATTTCACAGGCATTAAAGAAGGTTAATAACCTTACTCTAATAAGCAGCAGAGCTGAGATTAGGTCTCAGGTTGATTTGGCTTCAACCATCATACCATGAGGGTTCTCTATTGCTGGCCTCACTGCAACCACTTAGAAGAGCAAAAAAGTAATCTTGTGCCCTAGACAAGGGAGAGGGATTGCAAGAAGGGGATGGTCAGTGAACATGTTCACTGAGTTATGGCCAGGAAGAGAGTTTTGTAAAAAACTCCATTTCTGACTCCTGAGAACTAACATAGTTTCTTAACAAAATGAGAAGTAACTATGTGTAATTGCATTTGTCATTAACCTTAAGCTGGCCTCTCATTCACTTTTTGTGCTGTTCAATCAGAGTGGACGCAAAGGAACCCAAAGCCTTGAGTTGCCAACAATGACCACCAGCTACAGGAGCTACAGCATAGGCAGAAAGACTGACTCGAGCCCAGACTAGAAACTCATGAGTGGCATAACCAGAAGGCTGCAGATGCCGAAGCAGAGGCAGACTGGGGAGGGGACAGACTTCAGCAGAAGTGAAATCAAGACTATCTAAAGAGAGTGTGAAGTCAGCATATAAGAAGAGAGGAGCACAGACTTCGGATGGACTTCTCCCAGAGGACTGGAGACAAAGATCTGCCAACATTAAATAAGCTGAGAAAGAAGGAAAGAGACTTTTCCTCCTGCCTCCACGTCACCCAAACACAGAGAGAAAAGGCACATGGCTGCTGGGAGTCTGCTTTAAATGAAAGTTCTAGCGGATAACAACATCTCTTTCAAAGCCTGGTTCATGTAAAGGCTTCTGCTTCTTGCTGTGCTAATCAATCCTTCAAGTTAGTGTCCATATATCATTATAATAGAGTTTTTCTAAACTGAATTCAATAGGGAGACATGTTTATGATAATTTTATTTACTTTAAAGAACATTATTGAAGGTGCGTTTATTTTATACAGCTATTAGCAAACTGTGTTGCCACAAATCTTTATATAATTCCTTCTAAGCAAGACAGGGAACTCAAAAGCTATTAAGGGAGGAATTGAACAAATTTGACTATACTGATATTTTTTATATTATACCATAAACTGAACAAAAGTTGTTACAAGTAGGAAGAAAATATTTGTAAAACATATACTAAGCAAAGAATTAATGTCTCTAAATAGGCAAGGATATCTGAAAATTTTTTTAAACTTAGTAAAAAAAATAAAGTATTAGAGATGCAGGTTCAGTCCCTGCTCAGGGAACTAAGATCCCACATGCCACAGGGCAACTGAGTCTGCATACCACAACTAGAGAAGCCCCATGCTGCAATGAAAAGCCCATGTACCTCAACAGAAGACCAGTGCAGCCAAAATTAAAAAAAAAAAATAGACAAATTATTCAGACAGCCAAATCTCTGAAGCAGAAAAGCTAATGGTAATAGGCATATTAAAGGAAACTCAGAATAATAGTTAAGCATATAAAAATTAAAGCAACGATGAGAAGACATGTTTTACCCATTAGGTAGTTTTGACCAATAGGGTACACCAGAAGAAACACAAAGCCAATTTCTAGCCTAGTCTTTAAGAGGGTGATGTATTAGGGTTATCCAGAGAAACATCACCAATAAGATATCTTCAAATACAGAGGGATTTATTATGCAGAATTGACTCATGATTATGGAGACTAAAATGTCTCAGAATATGCCAAGGCCAGTGATACAGATCCTGTAGAAACCTGAAGATCTGAGAATCGGAGGGGCCAATGGTATAAGTTCCAGTTTCAAGCCACAAGTTTGAGAACCAGGAGCATCAGTGTCCAAGGAGAAGACGGATGTCCCAGCGCAACCAGAGACAGCAGTTTACCCTTCCTTCATCTTTTTTGTCATACTCAGGCACTCAATAGATTGGATGATGCCCACCCACATCATGAAGGCATATCTACTTTACTCAGAATTTAAATGCTAGTTTCTTCCTATAATACTTTCACAAACATATCCAGAAATAAGGTTTTACCATTTACTGGGCATTCCTTAGCCCAGTCAAGAAGACAGGTATTAATCATCGATGATGAGCAGATTCTTCCTTAGTTTCTTTGAACCCTGAGCCATCAGACGAGAAGTCCGTTCTTCTGCTTAAGAGATCACATGGGGAGGTCCTGAAGGGGAAAGGCCTGGCTGAGTTAGCCTGCTGCCATTCCCATGAAAAAGTCAGGCATTTGAGTAAAAAAGCTCTACTAATTGAGTGGACTCTAGACCCACCAGACTCTACTCAATTATTCACTACAAGTGACTCTAGCCGATGTACAACAGAAAAATTACCGAGTCAAGCACTGCCTAAAATTTTGACTTACAAAACATACCTATATATACAATGGTATATTACTTAGCAATAAAAAAATGAAAACTTGCCACTTGTGACAATATGGATGAATCTAGAGGGCTGAGTGAAATGTCAGACAAAGACAAATACTGCACGATATCACTTACATGTGATATCTAAGGAAAAAAATAAAAACAAATTCATATATACAGAGAACAAACAAGTGGTTACCAGAAGGAAGGACTTTGGGGGGTTTGTAAAACAAGTGAAGAGGAATTCAGAGGTACAGACCTTCAGTTATATAATAAGTCCCGAGATGCAATATAGAGCATAAGAAATATGGCCAATAACTTTGCAATAACTCTGTATGGGGACAGGTGATTACTAGACTAATCATAGTGATATTTCACAATGTAAACAAATGTAAAATCACTATGTAGTACATCCAAAATAAACATATGCCACCTATTAGTATATTTCAGTCAAAAATAAAATTTAAACTTTCTATATTAACTTCATATAGGTATAGATATATTCAGATATATTCACATATACACTATATATTAATACAAAATACAACTAGAGATATAAAGTATATCTTCAAGTTAGTATAGGTAGATAGATAGATCTCTATTTAGCTTTTGAAAATGTTTGTTACACAAAATAAATAACCAGAATAGATGCTAACCTCTAAAACTTAATAGCAGGATAGCTCTCTAAATGAAGAAACACTTTCAAGGTAACTGAAACAAAACTGGCAGGAGAGGTCAAAAGAAAATTTAAAATAAATGATATAAAGTCAAGAAAGAAAAGAATACCAAAAGGAGACAGGGCCAATAATATCAGTAATATGAGATATAGAAAAAAATGCTCATTGCATACCATAATAAGAAACTCATTAACAACTTCAGTGAGAAGAGCTTTACTGGAGGAATCGTAGTAAGCTGATGGTGTTGTTATTGCTGTTCAGTCGCTAAGTCGTGTCTGACTCTTAGCAACCCCATGGACAGCAACACACCAGGCTTCTCTGTCCATCATAATCTCTCTGAGTTTGCTCAAACTCATAGCCATTAATTTGGTAATGCCATCCAACCATCTCATCCTCTGTCGCTCTCTTCTCTTGCCTTCAAATTTTCCCAGCATTAAGGTCTTTTCCAATGATTCAGCTCTTCGCATCAGGTGGCCAAAATATTGCAGCTTCAGCTTCAGCATCAGTCCTTCCAATGAATATTCAGGACTGATCTCCTTGAAGAATGACTGGTTTAATCTCCTTGACATCCAAGGGACTCTCAAAGGTCTTCTCCAACACCACAGTTCGAAAGTGTCAATTCTTTGGCACTCAGCCTTCTTTATGGTCCAACTTTCATATCCATACGTGACTACTGGAAAAATCATAGGTTTGACTGTATGGAATTTCATTGGCAAGAATGATGTGTCTGCTTTTTATTAACTGCCTAGGTTTGTCACAGCTATTCCAAGAGGAAGTGTCTTTTAATTTTATGGCTTCAATAACCATCGATATTGATTTTGGAGCCCAAGAAAATGAAATGTGACACTGTTTCCACATTTTCCCAACCTATTTGTTAATCTATATAGTCCTATCTATGAAGTGATAAGACCAGTTGCCATTTTGCCATGATCTTAGTTTTTTGAATGTTGAGGTTTTCTTTCTTTTTATTTTTTAATGTTTGGAAAACTTTATAGCATTTTTAAAAATGTTAAATTTATTTTTTAAATGAAGGATAATTGCTTTACAGAATTTTGTTTCTTACTGGTAAGCCTCAACATGAATCATCCATGCTGAGTTTAACCCAGGTTTTTCACTCTCCTTCTTCACCTTTATCAAGAGGCTCTTTAGCTCCTCTTGACTTTCTGCCATTAAAGTGGCATCATCTGCATATCTGAGGTTGTTGATATTTCTCCAGGCAATCTTTTCCTTTTAATTAATTTATCTTTTAATTGAAGGATAATTGCTTTACAGAATTTTGTTGTTTTCTGTCAAATGTCAACATGAATCAGCCATAGGTATACTTATGTCCAGGCAATCTTGATTCCAGCTTGTGGTTCATCCAGACTAGTATGTTGCAATATGTACACTGCATAGAAGCTAAATAAGTAGGGGGAAAATATACAGCCTTCATGTACTCGTTTCCCAATTTGGAACCAGTCCGTTGTTCCATATCCATTTCTAATGTTTGCTTCTTAATCTGCATACTGGTTTCTCAGGAGGTAGGTAAGGTGATCTGGTATTCCCATATCTTTAAGACTATTCCACAGTTTGTTGTGATCTACACAGACAAAGGCTTAAGTGTAGTCAATGAAGCAGAAGTATATATATATTTTTGGAATTCCTTTGCTTTTTCTATGATCCAGCATGTGTTGGCAATTTGATCTCTGGTTCCTCTGCCTTTTCTAAATCCAGCTTGTACATCTGGAAGTTCTTGGTTCACATACTGCTGAAGTCAAGCTTGGAGAATTTTGAGCATATTCTTGCTGGCATATCACATGAGTGCAATTGTGCAGTAGTCTGAACATTCTTTGGTAATGCCTTTCTTTGGGATTGGAATGAAAATTGACCTTTTCCAGTCCTGTGGCCACTGCTGAGTTTTCCAAATTTGCTGGCATGTTGAGTGCACTTTCAGAGCATCATCTTTTAGGATTTGAAATAGCTCAGTGGGAAATTCATTGCTTCCACTAGCTTTGTTCGTTGTGATGCTTCCTAAGGCCCACTTGACTTCACACTCCAGCATGTCTGTCTGGGTCTAGGTGAGAAACTACATCATCATGGTTAAATGGGTCATTAAGAGCTTTTTTATACAGTTTTTCTGTGTATTCTTGCCACCTTTTCTTAATCTCCTCTGCTTCTGTTAGCAGAAGCTAACAGAATGTCCTTGCCATTTTTGTCCTTTATTATGCCTATCTTTGCATGAAATGTTCCCTCGATATTTCCAGTTTTCTTGAAGAGATCTCTAGTCTTTCCCATTATATTGTTTTTCTCTATCTCTTCGCATTGTTCACTTAAGAAGGCTCTCTTATCTCTCTTTGCTATTCTTTGAGATACTGCATTCAGTTGGGTATCTTTCCCTTTATCCTTTGCCTTTCATTTCTCTTCTTTCTTCAGTTATTTGTAAGGCCTCCTCAGACAATCACTTTGCCTTCTTAAATTTCTTTTTCTTGGGGAAGGTTTTAGTTATCACCTCCTATACAATATTATAAACGTTGTAAGCTGATAAGGGAATAAATAAAATCCAGTGATTCCATTCCTAGGTAACAAAGACCAAATATCTGCACATAGAATGTACAATAGTAGTGGTTTTAATCATGAAGGAAAAAAACAGAAACAACCCACATGCCCATTATCAGAACAGATACATAACTTATTCAGTAAAATGGAATAACTAGCCAGAAGCAAAATTGTGGATGAATCTCAGGCTCTCAGGCAAGTCTCAGAAGACTGTGCATAATAAAATCTTTTTATAAGGCTAAGAGATAAAAAAAAAAACACATCATATGTGTGTATATGTGTATATATGTTTGAATGTACATATGTATAATAATTAAAAGTTAAAGAATGAAACTGAAGTTGTTAAGTGTGAACGGTTATTATTTGGCTACTTTTTTTTTCCTACTATTTTCCTATATCAATTTTTGATTTAATAAATTTGCAGATTCTTAAAAAAGCAAATGCATTTTGCCATTTTGCTATATCTGATAGGAAAATGCTAAGCACACATTATTTACAAATCCATATTTAACTTCCGATTGACAGCAGAAGTTTTCTGAATATATATCAAGTGAAAGAGTATGTTGAAAAGAAAATGGATTGTTTCCCACACAGAATTTCTTTCAAATATGTATTGAGGAGACTCACAGTTGTCAATCTTCATGAGTAGCCTTCAGCTTTTAAGAACACTCTAAAGTTTTTCACCTTCAGGAAATTTAGTAAAAGCTGCTTAGCAGCAATCAAGTCTTTCCCCAAAAATCTGATGTGAAGATGTATCTAATATCTATCTTGATCTTTATGACAGTAAAAATAATTTACCTGGCTCTTTGGGACTGAGCCATCATCTTTGCCATATACCTTAGGAGCTATTAGGCAACTCATTAATCTGAAATTGAAAGCAAAATTTTAGAAGCAATTACTAATATATGTAGTTCAATGAACATTACATCAGTATGTTTTAGAAATTGTTCAATACCTGTCCTGTCCTTGGTGCTTTGCCAGATGTAACACGTCCTTGAATGGGGAATTCACATTCAAGGAGAGATGGTGCTCCAGGTATAGAAGCAACAGCTGAAGAGGAGGTCAACACTCAGAAGCCTGAGGTTCGGAATTCTCTTTTATCTTCACTTTCTATTTTCTGCTCATTCCTTTTTCCTTTTGAAAAGAAATGATTTTTTTTCCCCCTGGGGTTTAAAATAATAGGAAAGGGCAGCTTCTGCCTTGATAATAGGCCAGTGAGAAAAATTTCATTTATTTCTACCTGTTCCGTTCAGCTTAAGACAAAAAAATAGAGCTGTTGCTGAGTCTGAGGACATGCAGGATACTGGGTTATCTTGCTAAGATGCCTTGGTGTGTGACTGGCTAGGGGAAATGCAGGCAACATCAGCATGACCATTATTATGAAATAAAATGTAGGTAGAGTATCAGTAGGTCGAAAGGCACAAGATTAGGTTCATAACATTCGAGCAAGAATCTAGGAAAGGAAGTGGTTTTCAGAAAGCCATGTTTCGCTTTATTTTTTAAAAATGAGGGTTTACAAACATGCACTCAAGAATAAACATGCCAGTATGCAAAATTAGGAGTGAGGTGAATTGACGATGTACCAACATGATATCCCTGCATTCTTCGATTCTCATCGTGGTGGGATTCAAGCATAAGTGAATAATAAAAAAAATTGACTATGCCATATATCAGGGTTGATCCTATATTAATTACATATATGTAGATGATATGCATAGGAACTTGGAAATTTAGGCCCAGGAATCAAGGTAAATTGGATGTCGTTAAGCAAAAGATGGCAAGAATGAACGTTGACTTCTTATCCTTTACCAGCTGAGCCACAAGGGGAGCCCTCTTAGGAATCAATGAACTAAAATGGATGGGAAAGGACAAATTTACTGCAGAGGACCATTACCTCTACTACTACAGGCAAGAATTCCTTAGAAGAACTGGAGCAGCCCTCATAGTCAATAAAGAGTCCAAAATGCATTACGTGGGTACAAAATCAAAAATGACAGAATGATCTTGGTTCATTTCCAAGGCAAGCCATTCAATATGAGAGTAACCCAAGTCTATGTCCCAACCACTGACGCCAAAGAAGCTGAAGTTGAATTGTTCCATGAAGACCTACAAGACTTTCTAGAATTAACACCAAAAAAAAAAAAAAAAGAAACACTTTTCATCATAGGGGATTGTAATGCAAAGCAAAAGCGTACCTGGAGTAACAAGCAAGTTTGGCTTTGGAGTATAAAATAAAGCAGGGCAAAGGCTATCCAAGTTTTGTCAAGAGAACACATTGGTCATAGCAAACACCCTTTTCAAACAACACAAGAGACAACTCTACACATGGACATCACCAATTGGTCAATAAAAAAATCAGATTGATTTTTTTCTTTGCAATCAAAGATAAAAAAGCTGTATAAAGTCAGCCTACAACAAGATTTGGAGCCAATTGTTGCTCAGATCATCAGTTCTTTATTGTAAAATTCAGACAAATTGAAGAAAGTAGAGAAAAGCACTAGGCCATTCAGGTATGACCTAAATCAAATCCCTTATGATTATAGAGTGGAGGTAACAACTAGATTTCAGGGATTAGATCTGATAGGTAGAGTGCCTGAAGAACTATAGCAGAGGTTCATAACATTATACAAGACAGTGACCAAAACCATCCTCCCCCAAAGGAAATGCAAGAAGACAAAGTGTTTTTCTGAGGAGGCTTTATAGTAAGGAAAGAAGAGAAGCAGGAAGCAAGGGAGAAAGGGAAAGATGCACTCAACTGAATGAAGAGATTCAAAGAATAGCAAGGAAATATAAGAAGGCCTTCTTACGTGAACAATGCAAAAAAATAGAGGAAAACAATAGTAAAGGAAAGACTAGCAATCTCTTCAAAAAATCACAGATATCAAGGTAATATTTCATGTAACGATGGGTATGATGGACAGAAACAGTAAGGACCTAATAGAGGCAGAAGAGATTAAGAAAGGTGGTACAAATACACAGAATTATACCAAAAAGGTCGTATTGATCCAGATAACCACGATGGTGTGGCCACTCACCTAGAGTCAGACATCCTCGAGTGTGAAGTCAAGTGGGTCTTAGAAAGAATTACTATGAACAAAGATATTGGAGGTAATGGAATTCCAGCTGAGCTATTTAAATTCCTAAAACTTGATGCTGTTAAAGTGCTACATCAATATGTCAGCAAATTTAAAAACTCAGCTGTGGCTACAGGACTAGAAAAGGTTAGTTTGCATTCCAATCCCAAAGAAGGGTGATGCCAAAGAACATTCAAACTATCAGACAACTACGCTCATTTCACATGCTGGTAAGGTTTTGTTCAAAATCCTTCAAGCTATCCTTTAGCAGTACGTGAAATAAGAACTTTCAGATGAACAAGCTGGGATAAGAAAAGGCAGAGGAACCAGAGATCAAATTGCCAACATTCACTGGATCAGAGAAAAAGCAAGGGAATTCCAGGAAAACATCTGCTTCTGCTTCATTGAATATGTGGAAGCCTTTGACTGTATGGATCACAACAAACTGTGGAAAATCCTTAAAGAAATGGGGACTATCAGATGACCTTACAGTCTCAAGAGAAACTTCTATTCAGGTCAAGAAGCAACCGTTAAAATAGGACGAAGAACAGCAGACTGGTTCAAAATGGGGTAAGGAGTACATCAAGGCTGTGTATTGTCACTTTTGTTTAACTTATATGCAGAGTATATCATGCAGAATGTCAGGCTGCATGATGTTCAAGCTGGAATCATGGCAAATATATGGGGAAAAATGGAAACAGTGACAGAGTTTATTTTCTCAGGCTCCCAAATCACTGTAGGATGGTGACTGCAGACATGAAATTAAAAGACATTAGCTCTTTGGAAGAAAAGCTATGACAAACCTAGACAGCAACAACATATTAAAAAGTAGAGACATCACTTCGCCAACAAAGGTCCATATAGCCAAAGCTATGATTTTTCCAGTAGTCACGTACGGATGTGAGACACGGACCATAAAGAAGGCTGACAGCTGAAAAATTGATGCTTTTTGAATAACAGTGCTGGAGAAGACGCTTCAGAGTCCCTTGGACTGCAAGGAGATAAAACCAGTCAATCCTAAAGAAATCAACCCTGAATCTTCATTGGAAGGACTGATGCTGAAGCTCCAATAATTTGGCCACCTGATGCAAACAGCTGACACATTGGAAAAGGCCCTGATGCTGGGAAAGACTGAAAGCAAAAGGAGAAGAGGGCAACAGAGAATTAGAAGGTTAGAAAGCATCACTGACTCGTACATGGATTTGAGCAAACTCCTTAAGACCATGAAGGACAGGGAAGCCTGGTTTGCTGTAGTTCATGAGGTCACAAAAAGTTGAACATGACTTAGCAACTAAACAGCAACAAGATGATATCAAGAATTAATCCAGTATGAGTTCTGGAATTCACAAGGGCATGAGCCTTCAGCTTTCTTGATCAGCCACAATATTGTTGGCAAGACAAAAATGACCACTTGCCTCTCTGTTGGAGCAATATACAGAGAACATAGAAACACAAACTATATCTAAGAAAATGATCTACTTCATCAGCAACATTATGTCTAATCTGGTAAATCAGTAATAACATATACCAGAAAAGAGAATGTAGTCTTCAAGATTTAAAATCTATACCTGAAATTGGAATAAAAAGCTTTATAGGATGCTCCCAAACATGACCATTCATTTATAATAAATTTTTAGATTTAGTTCAACCTTCTGGGTGCTCACGTCTGTGTGGAGCAGCTCCTGATCTTTCCATAGGGTCTCCTTCAGCTTCCATTCCTATCACTTTAGTGGGATGAAGGACCCTAAAAATAGCAAGGCCTTTACTCAGACTTGAAATCTGATTGTAAACCAGGTCTATCTTCAGGAGATCTGTTTAATAAGCCTGGACCTATTACCCTTCTCAGAAATATTCTAAAGCCTCATTTTCAAAACTTAAATGAGAACATCTAAACAAGCATATGTCTTATTAGTTACATAGTTTCCACTTTCACATCCTATGAATAATATAGGATATGACCTAAAGATTAAGAAGTAGCCTAGGTTTGTGCTGTATAAGTGAAGCTCAGGGTTCATTGAGGGAGAAAATAGAGCTGATTAAAATCTAATCAGGCTCTTGCCCTTTTAAAAAGGACAGAAATTTCAGTATAGGTAGAATGAATTTTTTCTTCCAGCCAGAGTAACAAATGTTTTTTAACCATGATTTGGAAAGTTATCTCTGAAAAGAAAAATATAAGAGATCTTTAAAGGACATCTGTGCTTCAAGAATTAGCCTAACTTCTTAGAATTAAAAAAAAAAATGTCCAACTAAAAAACTTCTATTTTGATATAATTTTAATTTTCTTTGTCTTTTCTCCTTAGCAGTAAAAAACAAACACCCCCCAAAAACTGCAGACACTCATTGATGACTAACGCCTCTTCAGGTGTCTTATGAGGTCTCATCCCAAGTCCTGTCTTCTTCACCACTGTGTCATCAAGTGGCAGCAGTATGTTAGGAATCAGCGTATGGCCTCCGCTTTGAGTGCGCTCTTCATTATACTCTTTATGATAAGCAATAGGGTTCCTTTAAGCATTTCTCCTTTAAAGTGAGCATGATGTTAATAACCTCATATAGAAGGTGCTTAAGGGACTTGCAAATGATGTGACCAATAAGGGGTTAATAACCAAAATATATAAACAGCACATGCAACTCAGTTCAGTTCAGTTCAGTCTCTCAGTCGTGTCCGACTCTTTGCAACTCCATGAATCGCAACACACCAGGCCTCCCTGTCCATCACCAAATCCAGACTCATGTCCATCAAGTCGGTGATGCCATCCAGCCATCTCATCCTCTGTCGTCCCCTTCTCCTCCTGCCCCCAATCCCTCCCAGCATCAGAGTCTTTTCCAATGAGTCAACTCTT
>SJYA01001210.1:3058360-3114402 GCA_006410615.1 Neotragus moschatus | reverse complement strand
CTTGGAAACGAACAGAGATCATTCTGTCGTTTTTGAGATTGCATCCAAGTACTGCATTTCAGACTGTTTCGTTGATCATGATGGCTACTCCATTTCTTCTGAGGGATTCCTGCCCGCAGTAGTAGATAAAATGGTCATCTGAGCTAAATTCACCCATTCCCGTCCATTGTAGTTCTCTGATTCCTAGAATGTCGACGTTCACTCTTACCATATCCTGTTTGACCACTTCCAATTTGCCTTGATTCATGGACCTGACATTCCAGGTTCCTATGCAATATTGCTCTTTACAGCATGGACCTTGCCTCTATCACCAGTCACATCCACAGCTGGGTACTGTTTTTGCTTTGGCTCCATCCCTTCATTCTTTCTGGAGTTATTTCTTCACTGATCTCCAGTAGCATATTGGGCACCTACTGACCTGGGGAGTTCCTCTTTCAGTATCCTATCATTTTGCCTTTTCATGCTGTTCATGGGGTTCTCAAGGCAAGAGTACTGAAGTGGTTTGCCATTCCCTTCTCCAGTGGACCACATTCTGTCAGACTTCTCCACCATGACCCGCCCGTCCTGGGTGGTCCTGCGGGCATGGCTTAGTTTCATTGAGTTAGACAAGGCTGTGGTCCTAGTGTGATTAGATTGACTAGTTTTCTGTGAGTATGGTTTCAGTGTGTCTGCCCTCTGATTATTGGATCTCTCTAATATTTACAACTGCACGTGAATCAATTATCTCAAAATAAGAACTAAAACAAAAAATTCAGTGGAAACCAAACATGTGATGATGCTCACAATGATTGCAATTGTATTAAAATAGCCAAAGACTGGAAAGAATAGACAAAACTGAAAATAGCTATATTTGACACAGAACTATAGTGAATTTTTCTCTAAAAATTTAAAACTGTTATTATTCCACTGTGTCATTAAATTTTTGTCTAAAATATTTTGGAGGCATTCTGGTGACTGGTTCAGTATTGCAAATATCAGGTTTTACTTTTTCTTGCATGAGTAAAATAAAATTGCCCCCAACTTAATCTGTGCGTGAATGAGTCCTAGAAAATCTCTAAGTCTCCAGTTTCTTTTTTTAAGGGTTATTTTAATATTTTAAGGCCTTCTACAAAATAACTTTTTATTTTAAAGTATTTATTTATTTGGTTGTGTGGGGTCTCAGTTGTAGCGCGTGTGATTTTCACTGTGTCACGTGGGGATCTTTGACTGCGGCACATGCACTTTCAGCTGTGGTGGCATGTAGCCTTAGTTGCTCCACAGCATAGGGAATGTTAGTTCCCAGACCAGGAATTGAACCTGCCTCCCCTGCACTGCAAGGTGGATTCCTAACCATTGGACCACCAGGGAAGTCCCCTAAGTCTCATTTTCTTTGAAATATTAATAACATCTCTCCTAGATGCCTCACAGCATCAACAAATGAGGCTCCGATTGGTAAAGCGTTTTCAATCTGTAAATCTACTATAAAGTTGATGCAGCATACAGTTTATAAGGTAGCCTCCACTTTAGATAAATCTAATGTACATAACTTCATGGACTGGAGTAGACTGAAGCTAGGAGTTAATTCTGTTTACATAATTAGGGGCTGAATCGCATCCCTTCAAAATTCACATGTGAAGTCATAACTCCTGCTGTTGTTCAGTCACTCAGTCACGTCCGACTCTCTGTGACCCCATGGACTGCAGCATGCCAGGCTTCCTTTCTGGAAGCACGCCTGTCCTTCGCCATCTCCTGGAGTTTGCTCAAACTCATGTCCATTGAGTCAATGATGCTATTCTTTCTGTCACCCCCTTCTCCTCCTGCAGTACCTCAGGATGTGACTATATTTGGAGATAATGACTTTAAAGAGGTAATTCAGTAAAATTAGGTCACTGGGGACTTCCCTGGTAGTCCAGAGGCTTAGACTCTTCACTCCCATTGCAGGGGGCCTGAGTTCGATCCCTGGTCAGGGAACTAGATCCCACATGCCACAACTAAGATCAAATACCTCTATGCCACAACTAAGACCCAGTCAGGTCCAACTCTTCAGGACACAATGGACTGTAGCCTGCCAGGCTCCTCTGTCCACCGGATTCTCCAGGCAAGAATACTGGAGTGGGTAGCCATTCCCTTCTCCAGGGGATCTTCCCAACCCAGAGATAGAACCCAGGTCTCCCACACTGCAGATGGACTCTTCACCATCTGAGTCACCAAAGAAGCCCCAACTAAGACCCAGTGCAGCCAAATTAATAAATTTTTTTAAAATGAGGTCATTGAGGTGGGCCCTAATTCAATTTGACTGGTGTCTTCATAAAAAGAGGAGATTAAGACACAGACACACAGAGGGACGACTGTGTGAAGACACAGGGGAAAGACAGCCATCTACACGCCAAGGAGAGAGGCCTCAGGAGGAATCAACTTTGCCACTGTCTTGATCTTGAACTTCCAACCTCTAAGAGCTATGAGACAACACATTTCCATTGTTTAAGGCACACAATCTATAGAGTTTGTTATGGCAGCCCTAGCAAATTAATACATCTACCATTTTAGGTCTGCCTGTTAACTAGTGCTAGGCAATGAAAGGTCCCAGTGGATCCTAACCCAGATGTAGCCTGAACTTGGACTCAAGTCAACCTGGGTGAGTTGCATGGCTGCTAATTCCTAGCTGTGTGACTAGGGGAAACACTGTCTCTGACCTTAGTTTTTTCATACATAAAAAGTGGGTTTTTACCTCACAGGGTTAAGTAAGGATTCAATGAGACTGAATGACATGAACTCAAGTTTAAGAAGTACCTGACACCTGCAAGGCAGTAAGTACGTATTTGTTTCCCTGCCCTCCTGCCTGAAAAATCCCATGGACGGAGGAGCCTGGTGGGCTGCAGTCCATGGGGTTGCCAAGGGTCAGACACGACTGAGTGAATTCACTTTCATCACTTTTCACTTTCATGCATTGGAGAAGGAAATGGCAACCCACTCCAGTGTTCTTGCCTGGAGAATCCCAGGGACGGGGGAGCCCGGTGGGCTGCCATCTATGGAGTCACACAGAGTTGGACACGACTGAAGAAGCAGCAGGAGCCCTTATCTTGGGCTTCCCAGGTGGCTCAGTGGTAAAGAATCTTCCTGCAGTTCAGGAGACTCAGATTTGATCCCAGGTCAGGATGATCCCCTGAAGTAGGAAATCGCAACTCACTCCAGTATGCTTGCCTGGGAAATCCCACGGACAGAGCTTGGCAGATTACAGTCTGTGGGGTCGCAAAGAGTCAGACATGACTGAGTGACTGAGCACGCACACATGTTCTTATCTCAAAGATTTGCTGTTATTGTTCAGTCACTAAGTTGTGTCTAACTTTTTGTGACTCCATGGACTGTAGCATGCCAGGATTCCCTGTCCTTCACTATCTCCTGGAGTTTGCTCAAATTCATGTCCACTGAGTCAGTGACACTAACTATCTCATCCTCTGCTGCCCTCTTCACCTTTTGCCATCGATCTTTCCCAGGATCAGGGTCTTTTCCAATGAGTTGGCTCTTCACCTCAGGTGGCCAAAGTGCTGGAGCTTCAGCTTCAGCATCAGTCCTTCCAAAGAATATTCAGGGTTGATTCCTTTAGAATTGACTGGTTGGATCTCCTTGCTGCCCAAGGGACTCTCAAGAGTCTTTACCAGCCTCACAGTTTGAAAGCATCAATTATTTGGTGCTCAATCATCTTCACAGTCCAACTCTCACATCTGCACATGACTACTGGAAAAATCAGCTTTGACTATACGGACCTTTATTGGCAAAGTGATGTCTCTGCTTTTTAATACACTGTCTAGGTTTGTCATAGGTTTGTCTTAAAGATTGCATACTCCCAGGTAGATATGCAGTTTCACTTGTAGACTGCTTGGTACTTTCACATAGCTTCACATTTTCATCTAAATTTTACTTGATTTTCAATTACAATAGAAAGGGTAAACATAACCCTATTTTATAGAGAGGAAAAATGACATGATTTGGACAAAATACAAAGCTAAATACAAAGAGACTAGAATCTGCTTTTCTGTCACTATGCTGCTGCTGCTGCTACTAAGTTGCTTCAGTCATGTCCGACTCTGTTCGACCCCATAGACAGTAGCCCACCAGGTTCCCCCATCCCTAGGACTCTCCAGGCAAGAATACTGGAGTGGGTTGCCATTTTCTTCTCCAATGCATGAAAGTGAGAAGTGAAAGTGAAGTCGCTCAGTCGTGCCTGACTCTTAGCAACCCCATGGACTGCAGCCTACCAGGCTCCTCCATCCATGGGATTTTCCAGGCAAGAGTGCTGGAGTGGGGTGCCATTGCCTTCTCCATTCTGTCACTATAGAAGGATGCAAGTTCCAAGTGTGGAAAGTTCCAAAGTTCCTATCCTATACTCCAAATAGGGTAAGAATATCTATCTTTAGAGGGATGGGGGAGGGGTGGTGGTGACTGTGTTTGTAAAATACTGCCAAACTAACAAAAACATTTGATCTAGTAATTCCACTTTGGGAAACAGCCTCCAAGAAAACCTAAAGGAAAAACATGAATTTATACAAAGAGGTTCACAATGGTCTCACAGAAAGAAAAGAAAGTTTGGCCATTCCTCTAATGCCACTCACCTCCCCCCACCAGCCGCCTGTACCCCCACTTTGGCAAGTCCCACTACTCCCCACCAAAATTAAGGAAATGGTAAAGGAAATTACAAATCAATATGCTGGACCATACTGAAGAGATAAATAATGTCAAATAGAAAAATGATTTTAACACACAGAAATGTGTCTGAAAAAAATTAACAAGTGATAAAAGCCTTACACATGATTGTAACTGCAGAGGTTGTATCTGTGCAAACATTAATCACCAGCACTGACAGATTCACAGTGAAACTGACGTAGTAGAAAGAAAATGTTTCATTCATCAGGTTCTTTAATCTATAAAGTCACTTAAAATTTTAAAATGTAATGCCAAAGGAGTTCTTCCAACAAACACAGGGGGACAGTCACTATTTTAACTACCTCTCTGCCAGGTAGAGGCATGTTAAAAGTCCATCTAAGGACTTCCCTGGTGGTCCAATAGTTAAGACCACACTTCCAATGTAGGAGTCAGGGATTCTAGCTTTGGTTGGGGAACTAAGATCCCACGTGTCTTGCAGCCAAAAAAAATAAGTGTACCAAAAAAAGAAAAAAATCCACAAGTTCCTCTAGTAGTAAATTTACCAATTATTAAATAAACAGAGCAAGCAGGAGGTGTACATCTAAAACCTCCATGAGGACTGTCCAAGGAGCCCTGAGCAAACACAGCCTTGTCCTCCAAAGCCCAGGATTCTGTGACTGAGTCTCCCCTTATTTCTCTTCCACAAAGACTTCTCCTCACAAAACACATCTGAGAAAAAGAAATTGGAATAGGATGCCTCACTATAAGTGTAGGAGTTTTCTCAAATATATATTTTTTTCCTTATATGAAGGCAAGGAGACCTTGAGAAACAGAATTCTGAGTCTGAATTTTGACCTGCCTTGACCCAAGGCTAAGATTTTCAAGCTAGCTCTGGACCAAGTTATTTAATCCTCAGTTTCTTCTCCTGCAAAATAAGAATCCCACCATCAAACTGCTGGGGTGGTATGAGTATAAACCTGTGAAAGCCTTGATAGCAAAAAGAAAATCACTCCATCCTGCCCCACCTTACCCTTCCCTCCTGTCATATCCACAGCTCCTAGTCGAGTTTTCAGCACTCAGCTCCTCAGCTGTGCTTCTCTCAACAGATATTTTCACTAAGGGGTACGGCTGTGAGGACGCATCTCCCAGAAATGTCTCATTCTATAAAAGCCTCACATGAAGGAAACTATACCCTCCAACAAGGAGCAAATGAGTTTTCTCCAGAAAAAGAAAATAAATGAGCACACTTTTCCTCTCACACAGGCCTTGCCCAGAGTTGGGTGCCCACCAAGAACAAGGTGACTGGTTTCTCTACCAACCACCTCCCCTGGAGTGAATGGACCAGGTGGACGTTCAGGCTCTTGAGTTCCACTTCCGGTTCTGGTGTGGGCGGAACTTCCGGGTTGATTGCCAGTGAGGCTGAGCCTTCACAATCCCAACCGCCTAAGGAGTAGCCCCGTCCCCTCAAGATTCATCCAGACTCATTCCCCCAAATAAATATACTCTCTATTCTGCTTCTCCTCAGAACTTTCTCCAGCTCTTCTCCCCTGATTCTAAAAGAAATCCTGCCCAGCTCTTCCACTTGACCTTCACAAGCCTCTATGACTGGCCTCACCCTCCGTGTCCAGCCTTGTCCGTTATGCCCTGCGCTCCATGGGGCCCATTTCTCAGTCGTCTCCCTCCAGCCATATTCGCTTCCGCCTCAAGCCTTGGTTCTTGCTTTTCTTCGCTTCTCTTTCTTTCCATGCAAAACCCACATGCCTATTCAAGGCCAACTTTATTCTCCTCTGAAGGCTTCCCAGACCACTGCAATCCTCCTTCTTTCCCAGATTTGTACACCTCAACCCGCCCCCCAGCCCAGGACTCTCATTTCACTGAATGCTGATTCCCTTGGCTCAGAGATCAGGCTTCACTGCCTCACCACCCCCCAGGCCTCAGAAGGTTCACAATATATCTTCTGCTGGTGAGAAAAGCTTCTTTCAAAATAAATTAGTAAACAAGGACCCAAGGGTTGTTGGGTCCCTGAAAGGAGAATTAAAGGATTTGTTTGAAGATTCTTTTTCATTTAAAAATGTACAGGAATCTTAGCTTAGGGCTTCCTCTGAAAGCAAGAAAAATACAATTTCTTTTTAAAGCAAACATTCCATTTTTATGGATTAAATCTGGTCCTCAGGGTAGATACTTAGTAAAAGAAATTTGTAGTACTTTCTCTTAGGTTAACACCAGAGATAACTGGTTAAGATAACGCAGAGGTCACACTGGAGTGTGTTTAAGCTTCAAGAGGAGTGAGGAAAGGAGGTCAAAGGGGAGGAGGGCTAGACACCCACACACTGACTGAAATGAGTCCTGGAAAGCTAGTTTGTGAAGATCATCATAGAAGACTTCCCTGGTGGTCCAGTGGTTAAGACTCTGCGCGTCCAGTGAACGGAACATGAGTTTGATCCCTGGTGGGGGCACTAGGATCCCACAGGCCACATGGCAGGACCAAAAAAAAAAACAAGTCATCACAGAGAAGATTATATGCTTCATGGAAACGCCATCATAACTGGAAGTTACCTGAACACCATTAATATACCATGTCTCCAGTACTCTTGCCTGGAACATCTCATGGATGGAAGAGCCTGGTAGGCTGCAGTCCATGGGGTCGCTAAGAGTTGGACACGACTGAGTGACTTCCCTTTCACTTTTCACTTTCATGCACTGGAGAAGGAAATGGCAACCCACTCCAGTGTTCTTGCCTGGAGAATCTCAGGGACGGGGGAGCCTGGTGGGCTGCCGTCTATGGGTTCACACATAGTTGGACACGACTGAAGTGACTTAACAGCAATATACCATGTATGGATGTGAGAGTTGGACTGTGAAGAAAGCTGAGTGCCGAAGAATTGATGCTTTTGAACTGTAATGCTGGAAAAGACTCTTGAGAGTCCCTTGGACTGCAAGGAGATCCAACCAGTCCATCCTAGAGGAGACCAATCCTGGGTGTTCATTGGAAAGACTGATGCTGAGGCTGAAACTCCAACACTTTGGCCACCTCATGCAAAGAGCTGACTCATTGGAAAAGACCCTGATGCTGGGAGGGATTGAGGGCAGGAGACGAAGGGGATGACAGAGGATGAGATGGCTGGATGGCATCACCGACTCGATGCACATGAGTTTGGGTGAACTCCAGGAGTTGGTAATGGACAGGGAGGCCTGGGGTGCTGTTCATGGGGTCGCAAAGAGTCAGACGCGACTGAGTGACTGAACTGAACTGAATATACCATGAAAACAGAGATTTAAAATATTTCTCTAATTATTTACAAGAAATACTTATGTAAGAATTGGCATAAGTATATCATAAATAATTATGGTATATGCTAATGAAAAAAGGGATTCATGGTATGCCCATAAACACGCAGATGGACAATTCTACTTGTATCACAAATTTTTATCTACAACTAACGTATTTGTCATAACAACTATAAACACTGAATGAATAATAACTTCCTTTTTTGGTATTTGGACAAGTTTTGAGAGAATGGTTTATGGTCCAGGTATCATAAAGAGTTCATGGGGAAAGTTTGAAAAGAGTAGCAAATGGAAGAATTGATGTTTTCAAACTGTGGGGCTGGAAAAGACTCTTGAGAATCCCTTGGACTGTAAGGAGATCAATCCAGTGAATCCTAGAGAAAATTAACCCTGAATATTATTGGAAAGACTTCTGCTGAAGCTAAAGCTCCTGTACTTTGGCCACCTGATGCAAAGAGCCGACTCATTAGGAAAGACCCCGATGCTGGGAAAGATCAAAGGCAAAAGGAAAAGAGAGCTGTAGAAGATGAGATGGTTAGATAGCATCATTGACTCAGTGAACATGAATTTGAGCAAACTCTGGGAGATAGTGGAAGACAGAGGAGGCTTGCATGCTGCAGTCCATGGGATTGCAAAGAGTCAGATATGACTTACAAATTAACAACAACAGCAAATAGAAATATTGAAATGATCTGGTTGATCTCAGAGTTTGTAGGTGGTAAGCAGAGCATGTAGGGGTGGCAGGAAAAATGTGGAAGCCAAAGAGAGTGGCCCGAATTATTTTGGAAGGAGAATAGAAAGCAAATAGTTATCCAAACTTCAGTAAAAATTTTGGTGGTAGGAAGAGGAGAGAAGAACCAATATGGGTACTGGGGTAACAGCTGTCTACATTCTCTTTGAGAGGTGGTGAACTTTGTGTATCTATTTGATTGGACTCTGGTGCCTGGTTATTTGGTCATACACTATTCTAAATGTTTCTGTGAAGTTATTTCTAAGATATGATTACACTTAAATCAGTAGGCTATGAGTAAAGCAGATTATCCTCCAGAATGTGGTAAGCCTCATCCAATCAGTTGAAGACCTTAAAAGCAAAGACCAGTTTCCCAGAGAAAAAAGAATTCTCCTCTAGAGTGCAGGAGAGAAACCCTACCTTAGGTTGCAGTCTACCACCCTGTGGAATCCAGATTCAAGACGGCCCTCCTCCCCAGCATCGGAAGGGCCTGCTCTCTGCTGGGACAGTATTAAGTGCTGGGGTACAATGATAAATGAGACAGGCCCTAAATCTCCAGCATAGTGGCCTGTCCTACAGATTTCAGACTTGCCTGCACCCATAATCACATGAGCCAATTCCTTACAATAAATCTAGATAGATAAATAGGTGGGTAGGTACATAGAAAGAGAGAGAAAAAGAAAGAAAAATGATCCTGCCATTTCTGCTTCCCTGGAGAACTTTGACTAATACACTTTTCTAGCACCAGTGGGCCCCAAATGAGCAACTTATACAAAGAGGGGCCTGTATAGCAGAGAAGCTCCAAAAAATGAGGAAAACCACAGCCATGGACTCTAATACATTCCATCAATAGCTCCCTCTTCCAAAGACAAGAAGATTCTTCTGAGGTTATTGGACAGCCTTGGACACCACACTTTTTAGAAATAGGAGCCATCATTCAGAATCATCGCCCCAGGAGATTATCAGCAAATCATGCAGGGCATCAAAAATCCCATGGTGAAATGATACCATAGACATGCTGTATGAATCAGTCAGATGACTCAGAAGTGAGGCCAGCTCACCTTGCTGTCTTGTCCCTACAAGGCCCTCTCAGAGAGATGTCCTTAGTCTCTCCTGGGATCAAGTAAATACCTCACTGTCAACCATAGGTTTAAGGCAAGAGCAGGAGGTCAAGCCAGAGAACCTGATTCCGCTGCCTTCTGGCCTTGGAAAGGGACAAGGCAAAACCTGTGTTCTCATCTGTAAAATGCAGACAATTGCCAGGCTCACAGGATGACTGACGCACAATATGAGTCGAAACTGAAACCAGCTGCTCACTCCAATTCAGTGCTGTTTGCAAGACAACTCCTAAGACACCTCACTCAGAGAGGTTGTGACTACTCAGGGCCTAATGTAGGGGTCCCCAGAGTCACAAGGAGAAGCTGATTTTTACATCCCTGAGAGCACAGCTCTTAGGGAAACAACTGGCCAAAACACAGTGACTAACAATGAATTCCCCAAGGAAGAGCAAATTGGATTCTGGCAGGAGAAGCATCTCAGCAGGGCTGGGACAGGAATATTGAGAGTGGACCCTCCAAATTAGGAAACCTGCAATCCTTAGTAGGGGAGAGCGGGGAATTTGTCAGGCTCCAAGATGATAATGAGAACGAGCCACTCCACAGTTGTTAACAGGTCTGATTGTCGGTGATCCCTTTCAGCGTAACTGGCCTCTATTTTTTCTTTTACAGATAAAGAAGCCAAGGCTCCGAGACACTGAGACTCGGCCAAGCTGAGACTGTAAGAGAGGAGCTGGGCCCACACACAGGCATGTGTCGCTCCCCACCTCTCCTCCCCCAACCTCTGTCCTCCTCCCCAGCGTCATGAAGGGCCTGCTCCCTGCTGGGACAGTATTAAGTGCTGGGGTGCAATGATAAATGAGACAGGCCCTAAGACTCACAAAGACAAGACACAGGGAAATTTATTCCTTTTATAAAAGGATTGTTGCAGACAATGATCGAAAGTGAACAAAACAGGCTTGCTTCCCTGCTGGCCCAGTGGTTAAGACTCCACGCTCCTACAGTAGAGGGCACAGACTTAATCCCTGGTCAGGGAAGTTCTGCATGCTGCAGGGGGGCAGCCAAAATAAAATAAAAATAGAATATAACAAAAAACATAGCAGGGACTTTCCTGGTGGTCCTAGGGGTTAAAAATCCACCTTGCAATGCAGGGAACACAGGTTCAATCCCTGGCTGTGGAACTAAGATCCCACAGGCCTTGGAACAATTAAGCCCATGAGCCACAACCACGTGCCACAGCAACTGAGGTCCAGGCACCGCAACTAGAGGGTATGCGTGCCACAACAAAATATCCCCCATAACACAACGATGCTCCCATGTGTCACAACTAAGACCTGACAGCCAGATAAATAAATAAACGCAAAACTAATATTAAAAGGGTTTCCCTGGTGGCTTAGAAGGTAAAGAATCTGCCTGCAATGCAGGAGACCCAGGTTCAATCCCTGGCTCAGGAAGATACCCTGGATAAGGGAATAGCAACCCACTCCAGTATTCTTGCCTGGAGAATTCCATGGACAGAGGAGCCTGGTGGGCTATAGTCCATGGGGTTGCATAGAGTCAGACACAACTGAGCAACTTTTAGTTTCCCATATATGTGAAACACTTTCAGTTTCACATATATTTTTTTTAAAAAAGTGAACCAAACAGCCCATCCCCAGGGACATTTCACCCAATCAGGAAACAACACAATGGTGTGAAGTCTTACAAAGCAGAAAGGTAGGATGCTTGGGAACGTGGAATAGACAGGAGCGGGCTGGGATGAAGCAAGGGCTTCCAGGAAGAAGCGAGGTAAAGCTGAGAACTGGGAGAGGAATAGGAATGTGTAGACAAGGTTAGGGTGGGCAAAGAGCAAGTTCAGACTCCAGACTCAAGAAGGGACACAGAGGCTGTCCTGAGGTAAGAAAGGGGCTGACACCTCCAGACTGAGACCCGAACACCTCATGGCTTCCATGCAGCCAGCCAGACGCACACGGACAGAGGCTGTCAGGGCCAGTCCCACTCTAGGGCCCCAGCTTAAAGCAAGTTATTTTAAAATAAAACAAGGAGGGACTTCCTGGTGGTGCAGTAGCTAAGTCTCCACACTGCCAATGCACGGGCCCTGGTTCAATCCCTGGTCAGGGAACTAGATACCACACGCCACAGTGAAGACTGGGTACAGCCAAATTAAAAAAAAAAAAAAATTTTTAAAAAAGGAAAGAAAACAAAGACATGCCATAGCACAGAGTGTGAAAATCTGTACATATTTTGAAATCAGCATGAGCCTTAGAAGAGTCCCCAGCTTGGAACTGGCCCCCGTGACTCCCTGTTTACCTTCAGCCCCACCACTGGAGACACACATCCTACGAAACTAACTCACACCAAGCTCTCACAGCAAATATATATGGTTCAACATATTGACTTCAAAATGCTTGATTTCAAAGAACTAAACTATTGGCCATTTCTCCCATGGGTACCTGCGGATACAGCTGTCAGACTGAATGTCACTCAGAACTCCTTGGGGTCAAAGGCCTGCATATCATGGGAGTCTGAATTGCTCAGTGGGTTCCTTCTTTTCCTTCCTGCCTAAAGGAATCTATAGCCCACACTGGGATTCTTGAGCCTTGCTGGACCAAAAGAAGAGCAATCAGTAAAAGTGGTGTGCTTATATTGGAAGCGGCAGAAACCCTCAGTGATTAAATTTACAAGTCAGTTTCAATTCTGAGAATATGAACATCAAAGCCCATTCAATATCAGATGAGCCACTAGCTTAAAAATTCAATCAGAAAGAGTAGGGACTTGATAATGACAGAAGAAGCTCCTCCCATCCCTTTCGTGACAGAAGCCCAGTGAGCCAGGTAAAAACGCAGATCAGATCCATGAACTCCTCTGCTGAAAGCCTTACACATACAATAGAACCATGCCTTCAAGGCCTGATGCTTCTTTTTCCCCAGCTCACCATCCCTAGAACACCAATTTCTCAGCTCTTATATCACACCAGCACCTTCTGCCTCTGAGCACCTGTGTAGTCTGTTCCTCTACCTGCAACACACTTCCCCACCTAGCATCCCTCCCTCTCAGCCTAGGCGCCTCCTCCTGAGACAGGCCCCACCTAAGCATCCCATCTAGGCTGCATCCCCAGCTGTTAGTCTCCATCCCCACACCATGAATTACCTTCAAAGCACTGACAACAATTTTTCACCTGTTTCCTTGTGACTAAAATGTCAGCTCCCCAAGCACAGAGGTCTTTTTCTGTCTTGTCTCCTGTCCTTGCAGGAAAGAGGTGGTTGTTACGAGTTTTGTGTTTGTTATAATCTGGCTTTTTGAAAAAAGAAGAGTTTACTACCTATGACTGCAGCCATGAAATTAAAAGATGCTCGCTCCTTTGAAGAAAAGTTATGACAAACATCAACAGCATGTTAAAAAGCAGAGACACCACATTACCAAGAAAGGACTGTACAGTCAAAGCTATGGTTTTTCCAGTGGTCATGTATGGATGTGAGAGTTGGACCTTAAAGAAGGCTGAGAGCCAAAGAATTGATTCTTTCAAACCGTGATGCTGGAGAAGACTCTTGAGAGTCCCTTGGACTGCAAGGAGATCAAACCAGTCAATCCTAAAGGAAATCAACCCTGAATATTCATTGGAAGGACTGATGCTGGAACCACCAGGCCCTCCCTCCCAAGACACACAGAAGCTGCTTTCCCAACAGGAAGTCATCGCAGATGTTAGTTAAGATGAAGCACTTATTGGATACTGGAGTAGGCTGGATCTCCAATCCAATACCATTAGATGTACATCCTCTTGTAGTTGAGGAAATCTGAACACAGACCCTAACTGAGGGACGCNACCACCAGGCCCTCCCTCCCAAGACACACAGAAGCTGCTTTCCCAACAGGAAGTCATCGCAGATGTTAGTTAAGATGAAGCACTTATTGGATACTGGAGTAGGCTGGATCTCCAATCCAATACCATTAGATGTACATCCTCTTGTAGTTGAGGAAATCTGAACACAGACCCTAACTGAGGGACGCACGGAGAGAAGGACACCATGTGATGAGTGTCACAGAGACTGGATGATGTGTCTGTAAGCCAAGGATCACCAGTAAGCACGAGAAGCTAGAAGAAGCAAGATCTTCTCCTGAAAGTCTCAGGAGAGCATGGCTTTGCTGACACCTTGGTTTTGGACTTCTAGCCTCCAGAACTGTGGGGAAATAAATTTCTGCTGTTTAAAGTCACTCAATCTATAGTACTTTGGAGGCACCCCTAGGAAACTAACAGCCTTGGTTTGGGCTTTTCTGGTGGCTCAGACAGTAAAGAATCTGCCTGTAATGCGGGAGACCTGAGTTCAGTCGCCGGGTTGGGAAGATCCCCAGGAGAATGGAATGGCAACCCACTCCAGTACTCTTGCCTACAGGATCCCTGGACAGAGGAACCTGGCAGGTTCCATGGGGTTGCAAAGAGTTGTACGTGACTGGGCAACTAACACTTTTACACAATATATGTAATATACATATATAATGTATATATGTATGGTATATATATCATATATATATGATATATATGTATGGTATATACATATATATCATATGTCATATGTATACAGACTATTAAATATATACACACACACATATAGTCATTTTTTATATATTATATATAACACTACATATGTATTATATATATATAAACACTTGGGAAAAGTTCAAATATGACAGAAATGTATAAAATGAAAAGNTGTATGGTATATACATATATATCATATGTCATATGTATACAGACTATTAAATATATACACACACACATATAGTCATTTTTTATATATTATATATAACACTACATATGTATTATATATATATAAACACTTGGGAAAAGTTCAAATATGACAGAAATGTATAAAATGAAAAGTAAAATTCTACACTTCCTTCTCAATCCCCAGCCCCAGAAGTAACTACTGTTAATAGTACCCTTCTCATAGATTTTCAAAAAGGTTTTATGCATATATCCATATGTGTATTATACATGTGGTAAGCAGGATAACTCTAACCCTAGGGTTAGCCCCCTAGAGATGCCCATGTCCTAATCTTCAGAACACTGGACCTTACACGGTAAGAGGGACTTTGCAGGTGTGATTAAATTAAGGATCTTGAGATAGGAAGTCTGTCTTGGACAATTCAAATGGGCTCAAGGGAATCACAGGATTCCTTATAGGCGAGCAGGAGGGTCTGGGTCTAAGAGAGACTTAAAGATGGTACACTGAAAAACAGAGGAGCTGGGACTTCCCTGGTGATCCAATGGTTAAGACTCCACACTTCCACTTCAGGAGGGTGTGGGTTCAATCCCTAGGTGAGGCTCTCTGCTCCCACCCCCAAAAAAGCTAGAGGAGCCAAGGAATGAAAGGATGCAGGCAAGAAAACGGTCTCCTCCTAGAGCAGAAAGAATGCAACCCTTCTGGGGTTTAACCCAGAGAGGATTTAATCCATTTTGGACTTCTGACTTCCAGAACTACAGAATAAATTTATGTTCTTTTAAGCCTTTAAGTCTGTGGCAATATGTTACCACAGCACTGTTGTTGTGTTTAGTTGCTAAGTCATGGCCAACTCTTTTGTGACCCAATGAACTCCCTCCAGGCTCCTCTGTCCTGAGTATTTCCCAGCAAGAATACTGGAGTGGGTTGCCATTTCCTTCTCCAAGGGATCTTGGCGACCCAGGGATTGAACCGATGTCTCCTGCATTGGCAGGCAGATTCTTCACACTGAGCCACCAGGGATGCCCAGAAGCAGTAGAAAGCTAATACAATGTATGTGAGAATGACATGGGGGCGGGAGTGAAAGTGAAAGTCGCTCAGTGGTGTCAGACTCTGACCCCATGGACTATATAGTCCATAGAATTCTCCAGGCCAGAATACTGGGGTGGGTACCCTTTCCCTTACCCAGGATCTTCCCAACCCAGGGATCAAACCCAGGTCTCATGGCGGCTAGAGGGGGCAGTGGGTAGGGTGGAGCCGGGTTTGGTGGGAATCCTTATTTCAGACAGGAAAAAAAATGTTCATATACAGTCTCTCACCAGCTTGAGAAGGATACAGCCTGGAGAAACGGAAGTGTTTTGCTTAAGAAAAGAAAAACCGGAGAGAGAAAGCCCCAGGGGAGCCCCTGCTCAGAAGGAGCTGGCAGGAAGGAGCGGGTGGGAAGGGGAGGAGTTGGAGGTGATGAGCCGAGTGATTTAAGAAGACTCAACAGCTGAGGTGAGGGAGAGACTATGAAGTGACTAAATGAGGTTTTAAAAAAATGTTCGTTCATTCATTCGGCTGCACTGGGTCCTAGTTGCAGCTTTAATCTTCCTTGCGGCATGCACGATCTTTAGTTGTGGCCCTCAAACTCTCAGTTGTGGCATATGGGATCTAGTTCCCTGAGCAGGGATCGAACCTGGGCCCCCTGCATTGGGACCTTGGAGTCTTAGCCTGTGGACCACCAGAGAAGTTCCCTAAATGAGATTTTTTTAATTAAATTTCAGCATGTAGCAACTGTTATAGCCCTCTATCTCTCCAGGCAATTTGGATAAAGTTTACATTATTTACTAATGTTCTGTGGAATTAGAGTTGATTTAGGAAAAGCAACAAAGAGCTAATTCAGTTTCAGTGAGTTCAGGATTTCAAAGTGTGCCTGCGGGGCTCAGCCACAGGGTGAATTAAATATTGATTCTAGAACCAAGCCTGGAATGTCCCTCAGCCCAGGTCCAACATAGCAGAGACACTCCTGTCCGGAGCCTGGGGTCGGGGGTGGTGGGAGGGCCGGGTCTCAAGGGAGAAGCTGGAGGAACAGGTCTGAGGTCAGTGTGATAGATAGGAAATCCCCTGCATGTGATGAGAGGTTTTGGCCAGACAGGCAGACAGAAGCAGTGTTGTGGAAACTCGGTGGAGGAGAAGAAGCCCAGGAAACTCCTTTCTGAACCCCCAGAAGCTGGTGTTTCATTAACCACATGCCCTGGATGTCTTCATTCTCTGAGAAATCAACTTCCTCGCTAGAGGAAGGGGATCCAGGAAGATGTGATAGTGTTTCTGCTTTGCGCCCCGTCCTGTCCATGGGGCCTCAGTTTGGCTGAGGACCAAGTGTGGCCATCAAGACTGAAGCTAATTTAGAGCCTGGGGCCTCTGCAGGGACAGCAGGGTTGGGAATGGTCAAAAAAGTCCTGAGAGTTTGGGGTGGGCATGTACATCCTGCTATAGTTAAAATGGACAACCAATGGGGCCTACTGTCTAGCACCGGGCACTCTGCTCAATGTCATGTGGCAGCCTGGATGGAGGCAAGTTTGGGGAAGAATGGACACCTGTATATGGTTGGCTGGGTCCCTTTGCTGTCCACCTGAAACTATCACATGTTAATTGGCTGTGTGTGTGTGTGTGCTAAGTCACTCAGTCCTGTCCGACTCTGTGCGACCCCATGGACCGTAGCCTGCCAGGCTCCTCTGTCCATGGGATTCTCCAGGCAAGAATCCTGGGGTGGGTTGCCACTCCATTCTTCAGGGGATCTTCCTGACCCAGGGATCAAACCTCCATCTCTTTTGTTTCCTGCTGCATCTTCAGGCAGGTTCTTTACCACTGGCACCACCAGGAAGCCCAATGCAAAATGAAAGTTTTTTTTTAAGTCCCTGAGAATGCATTTTTAGTCTCCCATTTCTATTCTAACGGTGGATTAGAAATCTTGACCACATCATTCTCTGCCTCTCCCAACCAGAGGAGNTTACCACTGGCACCACCAGGAAGCCCAATGCAAAATGAAAGTTTTTTTTTAAGTCCCTGAGAATGCATTTTTAGTCTCCCATTTCTATTCTAACGGTGGATTAGAAATCTTGACCACATCATTCTCTGCCTCTCCCAACCAGAGGAGGTGTCTGCTTCCCTCCCCCTGAATCCAGGCTGGCTTTGATTCTTGCTTTGGGCAGTGGAATGTGTAGAAGTGGCCTTGAGTGAGTTCTAGAACTGAAGAGGCCCGCAGCTCCCTCTCTCTCTTTTTTCACAGCTACTACATAGAGAAGTTCACGTTCTCCTGCAGGAGAGAGGCCCATGTGGAGGGCGACACCCTGAAGGATGAGAGGCTGTGGGCAGAGAGCAGTCACAGGAAAGAGACCCAAGACTCCCCAACCGACCATCCCACGCAGCTCCATTCACACAAGGAGCTCAGGTTGGATCCCCGCCAACACCGCACGGAGAAGAGACAAGCTGGAGCCACTGAGCACCGCCCACATCCCTGACCCACAGGGTCATAGTCACAAGAGTCGTGTTTTGCCCACAGAGTTCTGAGATGCTTTGCTACATGGCAGTAGATAACTAATCCAGGGTGACAGAACAGGGAGATAAAAATACCGCTCACTTAGCTGAGTTTTCAGGGCCCATCTTAGTAAACAGGAAGTCGGACTCTAACTGGGCCATCTGACTCTGCACGCCAACTCAGTCCAAAAAAGTCAAATCTGACACCAAACTTTTTCAACTGAAGTAGAATGGCTTTATATTGTGTTAGTTTCAGGTGTACAGCAAAGTGATTTGGTTTATATCTATATATATATTCCGTGATTCACAATATATTCTTTTTCAGGTTCTTTTCCATTATAGGTTATCACAAGATATTGAATATATTTCCCTGTGCTATACAGTAAAACCTTGTTGTTTATCTGTTTTATATACAGTACTGTGTATCTGCTACTAGATTTTTAAGGGACAAGGTATAGCATACAGAAAGCTTCCTACTATCCTCTTTAGAATCTCTCTTTATGAAATGCTTTTGCAGTATGAAATGCAGTTGCCAAAAATCATTCTTTCTCCCTCTCTCTCATGACATATATATATATGTGCGTGCACACACACACAACTCCCTACCTCCCTGCCACATCACTCTCTGCACTTCATCCTCTGTCCCTGGCCATCACCTCTGTGGCCAGGGACCCTCACTGCCTCCCAAAGCCTCCTAGGAAGCATACCCTCATCTCCTCCTCTGACTCCTCTTCTGCGGGGAAGCAACCACCTGGAATTCGGAAGGACCCGTCCATTCTCCACTTCACTGTGTACTAAGCTGGGATGGCCACCATTCCCAACACCAGTACCATGTAGTGTTCTTCTCTTCAGATTCTACAGTTGAATGCCAAGGAATCCTTTCAATTCCAGCTCAAATGCCACCTCTCCAAAACCTCTTTCCATGCACTTCACTCCACCCCCCAACAGAAGGCACTCACTGGAATTTGCATCTTTCTTTGTTGACCCTGTCTCGTTCTTCTATCTTGTTCTGCATAGGTCTGGCTACCTCACGAGTTTATTACCTGCTTAAGACAAATGCTGGGTCTTATTCATCTTTTTTTTATTTTCAATTGAAGGATAGTTGCTTTACAATATTGCGTTGGTTTCTGCCACATATCAACAGGAATCAGCCATAGGTATAGTCCCTCTTAAAACTCCTTTCCATGTCCCACCTCATCCCACCCCTCTAGGCTGACACAGAGCCCTGGTTTGAGTTCCCCAAGTATTAGAGCAAATTCCCACTGCCGATTTTACATATGGTAGCATATATGTTTCCATGCTACTGTCTCAGAGTGTCTTATTAATCTTTGTAACCACTACAGAATCTAGCTCAATATCAGGCACGTGGCAGGCATTCAATAGATATTAACCAAATCGAACGTAATTTGAACTAAGTCATCAATTCAGGCCCATTCCAAAAAAAAAATGAATATTTGCTGAGCTAAACCAGGGACATTTGCATACTGAGCCTGTCCAAATTGGAAGCAACATCAAATACTAAATTATTTAAAATATAAAAAATTATAGTTTATACAAAAAAGTCATGGATTTTGTTTCGTAAGTGATAATGGGAGTGACATTTTTTCTTCTACTTTCTAGTGCTTTTCTAATTTTCTTAAATAAATATGTGCTTCTTCATAATAAAATTAACTTTTAAATGAGCGAATCAGAAAACGGAAATTATAGTGTCCCTATGTTTAGCCCATTGGATGCATTTTTTCAAAATGGTATTAAGGCAGATGTATTGTTTCTTCAGCCTGAATCATTCCCCAGTTTCCTGGCCGTCAGCTAAATATTCTACTGAAGAGAGAAAATGACATGTGGTCCAACACTCTGACAGACACGAGTAAAGCATCTAAAAGCCAGTCAACCCACTTATCCAGCCGGCCAGCTTCTCTGTTTTCAGCTGATCCTTGGAATTCATCTCAGTCCCCGGTTTATCAGTGAAATTCTTCCATCACATGTCACTCCCCATCCATATGAATGATCAAAATGGCTCTAGTTTCATTATTCGAAATCTTTCCAACGTTAAACTTCAAGAAGCACCTCTGTTCTTATTTTGAAAGTGTTCATCTTGATATCTTTCCTTGAAAGTGAAAGTGAAAGTTGCTCAGTCATGTATGGCTCTTTGCTACCCCATACAGTCCATGGAATTCTCCAGGCCAGAATACTGGAGTGGGTAGCCCATTCCCTTTTCCAGGGGATCTTCCCAATCTAGGGATCAAACCGAGGTCTCCTGCATTACAAGTGGATTCTTTCACTGTCTGAGCCACCAGGGAAGCCCAAGAACACTGGAGTCAGTAGCCTATCCCTTCTCCAGGGGATCTTCCAGACCCAGGAATCAAACCAGGGTCTACTGCATTGAAGGCAGATTCTTTACCAGCTGAGCTACCAGGGAAGTTGTCTTATTAATAAATTAAAGTGAAATCTTCACTCCTTGATCTGCCAAAAAAACTCTTCACCACCTGGTCCAGTCTGCCCTTTCGGGTTCATCGCTAGGTTCTCCCTGGAACCCTGTTTCTCAGGGTAACTGGTAGAGCATCATCTGTTTCAGAATCACCTAGATCTGGTTAAAATGCAGACTCCTGAGCCCATCCACTGAAGCATAATTGAAAACAGGTTCCCTAGGTGATGTTCTGGTCCAGCAAATCTTGAGATTTACTACCGCAGAGCCAAAAGATTGCTCACCATTCTTCCAACATATGTAGTATGTAGTTTTGTACCCTCTGCCTGGAACACTCTCTCTTCCTCTTTTGCTGCTGCCTGCTGATTTTTGAGATCTCACTTAAATGTCACTTGCCCTATGAAGCCTCCCCTGTGGTTGTTCAGTCACTATGTCCCATTCTTTGTAACCCCGTGGACTGTAGCCGACCAGGCTCCTCTGTCCATGGGGTTTCCCAGGCAAGAATACTGGAGTGGGTTGCCATTTCCTCCTTCAGGGGATCTTCCCAACCCAGAGATCGAACTCAAGTCTCCTGTGTCTCCTGTATTAGCAGCAGATTCTTTACCACTGAGCCACTTGGGAAGCCTTGCAGCCTTCACTGGCCCTCTGAATATGGATGGAATAACTCGTGTCCCTCCACAGTTCATCTGTTCAAGTCCCAACTCCCTTGTGGCTGTCATTAAGGTTATAAGCGGCCATAAAATGAGTTCCTAGTCTGATAGGATTGGTGTCCTTACAGGGAGAGACACCAGAGAGCTCACTCCCTTTCTCTCTCTGCTCCCACACACAAAGAACGGGTCATGTGAGCACACAGTGAGATTGCTGCTGCCTCCAAGCCAAGAGAAGGGGCCTCAGAATGAAATATACCTTGCCTGCACCTTGAACTTGAACTTCTCAACCTTCCCAGCTCAGAGAAAACAAATTTCTGTTGTTTAAGCTGTGTGATCTATAGTACATTGTTGAACAGAATAAATCATCTTCTCGACTGTCCCCCCCCCTCCACTTTTCACTGTACTATCATTCACTGGACCCTTGTGTGGCCTCTGCTGGACAGGAGCTTTGTGAGGACAGAGACACCCTTGTCACCCAGCACAGGGCTGGATCAGAGCTGAGTGCAGTGGAGGGGAGGCTGGGGGTAAGTTAGGGCCAGGCCATAAGGGTATTGAGGACAGTCTAAACACAATGTAGACTGGCAAGACCTTGAACTTTCAAAGCCCAAACGACTGTGTTTCAATCCTGCATTTGTCTTTACTTGCTCTATGACTCAAGGAAGTCACTCAACTCTCCCTGAATCTCTACTTCCTCATCTGAAAAATAAGGATGGTAGCACCTGCTTCCCAAGTGAGGTGCCAATAAAATGCAGGGTGTCCAGCTAAATTGGAATTTCAGATAAATAACAGTTTTTACTACAAGCATATTCTATGTAATGTTTGCAACATACTTTTACTGTAAAAATAATATTTTTTTTCCTTGGTAATGATCTATATGAGTAAAGAATCTTAAATAAGTGGAGATATATAGATACATAGATTATATATATCTATATTGATTTACTTTTCAGTGCATACTTGAAACTAAAACCACAGTGTAAATCAACTATATTCCAATAAAAATTTGAAAATATATATATTTCTTTGAAATTTAACTGACATGAAGAGTTGACTCATTGGGAAAGATCCTGATACTAGAAAAGACTGAGGCCAAAAGAAGAGGATGAGATGGTTAGATCGCATCACTGACTCAATGGACATGAATCTGAGCAAACTCTGGGAGACAGCGGAGGACAGAGGAGCCTCGTCTGCTGCAGTCCACGGGATGGCAAACAGTAGGACATGACTTAGCAACTGAACAACAACAACCCCTTTTTTTTTTTCTTTCTTTTTTTTTTTGCTAAATCTGGGAACCTCTCCAGCGGTATTATAAAGATTAAAGAAAATGATTACAAGGGGCTGTCAGTGGCACGCATACAGCAGGTGCTCTGCGGTGGTACTTATTAAACAACAGGACNAACTGTTGCTTCCTGACCTGCATACAGATTTCACAAGAGGCAGGTCAGGTGGTCTGGTATTCCCATCTCTTTCAGTATTTTCCACAGCTTGTGATGATCCACACAGTCAAAGGCTTTGATATAGTCAATAAAGCAGAAATAGATGTTCTTCTGGAACTCTCTTGCTTTTTCTATGGTTCAACAGATGTTGGCAATTTGATCTCTCTAGTTCCTCTGCCTTTTCTAAAACCAGCTTGAACATCTGGAAGTTTATGGTTCACGTATTGCTGAAGCCTGGCTTGGAGAATTTTGAGCATTACTTTACTAGCATGTGAGATGAGTGCAATTGTGCGGTAGTTTGAGCATTCTTTGGCATTGCCTTTCTTTGGGATTGGAATGAAAACTGACCTTTTCCAGTCCTGTGGCCACTGCTGAGTTTTCCAAATTTGCTGGCATATTGAGTGCAGCACTTTCACAGCATCATCTTTCAGGATTTGAAATAGCTCAACTGGAATTCCATCACCTCCACTAGCTTTGTTCGTAGTGATGCTTTCTAAGGCCCACTTGACTTCACATTCCAGGATGTCTGGCTCTAGGTGAGTGATCACACCATCATGATTATCTGGGTCATGAAGATCTTTTTTGTACAGTTCTTCTGTGTATTCTTGCCACCTCTTCTTAATATCTTCTGCTTCTGTTAGGTCCATACCATTTCTGTCCTTTATCGAGCCCATCTTTGCATGAGATATTCCCTTGGTATCTCTAATTTTCTTGAAGAGATCTCTAGTCTTTCCCATTCTATTGTTTTTCCTCTATTTCTTTGCATTGATTGCTGATTCTTATCTCCCCTTGCTATTCTTTGGAACTCTGCATTCAGATGGGTATATCTTTCCTTATCTTCTTTGCTTTTCGCTTCTCTTCTTTTCACACCTATTTGTAAGGCCTCCTCAGACAGCCATTTTGCTTTTTTGCACTTCTTTTCCATGGGGATGGTCTTGATCCTTGACTCCTGTACAATGTCACAAACCTCCATCCATAGTTCATCAGGCACTCTATCTATCAGATATAATCCCTTGAATCTATTTGTCACTTCCACTGTATAATCATTAGGGGATTGATTTAGGTCATACCTGAATGATCTAGTGGTTTTCCCTACTTTCTTCAATTTAAGTCTGAATTTGGCAATAAGGAATTCATGATCTGAGCCACAGTCAGCTCCCAGTCTTGTTTTTGCTGACTGTATAGAGCTTCTCCATCTTTGGCTGCAAAGAATATAATCAATTTGATTTCAGTATTGACCATCTGGTGATGTCCATGTGTAAAGTCTTCTCTTGTATTGCTGGAAGAGAGTGTTTGCTATGACCAGTGCATTCTCTTGGCAAAACTCTATTAGCCTTTGCCCTGCTTCATTCTGTACTCCAAGGCCAAATTTGCCTGTTACTCCAGGTGTTTCTTGACTTCCTACTTTTGCATTCCAGTCCCCTGTAATGAAAAGGACATCTTATTTGGTGTTAGTTCTAGAAGGTCTTATAGGTCTTCATAGAACTGTTCAGTATCAGCTTCTTCAGCATTACTGGTCAGGGCATAGATTTGGATTACTGTGATGTTGAATGGTTTGCCTTAGAAACCATTGATCTCTGGATCAATGATCTCTGGATCATTCTGTCATTTTTGAGATTGCATCCAAGTACTGCATTTCGCACGTTTTTGTTGACTGTGATGGCTACTCCATTTCTTCTAAGGGATTCTTGCCTGCAGTAGAAGATATAATGGGCATCTCAGTTAAATTCACCCATTCCAGTCCATTATAGTTAGCTGATTCCTAAAATGTTGACATTCACTTTTACCGTCTCCCATTTGACCACTTCCAATTTGCTTTGATTCATGGACCTGACATTCCAGGTTCCTAAGCAATATTGCTCTTTATAGCATCAGACCTTGCTTCTATCACCAGTCACATCCACAACTGGGTGTTGTATTTGCTTTGGCTCCATCCCTTCATTCTTTCTGGAGTTATTTCTCCACTGATCTCCAGTAGCATATTGGGTACCTACTGACCTGGGGAGTTCACCTTTCAGTGTCCTGTCTTTTTGCCTTTTCATACTGTTCGTGGGGTTCTCAAGGCAACAATGCTGAAAAAATTAAGATTCCCCAAAATAGGTGAGTCAGTCAGGGAACATGGCCAGTGATGCCCACGCTAGTTCTAAAGCACAGGTGCCCATCTCGTTCAGAGTGCCAGTGTCCTCCCACCATATATACCAGGAACAGGAGTTCCCTGGTGGCACAGTGGATAAGAATCCTCCATCCAGTGCAGGGGACATGGCTTCAGTCCTTGGTCTGGGAAGATTTCGGATGCCATGGAGCAACTAAACCCATAGGCCAGAACTACTCAGCCTGCATGCTCTAGAGCACCAAGAGAAGCCGCTGTAATGAGAAGCACACCGCAACTAGTAGCCCCTGCTCATCGCAACTAGAGGAAACTCCACGCAGCAGCACAGCCAAAACAATTTTTAAAAAAAGATGCCAGGAACAAAGGCATGGTAGTTGAACACATTGGGTTTCTCACACCTTGCAGGGAGGGGGACCATACACCATGGAAAACCATGGGGTGTCCCAGTAGGAGGGTGATGAGAAAAGGGTCATGATAGCATTTGGGTTTGTGTCAGGATGGCATCCCACTCCAGTACTCTTGCCTGGAAAATCCCATGGACGGAGGAGCCTGGAAGGCTGCAGTCCATGGGGTTGCGACTCAGTGATTTCACTTCACTTTTCACTTTCTTGCATTGGAGAAGGAAATGGCAAGCCACTCCAGTGTTCTTGCCTGGAGAATCCCAGGGATGGGGGAGCCTGGTGGGCTGCTGTCTATGGGGTCACACAGGGTCGGACATGACTGAAGTGACTTAGCAGCAGTAGCAGCAGGTGATTTGGGTGAAGGTATAAGCAAGGCTTCCCCTGTCAGGAAGCAGAGGCAATTCTATGCCTGGCCATCTTAAGGAATCTTATGCAGGAGGAAGAAGACTAGACTGAGTCTAAGCTGAAAGTGGTAATGAAGCAGCAGGCACTCATAGCAGCTGGGAGGTGGGACATTAGTCTTCTGTTGCTTTATAACAAATTACCACAAACTTAGTGGTAATGAGCAATCCCAATTCACTATCTCACAGTTTCTGTAGGTCAAAAACAAGACAGCTCAAGAGCTCACTGGAGGAGGCCTGTGGGGCTATGCTTGGGCACAGAGTGCTCCTCCACGATCTCTGATTGTTAGTGGGATTCACTCACTTGCAGCTGGAGGACTGAGGTCCCCATTTCCTTCTGGCTGCTGGTCAGGGGTGATTCTCTGCTCCCCAAGGCTCCCTATGTTTCTTGCCACATGAAGCCCTCGGAGGCACTCCCCCACACGCCTGTTTGCTCTCCTCCAGGCCAGCAAGGGAAGAGGCCTTGACTTCCTCTTCTACAATCAGTCAGAGAAAAATCTCTGCTTTAGAAGTCCTGAGATTAGATCAGGGCTACTGAGAGACAGGGAAGTCTGGCGTGCTACAGTCCATGGGGTTGCAAAGAGTCAGACACAGCTGGGTGACTGAACAACAACAAGTAATGTATCTTAAAATCAACTGATTAGGGACTGTAATCACATTTGTAGTCTTTTTTTTTTTTTTTTAGACCATGCTGCACAGCACATGGTATCTTAGTTCCCCAATGAGGGATTGAACCTCTGCCCCCTGCAGTGGAAGCACTGAGTCTTAACCACTGAGCCACCAGGGAAGTCCCTGTAAGCACATTTGTAAAATCCCTTTACAGTAGTACCTAGATTCATGTTTTTTGAATAATTGGGGGGAAGGTGTGTATATACCAGGGGCCAGGACTCTTGGGGGCTAAGGCACCTTAGAATTCTGCCAGCCACAAGGGTGTTTGATGTTTACGGTTCAAACATGCTCATGTATGGTCTGTGATCAGACATGACGATGGAGTGCTGTAATTTTCATCTCAGTCCAGCTCGGTCCCTGAGTGCGCCCTGTCTGAAGCTTGATATTGTATGAAATGTGTATGTTCAACTGGGGAACACCAGGCCTTGCTGATGGTACCGGGCAAGCTCCTGGATGTCAGAGGCTACTCCTCTCTTTCTCAAAGAGAAGTCGCTGATAGCATCCAACAGGAAAATGGGAAGGGACATGAAGGGCAGTTCTCAACAGAACAAAATCCAGGTAGCCAACAGACATGTGAAAAGACACACAATATCTCTATCAATGAGGAAAGTACTAAGCGAAAACAATGTTGAGATGCACTCACACCCATCAGATTGGCAAAACACATAAAACCTGATGATGAAAAGTTTGGCAAAGGTGAAGAGAGAGAGGGGTTTCCCCGGCAGTCCAGTGGTTAAGGTTCTGCACTTCCACTGAAGAGGGCACAGATTCAATCCCTGGTTTGGGAACTGAGATCTCAGCATGCTGCATGGAGCAGATTTTTTTAAAAAAACAAAAAGCTATTCCCTCTTACATCTGAACACACAGTCGGATTATCTATCCCAGTCTCCTTTGCAGTCAGGTGTAACAGTGTAACTGATTTGGAGGTCAAAGGAATAAGTGCAAATGATGAGCACCACTTCTGTTCTGTCTTCCATTCTCTTTGCCCATCCGGTGGCTGCCAGAGCTCAGGGTAATGAAAGGAAACTGTTCTCATGCTATTTACAATACCTAGGACGCAACCTGGATGTCCACTGACAGATGAAGGGATAATGCAGCTGTGGGGCATATACACAATGGAATATTACTCAGCCATAAAAAGAAAGGCATCTGAGTCAGTTCTAATGAGGTAGATGAACCTAGAGCCTATTATATAAAGTAAGTCAGAAAGAGAAAAACAAATATCATATATTAATGCATTCTTATGGAATCTAGAAAGATGGTACTGATGAACCTATTTGCAGGGCAGCACTGGAGATACAAACAAAGAGAACAGACTTATGGACAAAGTGGGTGGGGAGGAAGGAGAGGGTGAGATGGACGGAGAGAGTAGCGTGGAAGCATATACACTGCTGCTGCTGCTGCTAAGTCACTTCAGTCGTGTCCGACTCCATGCAGCCCCATAGACAGCAGCCCACCAGGTTCCCCGTCCCTGGGATGCTCCAGGCAAGAACACTGGAGTGGGTTGCCATTTCCTTCTCCAATGCATGAAAGTGAAAAGTGAAAGTGAAGTCTCTCAGTCGTGTCTGACTCTGCGACCCCATGGACTGCAGCCCATCAGGCTGCTCCGTCCATGGGATTTTCCAGGCAAGAGTACTGGAGTGGGGTGCCAGTGCCTTCTCCGAGCATAGTGTTACACTACCATATGTATAGAGACAGCCAATGGAAATTTGTCCATTTGCCATGGAAATGACTCAGGGAACTCAAACTGGAGCTCTGCAACAACCTAGAGGGGTGCGAAAGGGTGGGAGGTGGGAGTGAGGTTCAAGAAGGAAGGGACATATGTATACCTATGGCTGATTCATCCTGATGTACGGCAAAAATCAAACCAACATTGTAAAGAAATTATCCTTCAATGAAAAATAAATAAATTTTTTAAAAAGATCTGCTTTTTAGCCCACATCCCTGGAAAAAAGAACTCACACCCTCTTCCCAACGATCGGACTTTAATAAGAAATAAGCATCTATTTAAAAAAAAAAAAAAAAGATGAGGAGAAACTAGAAACTGCGTATGCTGCACTTGTTGTTTAGTCACTAAGTTGTGTCCAACTCTTTGCGATCCCATGGACTGTAGCCCACCAGGCTCCTCTGTCCATGGGATTTTCCTGGCAAGAATACTGGAGTGGGTTGATGTTTCCTTCTTCAGAGCATCTTCCAGACCCAGGGACTGAACCTGCATCTCCCAAGCATTTCCAGCACTGCAGGCAGATTATTTACTGCTGAACCACTTACGGAAATCTATAAATGCATCCATACATATTTGCCTAAAAGGACATGCATAAGAAAGTTGATTGTATGGAATAGAAAGAAAAGTCCCCCCAAATGAAAATAAGCCAACGCCTATCCATAGGAGAATGAATAAACTGTGTGATATTCAGACAATGTGACACCACATGGCATTTAAAAATGAAAGTACCAGAGCTACATCTATCAGCCTTGAATAAATCCCAGAAACAGTTTTGAGCAAAAGAACCAAGAGGCAGTGGGACATTTACAACACGACACCATTTATATAAACTTTTCAAGTGGCCAAAACAACACTTGATAACTTTTACGAATACATAGCATATGTGAAAAATACATAAAAACATGAATGAAAATGATAAAGGCTAAATTCATGAGTATGATCCCCTCTGGGGAGAGAGGGAGGGCAAGGAAAAGATCCAAGAAGGGTAGACAGCAGGCTTCCGTTTTATCTGTGATGTGTAATTTCTTTTAGAGAATGTTTCAGCAAAGATAGCTTAATATTAAGATTCGATCAAGTGGATCATAGGCATGTGGGTTTTCATTATATTCTTCTTCATTCATTGTCTGAAACAATAAAGTTGCTCTTTGATTTGAGTGGGAAGAGGCAGGTTTATTTTTCTAAGTGGGGACAGTAAGACAATGCAGTGAGGGAATCAGGAAATCTAGCTTGGAAGAACTAGGCCTGTAGGGAAGAGGGACAGAGAAGGATACAGAATCCTTTCAGGACCTCCTCCAAGAAAGCCTTTCTTGCTTCCCAGGTGGCACAGTGGCAAAGAATCCACCTGCCAGTGGAGGAGATGGAAGAGACATGGGTTCAATCCCTGGATCAGGAAGATGCCCTGGAGAAGGAAATGGCAACCCACTCCAGTATTCTTGCCTGGAGAATCCCAAAACAGAGGAGCCTGGCAGACTACAGTCCACCGAGTCACAAAGAGTCGGACACAACTGAGCAACTGAGTGTGCACACACCCATGATCCCACTTCCTGTTCTGGGCTCCTGTAATGCCCTGTATATTCACCTATCATTACATTTAGCAGAGCCCAAGGAAATGGTCTGTTATCAGTATTCCTAACATCATCCCATCATTTTATATTTGTAATACATATTTTTCAGGTATTTATGTAGAGAGATATATAGATTATAGATACAGCTGATACATAAAGATGGTTGTCTCAGAATGGACAGGATCGTGTGATTTCTACATTACTATATACTTTGGTAAATATTTATGGATTTGGCTGCCTTGGGTCTTAGATGCGGTGCACAGGCTTCTTTGTAGTTGAGGCACACAGACTGAGCGGTTGCAGAACACGGGGTTAGTTACCCCATGGCATGTAGGATTTTAGTTCCCTAACCAGGGACCGAACCCTTGGCCCCTGTGTTGAAGGCGGACTCTTAACCCCTGGTCCACCAGGAAAGTCCCTATTATATACTTTCTAAAAATTTATTCATTTTTAACTGGAGGATAATTGCTTTACAACGTTGTCGGTTTCTGCCATACATCAATATGAATCAGCTATAGATAGACATACGAGCTTCCCTCTTGAATCTCCCTTCCCACCCCACCCTTCTAGGTCATCACAGAGCACCAGACTGAGCTCCCTGAGCTATACAGCAGCTTCCCACTAGCTAGCTATTTTACAGATGGTAGTGCATATATTGGAGAAGGCAATGGCACCCCACTCCAGTACTCTTGCCCGGAAAATCCCATGGACAGAGGAGCTTGGTGGGCTGCAGTCCATAGGGTCGTGAAGAGTTGGACAAGACTTCCCTTTCACTTTTCACTTTCATGCATTGGAGAAGGAAATGGCAACCCACTCCAGTGTTCTTGCCTGGAGACTCCCAGGGACGGGGGAGCCTGGTGGGCTGCCATCTATGGGGTCGCACAGAGTCGGACACAACTGAAGCGACTTAGCAGCAGCAGCGTATATATGTTAGTGTTCCTCTCAGTCCGTCCCACCCTCTCCCTCCCCCACTGTGTCCCTAAGTCTCTTCTCTATATCGGAGTCTCTATTCCTGCCCTGCAGACAGGTTCATCTGTACCATTTTTCTAATATATGTGTGTGTGTGTGTGAATACACAACATTTGCTTTTCTCTTTCTTACTTCACTCTGTATAAGAGGCTTCACGAGAACTGACTCAGATTCATTCCTATTATATACTTTTAGTATCACTCCTGTGTCTATCTGCCTATCCCAGGATGAAACCTCTTTGAAGACAGCCATCACATCTCATGCAGGTTACTTCTCTCTCTGAGGAAGTCCTGCCCTAGCTCACAGAGGACAACTGGAATTTGAGGAATGAATGGCTCTTCAAAGGAAAAGCTGAGGTTGTGAGGAAGAAGGTGACATCAAGCTAAGGCAGGGACCAAGAATCGGCATCCTCACTAGGCTTTGCTGCCCTGGGACTCAAACATGCTGTACGATGGGAAAAGAGAACTGTGATGCATTGAAAGATGTAAGACAAAACTAAAGAAAAACTGATGGCCCAGTGGGTCACGTAACTTTTCAGAGAACCACAGAGCCTTATTATAGGTATAATCTTTTTCTTTTACTTTTAACCTTATTTATTTACTTTTTATTATCACAGCTTGACACAGAAAATACATGTATTCAGTTTTTGTTCCTGCTGGGAAGGACCAAGGAAGGGAAGTTGAAAATTAATTTTTTAGCTTTCTCTTGTAAAGAGATCTAGTTATGACAGTATGAGAAAGGAATGAGGAATCGAGGAAGGTTATTAAACACGTCCATGGTCTCTGGATTTCCAAGCATTCCAGATACACAGCAAGTTACATAGGAATTTAAATAGTTTCGATTGCTCGAATCTACTGTTACCAGATATGTCGCTAATACAGTTTGGCCTGGAGAGAATCCCTTCTCTTTGCTTTTTTCTTTATCCCTTTGATTATGCAAATGTGGCCAGACTCATTACATCCATAATAGAAACCATCTCCCATCGATTTGCTTCTCTTCCTCAGCCATCAATAACTCAGATTTCCCCATCCTGAAGAACCCCTTGCTCATCCCTTCCAGCTCGCTCTTGAAACAGCGCCCTCCAGCAGAGTCTTTGCTCTCTCATCTTCACTCCTTTGACTTAATTCGTTCCATCTAGTTTCTGCATTCAGCATCACTGATGATCTTACAGGTGTGACCTTAAAGACATCTTGTTCTAATGTTCACCTAACGCCAGAATCCTTCTAACACACTCCCCAATCAACTTCCAATCACTGAGGACATCAACCTCTCTCAGGTGAAGTCAACTTATCTTTGGATAGCTTTGTTGCAATTTTTTTTTCTTTTGTTATTGTAAAATCTGGCAACCTAACTCCAGTTTCTACTCCTTGGGGCCCTAAATGAAAGATAACCTTCCTCAGTCTTCGTTCTGGTCCAAAACGGAACTTGATCCATCATGTCAATCCCTGTGCAGCACGCTGAGGACAGCAAGGACCACAGGACTAAGAATGAGGAACCTGGACCCGGGGACGCAGGCACACACCTAGAGGAGACGGGGATGGAGCCGTCCACCCAGACAGCTGAGAAACTCTCCAGAGACCGCCTCTCCACCTTGACTTAGCTTGCCACTCCCTACCAAAGCTGCAGGTCTGGTTCCCTCAGATTCCTGAGGCAAAGGAGAGGTGACAAATAAACAAGGGACAGAGTAGGCTTGAGCTAACCTGGTTCTCTGATGATTATCATTCTTTGAGTTTCCAGGTTTTGTTCTAGGTGCTTCTATTTAATCCTCACTATGGGATAATCCTACTTACATGGTGGTGGTGGTTTTGGCTGCTGGGTCATGTCCAACTCTTGTAACTCCATGGACTGTAGCCCACCAGGCGACTCTGACCAAAGGATTTCCCAGGCAAGAATACTGGAGTGGGTTGCCATTTCCTTCTCCAAATCCTACCTATGAGGTAGGTCTGTTATCTTTTCAGAAGGGATGAGAAGACACACAGAGATAGGTTACAGGATTTGGCCAAGGCTGTAGAGCCAGAATTTGAGGCTCTGGCCTCAGAGCCTGTGCGCTGAACCCCTCTGCACATTCGGGCACAAAACACCTAAAACACAGCCTGCGTGGCAGCCGAACGCCAGAATGAGGGACACCAGGACTCTACCTGACTGCAGCAGAGTGGCAGGACAAGGAATCCAAGTCAGGGGACACTCGACACTTGGCAGAGCCAGGCTTGTTTGCAGAAAGCAGCAAACACCAAGTCACAGCCCCTGGGCCCTGGCATGAGGCCAAGGCCACTTCCAAAACGAGGAGAACTCTGTCTGCACTCTGGACAGTGTCTGTGCTATGACTATGTGATATATAATGTGTGGTGTGTGTGTGTGTGTGTGTGTGTGTGTGTGTGTGAGATCGGAATAAATGTTTGCTGTCCAACTCTTTGCGACGCCATGGACTATAGCCCACCAGGCTCCTCTGTCCATAGCATTTCCCAGCCAAGAATACTAGAGTAGGTTGCCATTTCCTTCTCCAAGGGATCTCCTTGGCTCAGGGATCGAACCTGCATCTCTTAAATTGGCAGGCAGATTCTTTATCACTGAGCCATCTGAGAAGCCTGGAGTAAAGGTTAGAGCTGCTTTAGCCACAACTCAAACGGTAAAACCTAATTAGAGAAACACTGACTTGTGAATTGGCAGCTAAAGTTTCTGTACCTTGAGCCAACAGTCTCTGTCACCACTGACAACAAAGATGGGTGACCCAGATGAGAGGCAGGAGCTCTTCCCTTGTTACCCTGAACCCCACAGTCTGCTCACTGAAGCTGCCTTAAGACACAACTACTTCATTCTTCAATTCCTTGGCCCAGGTCTTTGTCAGTTTGGGGAACCAGTGAGTTTTAGAAGCCCAAGTAAATTCAACTCTCATTTCACAGTTCCAAAGTAGTGAGCATGGGCTGGACAAGTGACCACACAGACCTATACTTCATCTCTGTTGCTCTGTGGGAACAAGTTTGGTCTTGAGTCGAGTGTGCCAGGAGAAAGCCAGCGTGAGTCACCGTTTCATTTTCTTCTGTGAGCAGCATGGTTCCTCTCACTTCTACAAGACACCCAGAGTGAGAGACGGCTGTTGCTGTGCTGAGTGACTTAGCTCTTGAGATGTTGCTGGGCCTTGGTTGAGTGACTTTCAGGGAAGCAGCTCCAAGAAAGAGTTTCAGGAAGAGCTTTGCTTTGCTGCTCAGCAAACAAGACTTTGCTGTTCAGATATGATCGTATCTTGGGAATTCAGAGAGCAGCTCAGTAGAGGGAAGTGTGTGTGTGTGTGTGTGTGTGTGTGTGTGTGTGTGTGTGTGCGCGTGCGCGCGCGCGCGCATGTTCAGTCATATCGACTCTGCAACCCCATGGACTGTAGCCCGCCAGGCTCCTCTGTCCATGGGATTTTCAAGGCAACAATACTGGAGGGGGTCACCATTTCCTCCTCCAGGGGGTCTCCACAGCCCAGGGATTGAACCTGCATCTTTTGTCTCTCCTGCATGGGCAGGCAGATTCTTTTACCACTGAGCCACCTGGGAAGCCCCACACAGACCTTAGGAAAAATTAAGTCATTTTTTTTCCTGTTGTTGTTTCTTTCTCTTTCTGATATCATCTGCAGAGACATGCCAGAGTGAAAGGTTACGACTGCCTGAAATGAGAATTCTTCCCTCTACTGAGCTGCTCTCTGAATTCCCAAGATACAATCATATCTGAACAGCAAAGTCTTGTTTGCTGAGCAGCAAAGCAAAGCTCTTCCTGAAACTCTTTCTTGGAGCTGCTTCCCCGAAAGTCACTCAACCAAGGCCCAGCAACATCTCAAGAGCTAAGTCACTCAGCACAGCAACAGCCGTCTCTCACTCTGGGTGTCTTGTAGAAGTGAGAGGAACCATGCTGCTCACAGAAGAAAATGAAACGGTGACTCACTCTGGCTTTCTCCTGGCATACTTGACTCAAGACCAAATTTGTTCCCACAGAGCAACAGCGATGAAGTATTCATCAGCTTGAATGTGAACAACCATTTCAACAGAGAGAGATTTCCAAGCCATTGAATCTAAAGAGTAGCCTGGGGTCCCCAACCAAGAGGCATCAGGTAACATTTGCAGAAAGACAAAATAGCAAGAGAAAGAGCTACACATATGATAAAAAGAACGAAAAGGAGAAAACATGCAAGAAAGTAAGACACAGTGTGGTCAGCAAAAGCAAAAGGCTCAGAGGAGAAGTAAGGGGAGAAGATGGACATTTACATGAATCCACATAAAGAAATACAATAGGCCCCTACCTATGAACCTTCGAGTCGAGGACTTTCAAAGGTGCAAATACACACTCACATGTCTAATCATGTAAGTTAGTTCACATGTCAGGTGTTCACTATCCACACGCTGAGAGGCAACTAAGGCTGTGTGCCACCCTACTGAGGCCTGAGCACACACCTAGAGCCTGTGCTGCACAAGAGAAGGCACCCAAATGAGAAGTCCTTGCACCACAGGAACTGCCTGAAGTAGCCCTTGCTCGCTTCTACTAGGGAAAGCTCACTTGCAGCAACAAAGACCCAGGGCAGCACCCATCTCAAAGTGGTTAATTAATTTTTAAAAGTAAATTTTTTTAATGTATATGTTCTTTCCCGGCACCTCAGCTGGTAAAGAATCCGTCTGCAACGCAAGAAACCCCAGTTCGATTCCTGGGTCGGGAAGATCACCTGGAGAAGGGATAGGCTCCCCACTCCAGTATTCTTGGGCTTCCCTGGTGGCTCAGTAGATAAAGAATCTGCCTGGAATGCAGGAGACCTGGGCTCAGTCCCTGGGTTGGGAAGATCCCCTGGAGGAGGGCATACAACCCCCTCTAATATTGTTGCTTGGAGAATCCCCGTGGACAGAGGAGCCTGGCAGACTGCAGTCCATGGGGTTTCAATGAGTTGGATATGACTGAGTGACTAAGCACACATGTTCTTTCCACTAAAAAAAAGAAAAGAAATGAAAGGAGAAGCAAAATGACAGGTAAGGTTTGGAAAGAAATAAACAGATGTAGTAAGAGTCAGCCAGAAATAGACACACAGAGGTAAACATAAAAACCACACACACACACACACACAATAGTTTAAACAGCCACTGGCAGAGGTCCTGTGTCTTAAAATAACCCCAAACAATCAGTCAAAACCCTTGCTGGCAAGTGTATCATTGAGATGAACATCTTTCAAGGAAGACAGCAGGTGAAAATCCACAGATTCATAGTATAATTTCATCCTGCTTCTGTACATAAGCCATTCCCAGTGGAAAAGCCTGAACAGAGAGCCCTGGGGCTCACACAGCCAATAGAATCTTGCACAAGTATTCCTACCCTTGAGGAAGAACGGGTGATCAGCCACAGTTAACAGCAGACCCTTTTGCTTCAAGGTAACATAATATGTTTTTTCCCACCCACCCTCTTCCCTTAGTGTCCAGTGAGCATGTACACAGCACCCTCTAGAATGTTCCAATGAGCACCAGCTGGGGTAGAGATGTGGGTGGGAATGTGGAATACAGGCAAGGCTTGAAGGGTATTTTCCCTCAATGATTATCAGGGTTTTTTCCTCGTATCTTTTGGAACATTTTATTTTCTGCATCTAAGCTCTATACTGCTGATAAATAGAGAAGGCTCTTACTGTAACCTTGTTCATGTGTGCTAAGCTGGTTTCAGACGTATCCAACTCTTTGCAACACCATGGACTGTAGCCCACCAAGCTCCTCTGTCTACAGGATTCTCCAGGCCAGAATACTGGAGTGCACTGCCATTTCTTCCTCCAGGGGATCTTCACAACTCAGGGAAAGAACCCATGTCTCTAATGTCTCCTGTTTTGGCAGACAGGTTCTTTACCATTAGTGCCACCTGGGAAGCCCTATTACCTGGTTACTAACCTCAGTTTTTTTCCTGGCTTCACCATACCTAAAGCTCTAACTAGTTTCTATTAATAATACTGGGTTGGCCAAGAAGTTCATTCAGGTAAAGTGAAGTGAAAGTCACTCAGCTGTATCTGACTCTTTGTGACCCCATAAACTATACAGTCCATGGAATTCTCTAGACTAGAATACTGGAGTGGGCAGCCTTTCCCTTCTCCAGGGGATCTTCCCAACCCAAGGACAGAACCTAGATTTCCTGGTATTCCAGGCAGATTCTTTACCAGCTGAGCCACAAAGGAAGATCAAGAATACTAAAGTGGGTAGTCTATCCCTTCTCCAGCAGATCTTCCCGACCCAGGAATCAAACTGGGGTCTCCAACATTGCAGGTAGATTCTCTACCAACTGAGCTACCAAGGAAGCTCTGATATCGTTTAGGTAAGATCATATGGAAAATCTGAAGAAACTTTTTATTCAGCTTGATAATTATACCCATCCTCTGGAAAATACTCAACAGTCCTGGTGGGGGTGGAGGCTTCCCAGGTGGCTCAATGGTAAAGAATTCACCTGCCAACGCAGGAGAGTCAGGTTCTATCTCTGGGTTGGGAAGATCCCCTGGAGAAGGAAATGTCAACCAATTCCAGTATTCTTGCCTGGGAAATCCCATGGACAGAGGAGCCTGGCGGGCCACAGTCCATGGGGTTGCAAAGAGTCAGACACAACTGAGCACACACACACACATCAGTCATCAGAATGTATTCATATACACTGAGTAAGGGATGCTCACAGAAATATTTTGAGGAAGATAGGGTCAAATGTGATTTTCTCTATGAAAGGAAGTCCGGAAGAAACTCATGGGGGAGACTTGTTCAAGGTCTCAGAACTTAGCCAAGGCAGAGACAAGACATGAATTTAGGTCCCCCATCCAGTACCCGTCTCTTCCCACTATATCTCCTTGGCTGTATCCTTGGGGTGGCAGAGCTTTTGTTCTCACACATTTCCCCTCCTTTTGCTTCAGATCTTTATTATTGTTGTTGTTAAATGTATTTTTATTGAAACATAATTGGTGTGCACAATCTTTGTTGTTTTTAATTAAAATATTACAATACTCGAATCCCTACCTAGATCCCATCATCCTTTCTCCCTCTCCAGGGATAACCACTCTCCTTAACTTAGAATTTGTTATTTCCACATATATTGGATAGTTTCCATTACTAGAATTACTAGACTATATACACACACAAATAAATTCCCTAGTGGTTCATATGGTAAAGAGTCTACCTGCAATGCAGAAGACCTGGGTTCAAATCCCTAGGTTGGGAAGATCCTTTGGATAAAAGAATGGCAAATCTATTCCAGTAGTCTTGCCTGGACAGAGGAGCCTGGCGGGCTATATGCCATAGGTTCACAAAGAGCTCAACATGAAGAGCAACTAATACATCCTGTTCTGTAGATTTCAAACTCATTTCTATTATTCTACAACTCACTTTTTTATCTTTTAATTAAAAAAAGTTTAATTTTGAAAATATGGTAACACATTTATAGGAGACTTGGAAAATACAGAACAAAATTACATATAGTTCCACTATATACTACAATTGTTTTAAGTAGATAAAGATTTTTAGTTGGAGTTTCAAAATCAAACTCTCAGAAATTAGTAGAATGAATGTAGAGAGAAAAGGAAGAATATAGTAGAACTGAAAAGCATTATGAACCAACTTGATATAATTAAGATTTACACAACTTTCACACAACAGTAAGATACAAATTCTATTCAGGTTCCCACAGACTATAAACTAGGAGACACTGGGACATATGCAGAAACATAAGACCAGGTGCAGAAACTTCATGGTCTAAAGGTACTGAAATCCACAACTTGCTTTTTTCTTTCCATAATCATTTTTTAGCTTTGCTCACATATTAGCCCTAATTCATTCATTTAAGCTGCTATTAGTATCCCAAAACTCATCCCTTTTCAACAGCCAAAAGCCATGTTTCCCTTCTTTCCACCCTCAGAACTGGGCATCAGAATATGGAGCCAGATGGGCTCAGTAACTTCTCCTGGGCTTCCAATGGGCTCATCCCCTGCTACGTTACAGCCTTTACTAATTTCCACTGGGGCTTATCCCAAGTGATTGGATTAATGAGACTGTTGATATCATCATTTCACTGCCATCTTCGTAATTAGTTCTCAGTGGAAATTGTTATAGTCATGATCCTTCTCAGTAGGAAGAAGTCAAGACCAAATTCTGGGAATAGAGCTTTTGGAAACTACGTGAAGCAGGAAATTTGAAATGGAACCTGACTTATTCCTAGTTGAGAAGACCACTGAAACTAGTAAATAAACCTAAAGTAAAAGTTGTGGTTTGGGAATGTTGGGAAAGCGTGTGTATGTAGAGATGCCATTTTCTAAAAATGTTCTGATGAAATAATTAAACCAAACAGTCACTATCTGAACACTCATTTGGGGGGAAAACCCTAGAAATTCTATGGCATAGCAATGGAATAAAATGACTCTTTTCTTGAAATAGATGCTCGTGTCTGTGCTTCCCTTTACTGCTGCAGTCAGCATTACTGATAACTATTTATAAGCCCACCCACCTCCCTATCGCAAATTTCATGATGATGGGACCCATTGCTCCCCGGAGCCTGGCATCTGGAGTTCCATTTGTCAAATGAATTGGTTAGTAAACACAGAAAAGTAGCACCAGTGAAGTCCTATTGGCATATAAAAATATCCTAGAGGATGTCCAGGGAAAAAAGAATCACACCAAGCCACCAAAATGGCTACAGAGCAAGCCCAAATATTGCAGCCACAGGAGGAAGGGGCAGAAGCACACCTATAGCATAATGAAGGCAAGTTCATTCACTCAGCAAACACCAGCTGAGTGGCCTGAGGAGAGCGGAAATGGTCTCAAGGGAAGGAAGGAAATAGTTACTGAACATTGACTTTCTAAGCTTATTTGTTAGATACAATATTTATTGCACAGAAAAGCAAGTACCACCTCTACTTACAAAGATACAAAGTCTGAGAGAGGCAGCCTTACATAACCACTATCATTTAGCTCATCAGTAGTAAACCCAGGGCACTTCCCTGGTGGCCCTGCTAGTTAAAAATATGTATTCCAGTGCAAGGGCCACAGGTTCAATCCCTGGGTGGAGAACTAAGATTCCGCACGCCACAGGGTAACTGAGCCTATGTGCTGCAATGAAGACCCAGTGCATCCAAAATAAAAATAAAAAGGTGGCAAACCCAGGATGCACGTTTACTTCCATCTGATCCGAAAGCCAAAGGACTTTCCATAGAAGCATGGCATCTCCTCAAGGCGAGGAATGGTTCTGGACTTTGAGGATCTTATGGTCCAATAAGGGAGATTATTTTGGCTTAAAAAGACTAATTAGAAAATAAACACAGAGACTGAGATTTCAGCATTCCTTACATTCAGTTATAGTAGTATAATCACTTAATTTTAGCCTATTACGTTTTGCCTCCAACTATTTTTTTCATATCTTCTAGAAAAACACCATGTCACTGTTCTCGTTTCTTCTGTTTCCTCTACCTAGGATACTTTCTTTACTAACCATGCTTGACCACGTGGCTTGAAGGTTTGTCACGGACAGGTTCACCCTGGACCACCCAGAATCTGAAACCCTGTCCAACATTTGGAGAATTCCCAACCTGATTGATTTTAGTGAGAGGCAGCTCCCACCTCCCACTACAGAGGCCAAAAATGTCAACTGCTCACTTTCTGCCTCCCTTGCAGCTAGAACACAGCCCAAGCTCTGCCAGCCAGGCACACTCACCCTGGACTTGGAAATACAAGCAAGTGAGGCAAAGAACCAGGGTCACAGATTATTCTGTCTGGAGGTTTAATAAGATTGAGGCGCTAGGGTGAAACTGAGCAGAACTTTGTGAGGCTCCTGGGAGCCTTTCTGTGTCCCCTATTTCTTATTTTTAGGGAACAGACTCCAGCCTCCATGACCTTCCCTGAGCTCCAAAGGGCAGATTCCAACAGCTACTCATCATGGAAGAGAAGGAATTCAGAGACAAGGGAGAAGCAGCCAATAAACAATAGTACAGCCTTGGGCAGGGCCCTGGTTCTACCTGCCTACCAAAACCCCCAACAAATGGAAGATGCTAACATTCTTCATGCCAGAGAAGCCCACCTGAGCCAGATTAAAGGAGCCAGAGAAGCGCATCATGAGATTAACTGAGGCCAGGTTAAAGGAGGCAGGCCCTGCACACACTCTGATCTTATCAGCACCCCACAACTGAACCATCGCCATATAACTCCTGCTGGGTTTCCCTTCGCCTGAAGTTTCTACTTCACTGGAAACTCACTGAGATTCAATTCAGCACCACTGCACAGAGGCCGAGTTTTAAGCATCAACAGTAGCTTAAACAATAAAGGCTTTAACTGTATCATATATTTTCAAAAATCATGGGATCCAGTCCCATCATTTCATGGCAAATAGATGGGAAAAATGGAAACACTGACAGACTTTATTTTGGGGGGCTCCAAAATCACTGCTGACAGTGACTGCAGCCATGAAATTAAAAGGCGCTTGCTCCTTGGAAGAAAAGTTATGACAAACATAGACAGTGTTAAAAAGCAGAGACCTCATTTTGCTGACAAAGCTCTGTATAGTCAAAGCTATGGTTTTTCCAGTAGTCATGTACAGATGTGAGAGTTTTACCATAAAGAAGACAGAGCACTGAAGAACTGATGCTTTCAAACTGTGGTGTTGGAGGAGACTTTTTTTTGGGGGGTGGGGCGGTTGTGCCGAGTCTTTGTCACTGTGTGTGGGCTTTCTCTAGTTGCGATGAGCAGGGGCGACTCTCTAATTGTGGTGCAGGGGATTCTCACCGTGGTGGCTTCTCTTGTTGTGGAGCACAGGGTCCAGTGTGTGCCAGTTTCAGTAGCTGCGGCACTCAGGCTCAGTTGCCCCTCAGCATGTGGAATCTTCCCAGACGAGGGATCGAGCCCAGGTCCCCTGCACTGGCAGGTGGATTCTTAACCACTAGACCACCAGGGAAGTCCTGGAGTCTTGAGAGTCTTGGACAGCAAGGAGATCAAACCAGTCAATCCTAAAGGAAATCAACCCTGAATATTCATTGGAAGGACTGATGCTGAAGGTGAAACTTCAATACTTTGTCCACTTGTGAAGAGCCAACTCATTGGAAAAGACCCTGATGCTGGGGAAGACTGAAGGCAGGAGGGGAAGGGGGCCACAGAGGATGAGATGGTTGGAAGGTATCACCGACTCAATGAACATGAGTTTGACCAAACTCCAGGAGATAGTGGAGGAGAGGGAAGCCTGGCATGCTTCCCTGACTCTGACACAACTGAGCAACTGAACAACATTAAAAAAAAGAACTCTGGGAATCAAAATTTCAGGGTTGGTATAGAAATCGAATGAAGCTGAACGCCCAGGCCCCTTCTTCATTCTCTGCCCAACCATCCTTATTCATCACCTGATTGTTACAAGGTAGCTATTGCAGCTCTAAGCATCTTGTCTGCATTGAGGTAAGGAGAGGGAAGAGATAGTATCCATCATTCATTCTTTTTATTATAAAAGCAAAACATAGCTCTGATAAAGCAAGACTCACCCTCAGGCAATGAATCCATCATGACTCATTACTTGCAGATGGACAATCCCTCCCACTCCCACTCCTCCAACAAAATTCAAGTTCCTTTAGCTAGAAAGAAAAGGCCAAAGGAAAGTGGGTTGAATGTTTATCAAGGATCCAGCTGCGTGTGCCAGAGTCACTCCATGAGTCCAGCCAATGTCTCCATATCTGACCAGTCACACTTCAATTCAAAGTCCAGGATCTCAGCCCCAAACATGCCTTCTCAAGGTCTGGGGACCTGGAAGCTTTGAAACCGCACTGTTTAATTCACTCAGTAGAATTCACCCAGTAAACAGTGACGGGAAGGCAGAGAATAAGTGAATCGGCATCATCCAGAAGAGAGGAGAACAGGAAACACAAAGCAGGCACCAGTCCTAACAGCTGCCGTTTTCCACTGAATGGGGTAGATACTCTGGCTGGCCAAAGAGTGAGCTCCGTGGTGGGCTAACCCAGAAGCCCCAGGCTCTGCTTTTGGAATGCTCCTCTTTGTCCGCTGGCCTTTGTGATCCCTTCTCCTGGTGTCTGAGAGAAACTTCCAGTCCAGCTGTCTTCACAGCCTCCTCTAAGGGGGGCCTTGCAGAAGACAGCCTTCTGGGGGTGGGGCAGGTACATGGCTTTCACAGTCTTTTTAAAATTGATGCACGTAGTTTTTACTATTATGAGTAAGAGTACTGAGTACATTCTGTGCAAGTCAGAGACCATTTTTCACTTAAGAGACTGGAAAAGATCAAAAACTTTGATGGCAAGCCAGTGCAGGCAGGCACTTTCATATATATGCTGACAGGAGCATAAACTGCAGCTTCCTCCACGGAGGGCAATTTGACTAAATATATTACTCATATGTACATATGAGTAATTGTATGATATATATAGCTAGCTAGCTATATACATTTGGCTATATACATACACATTACTCATGCGATATCTTTTGACTAATTTCACTTCTAGGAATTGATCATACCAATGAATTCACACAAATAAAATGATATTTCTCTAAGATTATTCACTGCAGCTGTGTTTCTAAAGCACAGGATTAAAAAGCACCTCAATGACAATCAATAAACGACAGTTAAAGAAAGCATGGTACACCCATATGATGACATCCTATACAACTATTAAAAAAAAAAAAGAATGAAAAAGCTCTTACTTTAGGTCTCTTAGAAACAAGGTTGAATTTTAAAAACAGGTGCAGAACAGTGTGTACAGGACACTAAATTTCTTCTGTGTCAGAATGAAGGGAAAGTGACAGATCTCGGGGAGGACACACAAGAAACAGATAACAAAAGCTGCCTCCTGGGAAGGGCTTGGGTGGTTCTGAGCACAGGTGGGAGTAAGATTTTTTACTGTGTTTCCATTCTTTTGTATTTGAGCCATATGAACGTGTTAGCTATTTAAATATTTTAGATTGAAGTCGAGCTGATTTACAATGTGGTGTTAGCTTCAGGCATACAGCAAAATGATTCAAAAGAATATTATATATTCTTTTTCAGACTCTTTTCCCATATAGGTTAGTACAAGAAACTGAATATAGCTCCCTGTGCTATACAATAAATCCCCTGGAGAAGGAAATAGCACTCCAGTATTCTTGCCTAGGAAATCCCATGTTCAGACAAGCCTGGAGGGCTATAGTCCATAGGGTCACAAAACAGTCAGACACAACTAGAGACTAAATGACAAACCAGTAAATCTTAGTTGTTTATTTTCTATATAAAAGATTGTATCTGTTAATCCCAAACCCCTACTTTCTCTCTCTCTGCTATTCCCCCTTGGTAAATATAAATTTGTTCTCTATGTATGTGAGTCTATTTCTGTTCTGTAGGTAATCCACTTGTGTGATTTTTTAAGATTCCACATATAATTGATATTGTATGATACTTGTCTTCCTCCGACTCACCTCACTTAGTATGATAATCTCCAAGTACACCCATGTTGCTGCTGATGGCATTATTTCATTCTTTTTTAGGTTAATATTCCATTGTATATTCCACATCTTCATCCATTCATCTGTTGATGGACAGTTAGGTTGTTTTCATGTCTTGGCTATTGCAAATAGTGGTGTTACGAACATTGGGCTACATGCATCTTTTCCAATTAGAGTCTTTGTCTTTTCTGGATATAAACCCAGGAGTAAAACTTCAGTTCAGTTCAGTTGCTCCTGACTCTTTGCAAGACCCATGGACTGCAGCACACCAGGCTTCCCTGTCCATCACCAACTCCGGGAGCTTGCTCAAACTCACGTCCATCGAGTCAGTGATGCCACCCAACCATTTCATCCTTTGTTGTCCCCTTCTTCTCCTGCCCTCAATCTTTCCCAGCATCAGGGTCTTTTCCAGTGAGTCAGTCCCTCATATCAGGTGGCCAAAGTATTGGAGTTTCAGCTTCAGCATCCAATGAAGTTTCAGCTTCAGTCCTTCCAAAGAATATTCAGGACTGATTTCCTTTAGGATGGACTAGTTGGATCTCCTTACAGTCAAGGGACTCTCAAGAATCTTCTCCAATACCACAGTTCAAAAGCATCAATTCTTCGGTGCTCAGCTTTCTTTATAGTCCAACTCTCACATTCATACATGACTATTGGAAAAACCATAGCTTTGACTAGATGGTTCTTTGTTGGCAAAGTAATGTCTCTGCTTTTTAATATACTATCTAGGTTGGTCATAGCTTTTCTTCCAAGGAGCAAGCATCTTTTAATTTCAAGGCTGCAGTCACCATCTGCAGTGATTTTGGAGCCCAAAATAAAGTTTGTCACTGTTTCCATTGTTTCCCTATCTATTTGCCATGAAGTGATGGGACCAAATACCATGATCTTCATTTTTTGAATGCTGAATTTTAAGCCAGCTTTTTCATTCTCCTCTTTTACTTTCATTAAGAGGATCTTTAGTTTCTCTTCACTATCTGCCATAAGGGTGGTGTCATCTGGATATCTGACGTTATTGATATTTCTTCCAGCACTCTTGATTCCAGCTTGTGCTTCATCCAGCCCCGCATTTCACATGATGTACTCTGCATATATACATCAAAGTATGTTGGAGCTGGGTGACAATATACAGCCTTGACGTGCTCCTTTCCCAATCTGGAACCAATCTGTTGTTCCATGTCTGGTTCTAACTGCTGCTTCTTGATCTGAATGCAGATTTCTCAGGAGGCAGGTAAGGTGGTCTGGTATTCCCATCTCTTGAAGAACTTTCCACAGTTTGTTGTGATCCACACAGTCAAAGATAAAATTGAAAAAGCTAATATGGAAGATTTTAAATTACAAATTTGATAGGCCAATGTTTATAGCAGCATTATTTACAAGTGCTAAAAGATGGAAATTACCCAAATGTCCGAATGAATGACCTAACAAAAGGTGGTCTATCCACACAATGGGGTATTATAGCCTTAAAAAGGAAAGAAATTCTCCACATGCTACAACATGGACGAACCCTGAGACATCATGATGAGTATAATAAGCTGGTCAGAAGAGGATAAGCGCTGCCTGACTCCACTTACACGAGGGACCTAGAGTGGTCATATTCACAGACAGAAAGTAGAATTGGGGTTACCAGAGCCTGGAAGGAAGGGGAAGAAGGGGTTGTTTTTACAAGCACATAATTTCAGCTGGGGAAGATGAACATTTCTCGAGATGGATGGTGGCGATGGTTACACAACAGTGGGAATGCACTTAATGCCATTGAATGGCACACTTTAAAATGGTTGAAACCGAGAGGGTGGGAGGATTTGGGAATATGGCATTGTAACATGTATGATATCATAAGTGAAACGGATTGCCGGCCTAGGTTCGATGCAGAAGACTTGGGACTGATGGGCGGGGATGATCTGGAGGGATGGTGTGGGGAGGGAGGGGGAAGTGGGGGGTCCAGATTGGGAACTCAGGTACACTTGTGGCTGATTCATGTCAATGTATGGCAAAATGAGTACAGTATTGTAAAGCAAAACAAACTAAAAAATAAAAAATAAATAAAAATAAAATGGTTGAAACCATATATATAACTGAATCACGTTTCTTTACACCTGAAACTTAAATAGTATTGTAAATCAACTACAATCTAATAAAATTTTTAAAAATAAATAAATTTCTAAAAGGTCAAAGTAGCTATATTTATGTTATGAATATTTTACCACAACAAAAAATTTTTTAATTTGGTAGCCCATATGAAAAGCCATTGAAGAATTATATACTTTAAAAGAATAAACTATATCTCAATAAAAAAGATTTTTTTTAAGCCGGGAGGCTTCCAATTTCTTTGCTTCTGATCATATAAGTGTGAGTTCACAATCAAAGATCTTGCTTAAACAGAAACTATAGCCTGAAAAATCATACCTTTTATATAAAACCTCCTATGTTCTCCCCATTGCCCTAGCCCAGGGCTTCTCAAACTGTGGTCCCTGGTCCACCAGCAGCAGCAGCATCTGGGAACTTGTTAGAAATGTCCATTATCAGGCCCCACTCCAGACCAACTGAATCTAAAACTCTGGGTGCAGGGCCCAGCAACTTAGGTTTTAACCGACCGTGCAAGTGATGCTGACACTTGAGAAGCATGTCCCTAGCATGACCTATGACTGACGATGACTGGGATACAGAGCTTTGTATTAATGAAGACGCGCACTGGATTGCTCTTAATTGAAGCCAAGAAACAACAAGGGCTTCAGGAGATAGTTTATCTCTCTCCCACATAAGACAGCAAGGAGATCAAACCATTCAGTCCTAAAGGAAATCAACCCTGACTTTTCATTGGAAGGACTGAAGCTAAAGGTCCAATACTTTGGCCACCTAATGCAAACAAACAGCCCTCTCATTGGGAAAAAAAAAACCCTGATGCTGAGAAAGATTGAGGGCAGGAGGAGAAAGAGGTGACCGAGGATGAGATGGTTGGAGGGCATCACCAACTCCATGGACATGAGTTTGAGCAAACTCTGGGAGACAGTGAAGGACAGAGAAGCCTGGCATGCTGCAGCCCATGGGCTTGCAGAGTCAGATACGACTTAGCCACTGAGCAACAGCAACAGGTTAAGACAAGTTCAGAGGTGNTTGGAGGGCATCACCAACTCCATGGACATGAGTTTGAGCAAACTCTGGGAGACAGTGAAGGACAGAGAAGCCTGGCATGCTGCAGCCCATGGGCTTGCAGAGTCAGATACGACTTAGCCACTGAGCAACAGCAACAGGTTAAGACAAGTTCAGAGGTGTGGTGTGGTAGTTTTGCCGTGTTCACTGGAGATGTGAGCCCCTACCATTCTGCTATAACACATTTGGCTTTTATTTTTCTATTTTTAATTGAGATATATTGATGTACACTGTAATTTACAGGTAAACAACATAGCAATTCACAATTTTTAAAGGTTATACTCCCTTTATAGTAATAAAATATTGGCTATGTTCTCTGTGCTGCTTAAAGACGCTTCCAAAGAGTGTCTTTTAATTTCATGGCTGCAATCACCATCTGCAGTGATTTTGGAGCCCCCCAAAANGATGCTGGGAAAGACTGATGGCAGGAGGAGAAGGGGATGACAGAGGATGAGATGGCTGGAGGGCATCACTGACTCAATGAGTATGAGCAAGCTCCCGGAGTTGGTGATGGACAGGGAAGCCTGGTGTGCTGCAGTCCGTGGGGTTGCAAAGAGTCGGACACGACTGAGCGACTGAGCTGAACTAAGCCCATGTACCACAACTACCGAAGCCCACGTGCCTACAGCCCATGCTCTGCAACAAGAGAAGCCACTGGAACAAAAAGCCTGTGCACTGCAGCTAGAGAGCAGCCCCCGCTCACTGCAACTAGAGCAAACCCACACACAGCGACAAAGACCCAGCACATCCAAAAATAAATAAATAAAAATTTATATATATATATATAGTATCCTGAATTTCCCCTGCTATTTGCCCCAATCCTAGAGCCCCAGGTCTCAGAGAAGGAGCCACCCACACTTCACAGAAGCAGCAATACCACTTGGCCTGTGATATTACCTCATGACCCTGTGCGTCCCATGTTGTTCCAAGGACCTGGACCAGGATGGGATACTCTATGGGGGCCATGGCAAGCCAAGATAGAAAATCTTAGCAGAAGCCCCAAAGTTGTGGAGCAAAGCCATATCCCCTCTTTGGCACATAACCATTTTTCTTTTGAGGGAGAGAAGACCTAACGGTGGGTCCCAGGAGGCCGTGTCAATGAAGTATCTATGAACTAGATTCTCTGAACCACTGAGCAACCGTCACGTCCAGAGAACCCAGCACCAAGAAAAGAAAGTAGTATATGCCGGCCTGAACCGAGCACCTGGGAGCTAGGGTTCTTGATGTCTAAGAGGGAAATTACAGGTAAGAAAGGAAGACTGGGATGAGCCATGTGATACTGGATAAGAGTTGAAGACATCAGTATGAACTCATGTTAGCCTTATTATTAACAAATACAGATATACGGTATAGTTGGGAAGATATGGAACAATTGTAGGCCTGTGTACTCACATGGATTAATATTAATATATACACATGTATTCCCTAGCTCTGTTCATAAAAAAGCCAACACCTAAGTAGCACCAAGAACTCCTAGCCCCCAAATCTTGTTATCTAAATACCATTTCCCAGGACTTACCTGGCAGTCCAGTGGTTAATACTCCATGCTTCAAATGCAGGGGCTGTGGGTTCAATCCCTGGTTGGGGAACTAAGATCCTACACGTGGCCAAAAAATATATAAATGAATGAATGAATACCACTTCACCGCCTAGGGCTGAGGAGTGGAAAACATCGGATGAGTCTGAAGTGTCTTGTCATGCCAGAAAGTAAGAAATTGTTTTAAAAAAATAAGAGAAGTCACGTCAATGGTCAAAGCTGGAACAAGTTGGGTAATGAGATAAATATAGCACTGGATCATAATCCAAAGTGAATCATTTTGTAAATAAATAAGTGGGGAAGAAGAAGCAGCAGATTGTCCTTACAGAAGAATTACAAATAATTTATGTAGATGATGCCCCCTGCAGGAGATGGAGCTGAAGCCACGAGTCCCAGCCTTCACCCCCATGTCCTCCACCCCAAGTGTGGACCAGATTTATACCTGTTTCCAAGCATCACCATATTTAAAGAGGGAAAAGGTAACTTGAGACTGAAGAAACCCAGCAAGCTTGACCTTGATCAAGGTTAAACACCAGTGATAAGTCGTGTTGATCTCATGCACCCCGTTGTATGATGTGACAGGAAGCATGCTTCTCCTGTGAGGCACTCTTCTCTAACCCAGCCCAACCATAAGAAAAACATCCGACAAAAACCTAATTAAGAAGCATTCTGCAAACTACCTGATCAATACTCCTTCAAAACTGTCAAAATGATGGGGGAGAAAAGAGACTGTTACAGACCTGCTATAGAATAAATGTTCATGCCTCCTCCTAGAATTCTCATGCTGAAATCCTAACACCCAGGTGATGATACTATAAAGTGTGGCCTTTGGGTGGAGACTGGGTCATGAAGGCAGAGCCCCCATGAATGAGACTGAGTGAGTGAAGTCACTCAGTCGTGTCTGACTCTTTGCAACCCTGTGGGCTGTAACCTACTAGGCTTCTCCATTCATGGGATTCTCCAGGCAATACTGGAGTGGGTTGCCATTTCCTTCTCCAGGGGACCTTTCAGACCCAGGGATCGACCCCAGGTCTCCTGCATTAGAGGCAGATGATTTAACCTCTGATCCACCAGGGAAGCCCATGAATGAGATTAGTCCTCCATAAAAGAGATCCCACAGAGCTCCTCTGCCCCTTCTGCCACCTAAAGACACAGCAAAAAGATAGCCATCTATGACCAGGAAACACACCAGATCCACTAAGGCCTTGATTCTTGGACTACTCAACCTCCAGACTATGAGAAAAAGAATTTTTGTACTTACAAGCTGTCCAGTCTATGGTATTTTGTTATAGCAGCCTGACCAGAAGTCAAGATCAAAAGAAACTATGGAGACGTAAGGAATAAATGCAAGGTGGTAGCCAGGATTGGATCCTGGAAGAGAAAAGGTACAATTAGTTTAAAAACAAATGAGATCTGAATAATGTCTAGTATAAATAAATTACCAGTTTATTAATAATTAATGTGGCAATTCTGCTTTTGTACATTTGACAAAGGTGCCACTGTTACAAAGATGTTACAATAAAGGAAATGGAGTGAGGGGTCAACCAGCACTCTCTGTACCAGCCTGGCGATGTTTCTGTTCATCCAACATTGTTAGTTAATTTCAGAAACAGTTTGTCAAAACAACCTGACTCACCTAAATCTGCCAAGGGAACTCCTTCTCCCAGGTATTCCCATAAGTATGTCTTTCAGATCTCTGCCAAAACACCACCTTATCAAGGAATCTTCCTTTGAATCTTTCTATTAAGAACAGCAAATCCTACCTCTAGGGTAGGGTAACCCTACCTGGTTACTCTAACTTGCTTTTTCTCCATGGCGCTTATCACCACCTAAGACCCTACATGCAGTTTATTGGTTTATTTTCTTCCTTCCCATCTCCTCTAACCAGAACTTTTCACGAGGGCAGTAAATCTTGTTCACTGCTGAATCCTAAGCACCTGAATGAGTGCCTAATTATAGTTAGCATTCAATAATCACTTTTTAGATGAGTGAATGGTTGAATGAACCTTCTTTTAAGCTATTTAATAGGGTTTTCTATGACATGCGGACAAACCCATTCTAAATAATATGCATAAACAGTGTTTTAAGTCAATGGAGAGCCAGAGCCACCTGACACAGACAGGGTCACCGTGACTTCAGACTCTCAAGAATGATGACTTGGGTCACCCTATGGAAAGACATCACTTGACCGACAAAGGTCCATCTAGTCAAAGCTATGGTTTTTCCAATAGCCATGTATGGATGTGAAAGTTGGACCATAAAGAAAGCTGAACATCAAATAATTGATGCTTTTGAACTGTGGTGTTGGAGAAGACTCTTGAGAGTCCCTTGGACTGCAAGGAGATCAAACCAATCAATCCTAAAGGAAATCAGTCCTGAATATTCATTGGAAGGACCAATGCTGAAGCTCCAATACTTTGGCCACCTGATGTGAAGAACTGACTCATTAGGAAAGACCCTGATGCTGGGAAAGATTGAAGGCAGGAGGAGAAGGGGATGACAGAGGATGAGATGGCTGGAGGGCATCACTGACTCAATGGATGTGAGTTTGAGCAAGCTCCCAGAGTTGGTGATGGACAGGGAAGCCTGGTGTGCTGCAGTCCATGGGGTTGCAAAGAGTCAGACATGACTGAGCAACTGAACTGAGGCTGATGGAAAGGCAAGGGCTTCCTTGATGGCTCAGTGGGAAAGAATCCACTTGCCAATGTCGGAGACACAGGTTTGATCCCTGGTCGGGTAGATTCCCTGGAGAAGGAAATGGCAACCCACTCCAGTGTTCTTGCCTGGGAAATCCCATGGACACAGGAACCTGGTGGGCTACAGTCCATGGAGTTGCAGAGTCAGACACGACTTGGCAACTAAACAACCACCACCATCATGCATCAGGCACTGTTTCAAATGCTTATCTATATTACCTAATAAAATCCGCAGAGTAGTAGACACAGCAGGGTAAGGAGCAGGTGGGATGACTGACCTATGTACACTACCATCTGTAAAATAGCTAGCTAGTGAGAAGCTGCTATATAACAGAAGGACCCCAGCCTAGCCCTCTGTGATCACCTGAATGGTGGGATGGGGGGTGGTGGGAGGGAGGCTCAAGAGGGAGGGGATATATATATACATATATATATATATATATATGTATATATATATCTCCAAAAGCAATATATATATTGCTTTACAAGGTATACACACACACACACACACACACATACAGTTATGACTGATTTGTTGTATGGCAGAAACCAACATGACCTTGTAAAGCAATTATCCTCCAATTTAAAATTTTTTAAAGTAATAAAATCGTTATAGCAACCCTATAAGATAGATACTATTAGTCTCCTCCTTTTACAGATGAGGAAATTGAGTCACAGGGATGTTACATAATTTAACAAAAGTCATACAGTTAGTGAGTGGTAGACCTTGAATTTGTACCTAATTTGACCCTCAGAGTCCACACTTTTAACTACTGCTCAATATTGTCCTCAGTGTATTGACTATATGCAGAAAATTTCCTATCTTGTGATTCTGGTAGAAGTTAGAACCCAACCACCATTTTAGAACCATTTATTTTTTAGAACCATTTTATCTTTATAACCATATAACCAAAAATTCCAGAAATTCACCTCCCCTGGTCCCCTTGCAGGTCAATCATGAGCATAGAATCTAAACTTCATCATCTAAAGTCACTGCCCCAGACTCTAAGCCAGTGGGCATTTTGTGAAGAAATAAAAATTACAGAGAATGTTTTCTGGAGGCAATGGCATTGTACCAAGATAGAACTCCTGAGCCACATAGCAACAAAACTATTACCCTGTCCAGCGTCTATGGTGCTGCCCACACATGCGCCATTTGATGGTGGAGTCACCTGGTCAGAGAGAGAGAGCGAGTCTACAGCAGTAATTCTGATCCTGATTCCTGGTTATACAGCCTCCAAGACTAGTTATCCAAGCAGCTTCCTCCATGTGCCTCTCTGAGCTACCCAATATCCTGTTTTAAAAGAATGATTAGATTCTACATACATTCATTAATCTACGATATTTGTTTTACTCCTTCTGACTTACAAAACAGACATGTGGACACTTGAGGGGAAAGTGAGGGTGGGACAAATTCGGAGAGTCTGACTGACATACATACACTCAGTACAGTTCAGTTGTTCAGTCATGTCCAATTCTTTGTGACGCCATGAATCGCAGCACGTCAGGTCTCCCTGTCCATCACCAACTCCCAGAATTCACCCAAATGCATGTCCATTGAGTCGGTGAAGCCACCCAGCCATCTCATCCTCTGTCATCCCCTTCTCCTCCTGCCCCCAATCCCTCCCAGCATCAGAGTCTTTTCCAATGAGTCAACTCTTCACATGAGGTGACCAGAGTACTGGAGCTTCAGCTTTAGCATCATTCCTTCCAAAGAAATCCCAGGGCCGATCTCCTTCAAAATGGACTGGTTGGATCTCCTTGCAGTCCCAGGGACTCTCAAGAGTCTTCTCCAACACCACAGTTCAAAAGCATCAATTCTTCGGCGCTCAGCCTTCTTCACAGTCCAACTCTCACATCCATACATGACTACTGGAAAAACCATAGTCTTGACTAGACAGAACTTAGTTGGCAAAGTAAGGTCTCTGCTTTTGAATATGCTGTCCAGGTTGGTCATAATTTTCTTCCAAGGAGTAAGCATCTTTTAATTTCATGGCTGCAGTCACCATCTATAGTGATTTTGGAGCACCCCAAAATAAAGTATGACACTGTTTCCACTGTTTCCCCATCTATTTCCCATGAAGTGATAGGACCAGATGCCATGATCTTCATTTTCTGAATGTTGAACTTTAAGACAACTTTTTCACTTTCCTCTTTCACTTTCATCAAGAGGCTCTTTAGTTCCTCTTCACTTTCTGCCATAAGGGTGGTGTCATCTGCATATCTAAGGTTATTGATATTTCTCCCGGCAATCTTGATTCCAGTTTGTGTTTCTTCCGGTCCAGCGTTTCTCATGATGTACTCTGCATATAAGTTAAATAAGCAGGGTGACAATATACAGCCTTGATGTACTCTTTTTCCTATTTGGAACCAGTCTGTTGTTCCATGTCCAGTTCTAACTGTTGCTTCCTGATCTGCATACAGATTTCTCGAGAGGCAGGTCAGGTGGTCTGGTATTCCCGTCTCTTTCAGAATTTTCCACAGTTTCTTGGGATCCACACAGTCAAAGGCTTTGGCATAGTCAATAAAGCAGAAGTAGATGTTTTTCTGGAACTTTCTTGCTTTTTCTATGATCCAGCGGATGTTGGCAATTTGATCTCTGGCTCCTCTGCCTTTTCTAAAACCAGCTTGAACATCAGGGAGTTCACAGTTCACATATTGCTGAAGCCTGGCTTGGAGAATTTTGAGCATTACTTTACTAGCATGTGAGATGAGTGCAATTGTGCGGTAGTTTGAGCATTCTTTGGCATTGCCTTTCTTTGGGATTGGAATGAAAATTGACCTTTTCCAGTCCTGTGGCCACTGCTGAGGTTTCCAAAGTTGCTGGCATATTGAGTGCAGCACTTTCACAGCATCATCTTTCAGGATTTGAAATAGCTCAACTGGAATTCTATCACCTCCACTAGCTTTGTTCATAGTGGGCTCTAGGTGACTACCATGTGTGAAATAGATAGCTAGTGGGAAGCTGCTGTACACCCCAGGGAACTCAGCTTGGTGCTCTGTGATGACCTAGAAGGGGGGCTGGAGAGAGGGGTAGGAGGGAGGTCCCAGAGGGATGGGATATTTGTACACACATGGCTGATTCACTTCACTGTGCAGTAGAAGCTAACACAAACTTGTAAAGCAACTATACTCCAATAAGAAAGGATTATTACCTTATTACTGGGTTTATATTTTTCCTTTTTAATTTGAGCTACAATTGACATTGAATGCATTTCAGGTGTACAAAATAAAGATTTGATATATGTATATACTGCAAAATGATCACCACAGTAAATCTAGTTAACATCCATCACCTCACAGTCCTAATTGCTTTTTTTTTGAGATGAGAACTTTTAAGGTCTACTGTCTCAGCAACTCTTAAACATGTAATACTGCAATATTAACTACAGTCACCATGCAGTACATTACAACCCCAGGACTTATTTATCTTACATCTGGAAGTTTGTATCTTTGGACTGCCTACACCCATTTCCCTTACTCTCTACCACTCACCTCTGGCAACCACCAATCTGAGTTTCTTTTCTTTCAGATTCTAATGAGTTGGCCAAAAAGTTCACCTAAGTTTGTCCATAAGGTGTTACAGAAAAACTTGGAAGAACTTCTTGGCCAACTCAATATATGCAAAGTGGATCACACAGTCTTTGCCTTGCTCTGTCTGACTTATTCCACTTAGCACAGTGCCTTTGTCCATCCATCTTGTCACAAATGGCAAGATTTCCTTCTTTTTTTTAAATGGCTGATTAATAGTTTATTGAGTACATGGACCACATCTTCTTCATCCATTCTTCCATCAGTGGACATCTAGGTTGTTTCTGTGTCCCGGTTAATAATGCTACAGTGAACATAGGAGTTCAGATATCTTTTCAAGATAGCAACTTTGTTTTCTTCAGATAAATACCTGGAAGCAGAACTGTTGGATGATACAGTGGTTCCATTTTTAATTTGTGGAGGAACCTCCATACTGCTTTCCATCGTGGTGACACCAATTTACATTCCCACCAATGGTGCACAAGTGTTTCTTTCCCAATAAGCGTATAAGAAATGACTTTGCTACTAATATCAAGCAGAATCAATTATTGTTGCTGGCAATTAAGGACCTTGATATATGAGTCCTTTCCTGAGGATAAGAGACCCAGAAACATCTAGGTTCTAGTCACATCTGGGAAGCTGATAGCACAGTCATGCCAGAAGCCTGTCAGTACAGGACTCATGTGGGGTGCGGTGCCTCTTGGAAAGAGAACCTAAGCTCTGTTCTCTGCTGGCCTTCATCTGCCTCTTGTGTGACAGATTTATGGAATGGCCACATGGAAACCTTGCTCAGGAGGGCTAAGGACCCTGTGATGCTTCATTTTATGTGCCAACCTGACTGGACCACTAGGCACCCAGACATTTGGTTAAGTTGTATTCTGAGTGTGTCTATGAGGGTGGTTGGAGATATGATTACCATTATCAGGAGACTGAATATAGCAGATGGCACACCGCAGTGTGGGTAGGCCGCATCCAATTCATTGGGGGCCTGAAAACAAAAGGCTGAGCAAGATAGAATTTGTTCTTTCTCTGATGGTGAGTTCAGTTCAGTTCAGTTCAGTTGCTCAGTCGTGTCCGACTCTTTGCGACGCCATGAATCACAGCATGCCAGGCCTCCCTGTCCATCACCATCTCCCGGAGTTCACTCAGACTCATGTTCATCGAGTCCGTGATGCCATCCAGCCATCTCATCCTCTGCCCCCAATCCCTTCCAGCAGCAGAGTCTTTTCCAATGAGTCAACTCTTTGCATGAGGTGGCTAAAGTACTGGAGTTTCAGCTTTAGCATCATTCCTTCCAAAGAAATCCCAGGGCTGATCTCCTTCAAAATGGACTGGTTGGATCTCCTTGAAGCCCAAGGGACTCTCAAGAGTCTTCTCCAAAACCACAGTTCAAAAGCATCAATTCTTCGGCACTCAGCCTTCTTCACA
>SJYA01001210.1:3013983-3057564 GCA_006410615.1 Neotragus moschatus | reverse complement strand
TGTATTCTTGCCACCTCTTCTTAATATCTTCTGCTTCTGTTAGGTCCAGACCATTTCTGTCCTTTATCGAGCCCATCTCTGCATGAAATGTTCCCTTGTTATCTCTAATTTTCTTGAAGAGATCTCTAGTTTTTTCCCATTCTGTTGTTTTCCTCTATTTCTTTGCACTAATCGCTGAAGAAGGCTTTCTTATCTCTTCTTGCTGTTCTTTGGAACTCTGATGGTGAACACAGTTTTATTCTGCCTTTGGACTCACACGGAACTTACACCATTGACTCTCCTGGTTTTTAGACCTTCAGACTACATCTCTTGGGACTTCTCAGCCTCCATAATCATGTGAGCCAGTTTCTTAATAATGAATGAATGAATGTTCTGTTTGTTCTGCTTCCCTGGAGAACCTTGACAATTGCAGACCCTCTTGAGAGAGAAATGATCCTAGGTGAATAAGGAAATGTACTTGATCTAGTAAGGAAAGGAAGGTCAATTCTTTTTTTTTAATTTAACATTTATTTATTTATCTGGCTGTGCTGGGTCTTAGCTGTGGCCTGTGGGATCTAGTTCCCTGACCAGGGATCAAACCCAGGTCCCCTGCATTGGAAGCACAGAGTGCTTAGCCACTGGACCACCAGGGAAGTCCCAGAAGGACAATTCTCTAAGAAGAGTTGTTACACTTAACCAGGATCTCCTTGACTTTGGACAACTACAGATCACTTAATGAGCCAAATTTTAGGTTATTTCTAAAGAGAGCCATCATAATTTTAATAATAAGAACTAGATCTTTAAAATCAATACCGCTTATTTCATATCAATTGGAAGAGTGGAGAGTTTCAAATATTTAATTCTTTGACTTGATGACAAAGTTTGTGTCACCAGATTCCACACTGACTTGGCTTCTCCTCTTTACTTTTTTCTACCTAATTATAAAACTCTAAGTACCAATTATAAGTTATTGAGAATGGCAGGAAGAGTTTGGCTCTGCGAGATAATGCTAGGTATTTGGGTTGAACAGGGACACGGGAATCATGAAGAGATGACTCACTGAAGACTTCTTTCAGCTTTGCATCAGATGCTCTGTCAATACACACATCACACTCAAAGCTGCAGAAATGACTCTCACTCAGAAATCGGTGCTGAATGGATTCCTAATCTACCCTTTAGAAAGTAGCTTGTCATGCTCCATTGCAGCCCTTGGAGGTAATTTTAAAATATGGCCAATAATACATCATTGATTTCTCTCTCCCTGAGGAAAAAAAAAATCAGCAAGTGCTGGAGAAAAAGACAGACTTTCTGCAACTGAGCTATTTGCATCATGGAGAAGTTCTGGTATTTTATCTTCTGTATTAAAATTCATGATTGTTCAGCCCTGAGGCAGTAGGCTCAGGCTCTCACGACAATAAACACAATGGTGAAATACACAATTGAGCAAAAACACTTGAAGTCCTAGAAATGCAGTTTATGACATTTATCAGTGTCATAGAGAAATGTTTTTATTTCCTTCCTAACTTCAGAACTTGAGAACTGTGTTCTCTGTGACAGCTAGGGTACTTCAGGGTGGAAGAAGTCTGGTACTTGGTGCCCATTTCTTGACATCCTGCATTAAAACAATAGGCTGCCACTGGGTACAGTCTGGACGGATTCACAATTTTCACAATTTCTATTAACCTTAAATCAAGATCAAGATGTGTTTGAAAATGTAGGCTTTATTATTATTTAGGTATGATGAGGCCAACAGATCAGGAGAAGATTGCCATTGAAAAAATAGATTTGTTAAACAGAAACAGACTTAGAGAACAAATTTATGGTTACCAGAGGGGAAGGGCTGGAGAGGGAGGGATAGATTGGGAATTTGGGATCAACCAGTACACACTGCTATATTTAAAATAGATAACCAGGAACTTTCCTGGTGGTCCAGCAGATAAGAACCCGTGTTCCAGGGCAGGGGATAAGGATTCGATCTCTGGTCAGGGAACTGAGATGCTGAGGTGCAACTAACTTGCATCCAGCAACTAACTTCAGTGCAGCAACTGAAGCCCAAGCACTCTGAGTCCATGCACCAACTAGAAAGAAGCCTGTATGCCACAGTGAAGACTCAGTGTCTATTAAAAAATAGACAACCAGCAAGGACTCACTGTAAAATAATGTTTTTGAAAAACAAGAAATAGGTTTTTTATACAGATCCCAAGAAGTAGGGGCATACCACACCAATGCCAGGGTGGGGGGAGGCGGGGCAGGCAGCACATGAGGAAGCCCCAGGGTTGGTTACAAGGCAGAGGGAGAAGGCTCTGAGCAAGAGCCTTTATTGCAGTTCCCATGGAAAGGAATAGGTAAGGCAGGGCAAAGCAACCGGGTCTTCTGGTTGTTGTTCAGTTGTTAAGTCTTGTCTGACTCTTTGCAATCTCATGGACTGCAGCATGCCAGGCTCCCCTGTCCTTCACTATCTCTCAGAGTTTGCTCAGATTTATGTCCATTGTGTCAGTGATGCTATCTAACCAGGTTTGGGAGTGGCTAAATAAATATTTCAGCAGGCCCTGGGGCAGAGCACAGGTCTCTACTTTCTGCTATGTTGTGTTCGAGGTTTTGGTGCCGATGGATGGTGGCCTGGAGTGCGAGAGCCTGACAAAGAAGGTGTTTGGGGGTGTGTTAATTGCTCAGTTGTGTCCAACTCTTTGCAACCCCATGGACTGTAGCCCACCAGGCTCCTCTGTCCATGGGATTCTCCAGGCAAGAATACTGGAGTGGGTTACCATTCTCTTCTCCAAGGGATCTTCCCGACCCAGGGATCGAACCTGGGTCTCCTGCATTGCAGGCAAATTCTTTGCCATCTGAGCTACCAAGGGCTCTGAATTGGTTGGTGTGCATATGAGAGGCAATTCTGGTGATTTTTCATTTACTTTCTCTAGGAATTAGCTGTCCTGGGAGAAGCAGTCCCTCCAGTGTCAGCAAGGCCCCACATGTCAAAGTGTCAGCATACAGACAATAAAAGACATGCCGAAGGTGTAGGTACTGTTGTATACTGTTGACCAACAACTGTTCTTGGTAAATAGAGCAGTGTGAACATGTACATGACATTACAGAGGACTTTTCTTTTTTTAATTTCAGATATAATCTCTTTGCTTTCCTTTTATTTTCTTTTTTAAAAATTTTCTTCTTGGTGTGCAGTTGATCTACAACATTGCATTAATTTGTGCGGTACAGCAAAGTGAATTGGTAATACGTATAATGCATCCTGTCTTTTTAAGATTCTTTTCTCACATAGGTCATTACAGCATTGACTAGGGTTTCCTGTGCTATACAGTAGGTCCTCATTAGTTATTTTTTTAACTTTTTAAATTTTTCATTTTATATTGGGGTATTGTTGATTAGCAATGTTATGATAGTTTCAGGTGAACAGCAAAGGGACTCAGCCATATATATACATGTATCCATTCTCTCCCAAATGCCTCTCCCATGCAGACTGCCACATAGCACTGAGCAGGGTCTCTGTGCTATACAGAAGGACCTTATTAGTTATCTGTTTTATATATAGTTGTGTGTATATGTCAATCCCAGTTTCCCAGTTTATCTCCCCCTGCTTCATGCCCACTGGTAGGACTGATGTTGAAGCTGAAACTCCAATACTTTGGCCACCTGATGCGAAGAGCTGACTCATTTGCAAAAACCCTGATGCTGGGAAAGATTGAGGGCAGGAGGAGAAGGGGATGACAGAGGATGAGACAGTTGGATGGCATCATGACTCAATGAACATGAGTTTGGATGGACTCCAGGAGTTGGTGATGGACAGGCAGGCCTGGTGTCCTGCAGTTCATGGGGTCACAAAGAGTCGGACACAACTGAGTGACTGAACTGAACTGAACCTTCATCCCCAGGTAAACATAAGTTTGTTTTCTACATCTGGAATGCCCCTTCTTGCTTTACAAATAGCTACATATATTTAGAGGAGGTCCCAACACTGATTTTCTAGTCTACACCATCACTCGTGAACTAACTAATCAGCAGCTATGTGAAAAAATCTCTTCTGCAACACGTGCTTTTTTAAGTGAGAAACAAGACAGTAAGCCTCCAAGCACTTCTCTCTCACGTATGTAACACACGTATTCCAAGAGCTATTTCACTCGCTCTGCATCAGTAGTCTTGTCCAACTATACGTGATGGTAATTGTGCTTTCATCCTGCCTGTGATATCCAACAGCATCATTTTTTAAATGAATTTTTCAATAACTCGTTATGCTTCCTCTCCAAGCACATTTGTCATCACATTTGGCTGGTTTTATAACTTCCCTTCAATAGCATAAATAACAGCTCATTTTGCTCGGAGGATTGCAATTCTAGATGATGCCTCTAGTTTTGGTCTCCCTTCTACCTTTAGCGATAAAATTAATCAGGTGGAAGTTTACTAAAGAGGCTTCTATGCTTCATTTGCAAGAATTTTGATGGCTCTATATCACTACTCGACAAAGTTTCAGACAACATATTAGGGGGAAATAGATGATCAATTGAACAAAAGCCAATTTCTAATTTATCATCACACTGCTTCTTCGCACTCCTCTTTTGACAAACAGCATGGTTTTGCTTTTTCTAGCATACAGAGTCACATACTACATTGGACTTGCAGGGTTTATACTGTTTTCACCTCTATTTTTATGCTTCAATGAACCACTTCCAAGCCATCGATCTTTCTTTGTAAACTAGAGAAATACTATGACACATTTTAAGCTAGAAATATTCCCTTAAATATTACTTTCTTGTTTCTAACCAGCTTTGATATAAAATATTCTGTTCTCCATTTCACTGGTTTTCCTGACATTATGATATAAAAATTAACTATGATGAATGCAAAATCCAATAAATGTATACAATAATCCAAGGGCTTTCCAGGTGGTTCAGTGGTTTAAAAAAATCTGCCTACCAATGCAGGAGGTGCAGTTTCAATCTCTGGGTTAGGAAGGTCCCCAAGAAAAGGAAATGGCAACCCGCCCTAGTGTTTTTGCCTGGGAAATCCCATGGACAGAGGAGCCTGGTGGGCTATAGTCTATGGTGTCACAAAGAGTTGGACATGACTGAGCAACTAACTCTCACTTTCGCCTACTTGCATCACTTAATGCACGTCATAACCCTGGGCTCCTGCAGGCAGTGGGGAGCTGGCTGCTTCAGAAGGAACTGCTTCCTCTGTAGGTCAGACCCACATGGCCTGGTGACCTGGGACTTTTCAAATGAAGCACCTAAAGAGGCACCCAAACTCTCAGGCACTACAGGATGAACAGCCCTGCCCCGAGATCACAGACAGAGAGCAGTCCAACCCAGCAGGGACATTCTCCTTGAGGGTGACCAGGGTCCTTGAAACCAATAGTCCTTCTGATCAGTGCGTGCTGGCTTAGCCTTTGCCAGACAGTCTGGCTTCCTCTTAGGTCCCTTGACTTTCCTTCATAATTCCAATAATGGTACCCAAATTCAACCCTCAACCAACCAACACTCGTTCAAATTCCAGAGTGTTGAGAGTCTCTTCCCAGGCTCCAGCAGTGAACCATCCTTTTCTTATGAGCTGATGATCCCAGCAGAAAGAAGGGGACAGGGTATTATTAAAGTGGGCTCCAGCCAACATCTTATCAGGATCCTCAGCATGCATTCCATCTTTACACACACACACACACACACACCATATCTGATTAGAACATTTCATGATTCTTCACCAGCCAAAGTGCAAACTCAGGGTGGTGTTTCCAGTTTTATTCCACCACTGAGAGAAGGACATTCCACACCTGAAGAGGATTGAACTGCTTCAACATCAGTTGAACTGTTCTAACTGTTCCAACATCACTGTGCGCTGCCTTCCTATGTGCTCCTGCTGGGGCTGCTACATTCCTCTTCCAAGCTTTTTTTTTTCCCCCAGTGTTTTTGTATTTATTTGGCTATGCTGGGTCTTAGTTGTAACACGTGGGATCTGGGTTCCTGACCAGGGATCCAACCCAGGCCCCTGCACTGGGAGCACAAAGTCTTAGCCAACGGACCACCAGGGAAATCCTCAAGTTTCTTCTTTACCAAGATTAGCTTAGGGGTCACCTTCAAGAAGCTAAACGCTCAGGTTGGGTTGAAAGCCACACTCCCACAATACTTTATACCTGTCTCACTCTTAATGTTTATCACACATTATGTTGAACTTCTGTTGTGTTATCTCCTCCTGTTAGCCCCTCAAGGTAGAGGTCTTTGTCTTATACATTTGTGTATCATTGATGTCTAGCATAGTGTTGGCCACATGGTATATCCACAAAATACTATTTTTTGACTTGTATTGAACATATATCACAGTGTCCAGCTAGACTGAAATATCTGTTTTTCCATTCACCCACAAATGTTCTATGATTACTGCTACAGATTGAATGTCTGTGTGCCCCCTAAAAGTATATATTCAAAACCTAATCCTCAATAAACAAATTTATAAAAAATAAATGGATAACAAATTTTAAATAACTAAATAAAATGTAAAAAAAAAAAAAAAAAACCCTAACGATCAATGTGATGGTCTTAGGTTCAGGATGGTCTCTGAGAGGTGCTTAGGTCATGAGAGTGGAGCCTCCATGAATGGGGTTAGTGCCATTACAAAAAGACCCCAGAGAGCTCCCTCACTCTTCCGCCATGTGAGGACACAAGAAAAAATGGTTTCTGATGAGCTCATAAACCACCTCTCACCAGACAACGAAATCTGCTGGCACCTTGATCTTGTACTTCCAACCTCCAGAACTGAGAGGAATAAATTTCTGTTGTGGATAAGCCATTCAGCCTATGGTCTTCTGTTACAGCAACCCCAAAGGACTAAGACAACCAATTATATCATAGTAATGTGCAATTCACATGATGATAAAGAATTTTCCCCTTTTTAACATGCAACATTGGATTTCAAGAGCCATCTGAGATTAGACTATTAACCAGGTTTCTGCAAATGAATATCTGCCAAAACAACGCCATGCTGTTTCTCTGATACTTGAAACTCCTGCTCACCTAGATCAGAAGAACTCATCCACATTGCCAAGGTCACAGGATTCTATAACAAACTGTGTGAAGCGGCCAACATGTGTGGTCAGCACTGAGAGATTCTCACCCTGGCAGAGGACCTGACTGCTTTGCTGGAAGGGCTCCTTCAACCAGACCACAGTGTCAGTTTCCCCCTGAATCACCCACATTTCCAGTGCACAGTGATTTATTCTTTCTGCAAACCCTTTTTATCTAGCCTGATTACCAACTGCCACATCACCACCACATGATTCCCATGACCCACTTTCTATAGGGTATTAGACTCGGCGCCAAATGAGATTGTTCAGTCACGCTCAGGTGAAAATAACTTGGGGGAAAGAAAAACTTTTGAAAACCAACACTCATTCTTAAGTTTGAAGGAAAGGAGAGAAAGTAAAAGGGAGAGAGGGGAGGAGAGACAGAGGAAGGAGGCAGGAAGGAAAAGAGGGAGGGAGCAAGAGAGGGAGTGGAGGAGGAAGGAAGTGAGAGAGGAAAGCGCAGGGACTACCTTTTAAAACTTAACCACGGGCTTCCCTGATGGTCCAGTGGTTAGACATCCACCTTGCAATGCAAGGGACACCGGTTCGATCCCTAGTCCAAGAAGATCCCACATGCCACAGAGCGGCTAAGCCCATGTGCCACACCCACTGAGCCCACAAGCTGGAACTACTGAGGCCTGCACACCTAGAGCCTGTGCTCCACAACAAACAGAAGCCCCGCTCGCTGCAGCTAGAGAAAGCACGGGCGTAGCAACAAAGACCCAGTCAGTCCAAAATAAATAAATAAATCTTAAAAAAAAAAAAAAAAACAACTTCAGAGGGTGCATTTTTGCACCCACATGACAACAAGCCACCACTTGATCACCTAGTTTCCCGAAAGATAAGCATTTGCCCAGAATTAGCAACAGGGATGCAGAGATGCCATCAGTGCAGGCCGTTGTCTGGAAACACAAGCTTGAACCAACCACTCTGCTCTTTTAGAAAGCCTTGCTAAGAGACGTGATATTTAAGGAGGGCCTAGAGCCACTCACTTCCAAGCCCAACCCTCCCTATCGTTCAGGTAAAACCACCGAAAGTCTTCCTACTTGGCCCCCAATAGTCTGAGGTACAGAATCATCTTCACTGAAGATCCTTTTAAATGTTTTAACATCAATTTTCATTGAATATCACTACAGAAACAGGGGCTTCCCTAATAACTCAACTGGTAAAGAATCTGCCTGCAATGCAGGAGACCCTGGTTTGATTCCTAGGTTGGGAAGATGCCCTGGAGAAGGATAGGTTACCCACTCCAGTATTCTTCGGCTTCCCTGGTGGCTCAGGCAGTAAAGAATCCGCCTGCAATGCGGGAGATCTGGATTGGATCCCTGGGTTGAGATCTCCTGAAGAAAGGAAGAGCAATCCACTCTTGCATGGAGAATCCCCATGGACAAAGGAGCCTGGAGGGCTACAGTCCATGGGGTGACAAAAGGTTGCACAAGACGGAGTGACTAAGCACAGCACAGAGACAGTATATGAAATATGATCCTGTTTTTGTTTAAAAACCTCATTATTAAGTAAATTATTCAACCTTCCTGACAATAAGGACGACAGCAATTAAAAAAAAAAAAAACCTTGGTGAAAGAAAGCCTGAGAAACACAATCCAGAGGAGACTAGCGAGACCAGAAGAATAAATTCAAGATTCAGTCCTGGTTATATCAATACCTGGGTACCAATACTGAATCTTGGATGAGAAAAAGGATAGTGGGAAAACTGGTGAAATGAGCATAAAGCTGGAGTCTAATGGTTACTTAAGTACCCATGTTAATTCAGTTTTGGCAAATGTAGTAGAGGAAATTAAGAGGAGAGTCTGTAGGAATATTGTACTGTTGTTGAAACTTTCCTGTAAATCTTAAGTTATTCCAAAATAAAAAATTTATTTAGGGGAACAAAAGTGTGCCTGAGAAGCTTAGAATCAAGAAAAAATACAACTCCTAAGAGAGTCTTCCACGCGTTCCTCTTTTTTTTTAACAATAAGTTCCCTTAACTTACTGTCCTTATTTTTATGCTTGCTGTTTAGAAGCTCAGAGCCAAATTCCATGCTGGATCACATCAACTTCTTTAACCCTTAGAGTTCTCATCTGTGTTTCCTCATTTTTCCTGATCCTAATTTCCCATTGCAGGTAGGAACAGAGCCTAACCTTGCTGCATTTCTGCTATTATTGTCTAATCCTTTCAGGAAGGAGGTTCCGCATTAATTATATATGTGAAAATTGTCCAAAAGCACAGAAGCAAGATAGTGATGGCTCAAAAGTCATGGGTTATGGTGAATGGCTCCTTTAGGCAGAAAGATGACTCAGGGGAGAAACAATGATTGTCTTCAAATAACTTAAACATTGCCCTTGAAAAAGTAGGAGAGATTTTCCTCTGTGTCTCACCAAAAGGCCAAACTGCAACCAAGGGTAGCTTATCACTAGAGGCAGAGTTGAGTTGAGGAACTCAAAGTCAGGAAGAACTAACAAAGCTGACCAACGGGGAAGCAGTTAGTCTCCCCAACCTAGAGACACTTAAGGCATAGCTAGATTATTTCAACAAGATCCTCTCTTTTAAAAATGCTATTAAGGGACTTCCCTGGTGGTCTACGGACTTAAGACTCCAAGCTCCCAATGCAGGGGGCCTGAGTTCCATTCCTGGTCAGGGAACTAGATCTTACATGCCACAACTAAAGATTCTGCGTGCCACAACTAAGACCCAGTGAGCCAAGTAAATAATTCACTTAAATTAAATTAAAAATAAAAATGCTATTAAAATGCAATAAGTCTGAATAGATACATGCATATGTATGGCTGACTCCACCTGCTGTTCAGCTGAAACTATCACAACACTGTTTGTTAATTGGCTATGTGCTGTGCTTATTCATCCAGTCGTGTTCAGTTCTTTGCAACCGCACTGACTGTCGCCCACCAGACTCCTCTGTCCATGGGATTCTCCAGGCAAGAATACTGGAGCGGGTTGCCATGCTCTCCTCCAGGGGATCTTCCCAACCCAGGGATCAAACTCAGGTCTCCCGCATTACAGGCGGATTCTTTACCATCTGAGCCACCAGGGAAGCCCGAGAATATTGGAGTGGGTAGCCTGTCCCTTCTCCAGGGGATATTCCAAACCCAGGAATCGAACTGGGGTCTCCTGCACTGCAGGCAGATTCTTTACCAGCTGAGCTGCCAGGGAAGCCCTAATCAGCTATACTCCAATACAAAATTAAAAGTTTAAAATAAATGAATAAAATGTATTTTTTTTTAATGCAGTAAGACTGATTCAATAGGTAGCAAGACTCTAGTCTAGAGCATCTGTCAGGGATTCCGTCTTTGAAGAGGTTCAGCTAGATCTGAACATTTCTTTCAGCTGCATATTCTGGGTAGTTCATACCACAGTTCTGGATACGGAATGAATAAACATAACAGCAGTGTGCAATATTCATTAAATGCTTACTCTGCTTTGGGACCCATTATCTCTTGGAATCTTCCAGCAACTCTCCCAGCTGACCCATCAGGAGAGTTTATGCTCCCCCCAGTGACACTGCTTTTCACACTGCTCTTGTTCCCAGTGGCAGTGTTGGTGAGCTGGCTGCGGTGTGATACCCAAAGGCAGAGTCTAGGAGACCTACTTGTGTCTTTTTAGAAAGAGGTATGGGTGACTGAGTCAGGGGACCCATTTAGTCAACAGCTATGGCCTTGAAAATCAACTTAATAATGTATTGTGCTAAGTCACTTCAGGGCTTCCCTGATAGCTCAGTTGGTAAAGAATCTGCCTGCAACGCAGGAGATCTGGGTTCAATCCCTGGGTCAGGAAGATGTGCTGGAGAAGGGAAAGGCTACCCACTCCAGTATCCTGGCCTAGAGAATTGTCCATGGGGTCGCAAAGAGTCAGATATGACTGGGCAACTTTCACTTTCAAGTCTGTTCAGTCATGTCCAGTTCTTTGTGACCCTATGGACTGTAGCCCACCAGGCTGCTCTGTCCAGGGGATTCTCCAGGCAAGAATGCCATGCCCTTTTCCAGGGAATATTCCCAACGCAGGGATCAAACCCACATCTCTTTATGTCTCCTGCATTGGCAGGCGGGTTCTTTACCATTAGTGCCACCTGGGAAGCCCCAATAATGTATTGAGAAGATGGCAAGTCTATCTGTTCAGCAAGAAAATCTCCTTTTCCTCAGCACTCCTAGCTTCAAGCAGAACACCCTTAAATGAATGCTGTGTCATATATATATATATTATATGGTACCTACTAGGTGTGTGACCTTGGGCCAGCCACTTAACTTCTGTCCACCTCTCATTCACTCTAGTGGGTCAGGCAAATATTTTTGAGAACCCTTATTGCTAACATTTAGTGGTTAAGAACCTGCCTGTTAGTGCAGGAGACGTGGGTTGGATCCCTGGGTCGGGAAGATCCCCTAGAGGAGGGCATGTCAACCTACTCCGGTATTCTTGCTTGGAGAATCCCACGGACAGAGGAGTCTGGTGGGCTATAGTTCATGGGGTCACAAAGAGTCAGACACTACTGAAGTGGCTTAGAATGCACTTTGCTAACATTACAGATAACCGGTATTTTAAACAACATCCAAAAATCAAGTAATGAGTGAAGGATCATCTCACTTCATCTTGTGGTTTAAACTTTTTTTTATAAAGTACTCATTTGCCAGTGATTTTATTTTTAGCCTCAGTACCTCTTGGGAAGTAACTATTGAGCTCCATTTTTAACATCTGCAAAATGGGGACATGAGCCCAATGACTCAACCCTCCAGACTGTGGTGGATTATCATGCTGGGCTCCAGGACAACAAAAATGGTACTCTTTTGAAATCACAGCTTCTGCCACAGGAAGGAGCTAATGATATTAACTGTTATTAAGCCATCCAGAGGAACATTTGGAAGTAGAATCACACTGGCCTTACAGAGAATAAAAAACAGGAGTTTGTGATAGGGGTCTTGCTCCTCAAGAGGAATAGCTTGTAGGAGGAGAATCAATGTTGCCAAGGTTCAAAGGAGACAGAACCTTGTTAATAAGGTAACGTTGTAACAGTTTGTAACAGTTATAAGAAGCAAACTGGGTCACATGCAATAACAGTACTGTGCCAGCACAGAAGAGGAAATGATGGATTCAAGCAGTCTTGATAAGCATTCTGAACAAAGTGGCCTCAGAACTTGCCCTTAGGGTTGGTTAAGAATCCTATGCTACTATCCTATGCTATCCTATGCTAAGTCACTTCAGTCGTGTCCGACTCTGTGCGACCCCATAGACAGCAGCCCACCAGGCTCCCCCATCCCTGGGACTCTCCAGGCAAGAACACTGGAGTGGGTTGCCATGTCCTTCTCCAATGCATGAAAGTGAAAAGTGAAAGTGAAGTCGCTCAGTCGTGTCCGACCCTCAGTGACCCCATGGACTGCAGCCTACCAGGCTTCTCCGTCCATGGGATTTTCCAGGCAAGAGTACTAGATGAGGTTAAAGGAGAAGGGAGGAAAAAGAAGAAGGTTCTGACCAGGAGGGCAGGTTATACATAAAGACACAGAAGCAGCCAAACTAAAATTGTGACTTTCTAGGGGACTTCCCTTGTGGTCCAATGGTTAAGACTTTACTTCCCAACACAGGGGGTACGGGTTCAATCCCTGGTGGAGAAGTTCAGGTCCCACATCCCTCAGTGCAAAAACAAAAACAAAACAAAAGACAGAAGCAATATTGAAATAAATTCAATATTTTAAAAAAAGATCTACATAAAAAAAAAACTTTAAAAAATAAAATAAAACTGTGAATTTCTATAAAATGAGGAAGGGAGGGGATACAGGGCATAAAAATAAAAAAAGCAAGCTGAGAGACTTCAGTGGTTAAAACTCCTAGCTCCCAATACAGGAGACATGGGTTCAAGCCCTGGCAGGGGAACTAAGATCCCACATACTTCTCACACAGCCAAAGAAAAAATAAAAGTTAAAAACAAAAACAAGGTGAAGGTCTAATGCTTGCTAAGGAAGTCAGCTGCCCTCAGAGGGGGTGGGGAGATTTGAGTTTCTCAGCCAGAGGAGAGGATTGTATTAATAACTGTGTTTTAGTAAAACTGCTCCAGAGGCACTGAAAAGATTGTGATCTGAAGCAGAGACTGAGGCAGGAAGCTCAGGAAGGAAACTCTTACAATGGTCCAAGTTCACACTGTTAAAGGGCCCAGTTAGGGCACAGCAGTGAAGTGGAAATTGCAGGTCATGGGGCTCTGCAGGATGTTCCCAGGGTTGGAGGTCCAGGTTTCTGGAAGGTATTATTGGCATTAAGTAAGAGCTGAAGGAGATCAGCCCTAGGATTTCTTTGGAGGGAATGATGCTGAAGCTGAAACTCCAGTACTCTGGCCACCTCATGCGAATAGTTGACTCATTGGAAAAGACTCTGATGCTGGGAGGGATTGGGGGCAGGAGGAGAAGGGGCTGACAGAGGATGAGATGGCTGGATGGCATCACGGACTCGATGGGCGTGAGTCTGAGTGAACTCCGGGGGGTTGGTGATGGACAGGGAGGCCTGGCGTGCTGCAATTCATGGGGTCACAAAGAGTGGGACACGACTGAGCGACTGAACTGAACTGAAGAGCAGACCACATTTGGTTGGCACTTCAGAGTTTCCACGCCACTTCCTCTTCCTTCCTCCCACCCCCGGCCACACCCATCTTGCTCAGGGTGTCACTCCGCTACCATCCAGTCTTTCTACACTGGGGTCCGTTTCCAACAGGCTCTTAGAATCACATTCCAAATGCATTTTCCCACTGGCTCCAGAACAGGAAGTGGTTCCCAGTTTGACCCGTGTCCACCCCACCTCCCCGCCCCCGGACTCCTGGCAGAAAATGGAGAGGAAGGACTTTGGATTTACTAACAGTCAGTCTATTTCATGCACACTCACGTCCCCCACTCGGGCCCTGGTGCCAGCCAAGGCGTGTTCTCCGTTGTGTGTAAGTGACTGACTCGGCACTGTCGCTGGCGCTTCCTTATGTCATTTGCCAGGCTCCCCTCCACTTCTCCATACCCCTTGCCTTCTTCAAAATCCAGCCTGGAGCTCACCTAGGAAACCCAAAAGTAGCACACGGATGACCATTATCAACCGGACACACCTGCCTGTTTGGGCTCCCTGTCCCCGCTTCTCTGCTGAAGACTGGTACCTCTAGAGGGACCCAGAGGGACGCCACCTATTCTCCCAAACTTGGTAGGAAACGCGCTTCCTGAGTCGTTTCCCAACAGAACTGCGCACGTGTAGAGAGATTCCCCTTCCAAAGTCTGGGGGGTGGGGTGGGGGGGCAGAATATTTTAAGACACAGACACCTCAGTCTCCTGGAATTTTGGCCACCAGGAAGACTCTCAGGTCGTGGGATGACCTGCCATCCTTCCTGCCAGCAATCTGCCAAGATTTCGTCAACTAGAGAAAGGTGGCTATTCAGCCTCGCAGAGAAAGATAAATAGGGTAGATAACTGGATAAAGCACTTGTAGTCACTCAACGGCCCAGCCATCTTTTAATTACCTCGGGAAGAGGAGATAAGAATAATGGAAATCTACAGATAATCCATTAGTTGCAAAAAGCTTTCCACATCAAATGTGCAATTTAAGTTGAAGCTTACAAGACACAAAAGAGGCCAGGGAAGTGTTTTCGGGAAGGAAGTAAAATCCAAAAAAACAGGAAAGACGCAAAAACGTTCTCTACAAATGCTAGGCACACCGTAATTATTACCCCAAACTCTGCATGTTCTTTCCCATTAACCAAAAGGCTAAAACTTTTCCAACGCTGACAAGTGGCATCGGATCACTCCCTAGGGATTCTCTGTTCTTTAGCCACTTAACAGTCACAATAAATTTTCCTGTAGAGCCATTTAAAACATTATTCTCCAGGGGGTATTCTAGTTTACCTTGAAGAGCCTGTGGCATATATCCCAACCCAACAGCAAAAAGGCTTAAAATTCAACCCAGTCTAAGAGGCAGAAAAGCCTGCCCAGCCTGGGTAACTCTGTGAGCCAGGATGGCGGCTGGTTCCAACTCTGTTTCAGGAAAACTCACTGTTACAGGCAAGAAAGGTCAGTCCAGGAAAGGGAAAAAGACACGTCTGTGGTCACCCAAACATTAGTGGCAGACTCCGCTCCAGGTCTGGGTCCTTTAAATCTGAGACCACACTTAATTTAAAATAGAAAACTTCAGGACTTCCCTGGTGGTCCAGTGGTTAACACCCTGCCTTCCAGTGCAAGGGACATGGGTTCCATCCCTGGTTGGGGAAATAAGATCCCACATCCCACAGAGCAATTAAGCCCGTGCACTGCAACTAGAGAAGCCTGCAAGCCACAGCAAAGACCTAGTGCAACCAGAATTTTAAAACTAAATAAGTAAAATAGAAATTTCCTTCCTATTTGTCTGGCCCTACTGTAACAGTCTGGGATGGACATAGGATATGCACCCCCAACTCCCTTTCAGGAAGGACTGTGGCCCAGATGCATGGTCAGCACATGGCCATCAGCTCTCAGCTCCTTCGGGGTCTGCCTCCACCATACACGCCTGTGTCACCCAGGGTCACACGCTTCCCAGGTAGCCTGCATCCACTGACTGAGGCAGGACCCAGGCATTTCTGCCCAATACGGGTAATGCAAATGGGCGATTTTTACTCCCAAGCTCTCGGCTGAGCTAATAACGAGGATTTTATCAGCCCTGCATCACACTGGCTTCTCCCTCTGCCTGATCTCATTTCCCTCTGGCTTCTTTCACAGATGCTGATTCCCGACACACATGTCACACCCCAAACTCCTCCTTACTACCTGCTTCTAGAGACCCCGACCTGCCCCACAGCCCACCCCAGGCCATGCCACACCACTCTCCACTGTCCTCAGTTTGGTCATCCCTGACTTACCCATCCTAACTCCAGGCTTGAACTCTAGGCCACCAATTGAGACAGCCTTTCTCTCCTCACCCTGTACCCTGGTCTTCCCCTTTATCCTGAACTTCAGCTCTCTCGAGCATGGTCTTCCTGCCTCCCCAAGCAATGATGCACCAGAACAGAAGCTCAGGAGACCGGATGGTCTCCCCACAGGCCTCTGCCCATCAGCTCAGACCCACACAGGGGCTTGAGCTGATGGGGCTAAGCCAGGTTCCCAAAGCTGGTGGAACAGTCACATGAAGTATGTAAGGAGAGGCCCTCATGCCTTATCCTGGGAAATGTGGATCATTCATGTACTGATGGCTCTCTTGGCTCTCTGATTTTGCTTTAAGAGAACTGAAGTTTTTTAAAAACAGAGTTACCATATGACCTTGCAGTCTTACTCCTGACCATATATCAGGAGAAAATTATAGTTCGAAAAGAGACTTGCACCTTAATGTTCACAGCAGCACTATTTACAATAGCCAGGACATGGAAGAATTGAAATGTCCATCGACAAATGAACAGAGAAAGAAGATTATCTGCAATATATGTAATGGAAAATTACTGAGTCATAAAAAGAATGAAACAATGTCATTTGCAGCAACATGGATAGACCTAAAGCTGATCATACTAAGTGAAGTAAGTCAGACAGAGAAAGAGAAATATCATATGATATCACTTATATGTGGAATCTAAAAAGAAAAAACACAAATGAACTTATTTACAAAACAGAAATAGACCTACAGATATAGAAAACAAACTTATGGTTACCCAAGGAGAAAGGAGCCTGGGGAAGGGATAAATTAGGACATTTGGTTTAACATATACACACTATTTGGAGAAGAAAATGGCAATCCACTCCAGCACTATTGCCTGGAAAATCCCATGGACAGAGGAGCCTACAGTAGGCTCAGAGGTAGGCTATAATCCATGGGGTAGCAAAGAGACGGACACAACTGAACGACTTCACTTTCACTTTAAACACACTATTATATATTAAATAGGTAAATAGCAAGGACCTACTGTATAGCACAGGAAACTATATTCATTATTTTATAATAACCTACAAGGGAAAAGAATCTGAATTTATATGTCTCTGTGTATATATAAAACAGAAACACTGTGCTATCCATTAGAAACACAACATTGCAAATGAACTATACTTAAATGAAATTTACACATTTTTTAAAGAGATAGACATTTTAAAGTTAAGGCAGGATTTTGGAAATTAAAAAAAAACACTAGGCATTTAGGTTGCAGTGAAATTTGACTATTGTGGGTAGAGTGCCCATGTCTTATTTTCCTGAAATGGTTTTGATTTAAGCCTGCCATCACAGTACAATTGGCAAGTAGCGTTACTTTTCACTCTCGAGTGTCCTGGTTTGGTGATAATGAGGCCACCCAGTGTACAGGCCATCTGACTTCAGAGCAAGTCTCTGTCTATACCCCTCCCCAGTGTTGGCCATGCTGAGAAAAAGAGATGGCGGTGCTCTGGGTGATAAGTGGAAAGAACAGGACAGACTTAGGAATGAGTGATTATGGACCAGGCACCAGCCCAAAGACTTGGATGAATTCCTTGGTCTCTTCTTGCTTTATCTGAAAAAAATGGAAGTAATACAGTACACTCAGCCTTTTATACCTGGGTTGTTGAGAATATCAAGTAGAATAATGGATATAAAGTTGCTTTGAAACTATAAAGCCCTATTCAGACATCAAGTATGAACAAAATGCCCAACATAATAAACAATTGCTGAATGAATGAATAATTGATCGATTGAATAGCACGGGAGAGGTGTTAGGTGTAATTATTATCAAGATGTGGGAATGAAACTAGCATGTTCTCCTAAAAATCAGTAGGCCTCCCATTGAGGGGCAGAGTCTAATTCCCCTACCTGTGAGCTGAGTTGGACTTAGAGACTCACTTCTAATGAAGAAATGCTGCAGAGGTGACCTTGTGTGACTTCCAAGGTACTTTAGCCTGGCTCTTCCCCTCTTGACATGCCTGCTCTTCCATCTCAGCTACCATGATGTAAGGAAGCCCCAGTAACAATGGAGAGCCCAAGGATAGGGTTTCAACCCTAACCCCACTTGAGGTCCAGCCTTTGAGGCTAACAAATAGACAGCCTTTGAGACGACTCTAGCTACAGCCACTACCTGATTACAACCTCAGGAGAAAGTCCAAGTGAGAACCACCTCCTAAGCCCAGTCAACAATAAGTGATCATTTTGTTTTTTTAAAAAAAAGAAAAAGAAATCAATGGGCATGTGTTCTGAAAGCAAGATGCTCCTCTTAGTACAAACTGCCTCTAAACAATGTAAGAAAGAGTGCATTAAATGTGACTCTGAGACTTACCTAGTGGGCCAGTGGTTAGGAATCTGCCTGCCAATGTAGGGGACACGGGTTCAATTCCTGGTCCAGCAAGATCCCACGTGCCTTGGGGCAACTAAGCCTTTGCGCTGCAACTCCTGGAGCCCACACACCTAGAACCCATGCTCCTCAACACAAGAAGCCACTGCAATGAGATGCCTGTGCACTTCAGCTAAGAGGACCTCCCTCCTACCAGCCACAACTAGAAAAAGGCTGCAGGCAGCAGCGGAGACCCAGCACGGCCAAAAGCAAACAAACAAATGTGACTGTCTAAGCAGCTAGAAACCTATGCCCTGACAATAGCCTTAGAGAAGGGTGACTCAAAACATTTAGTTTTCTTTAATAACCAGTTATGACTGTCATTGCCACATTTATCTTAATCTTTGAAATTACGTTTTCAGGCACTACCACCTCTTGGGATAATGGGTCCATAAGCTTCTTGCATATGAAACACTTCCAGAATTTGAAAAGCAAACATGTGCTCCATTTCTCTACCATACTTAACCATTTCAGAACACAATCCTATTCACTCTCAAACTTAACCTTCCCAGACTGAGAAGTCTGTTTTTTTTTGTTTGTTTGTTTGTTTGTTTTTTCCACCATATCCCCTACTGGCAAACCAGCGTGGTACCTAAAACAGTCAAAGGCTGTGGAGTCAGTACAAATCCCCAGTGAAATGAAATTTAACTAAGTAGGTTATTTATTAATATGTGTATGGTTTTAATTGAGTTTGAAGAACAGCATGTGGGTTTTTAATTTGTATAAAAGAATGTAATCCATACTGAAGTACTTGAAAATGAATGCATAATGCTCTGAACTGAATATTAAGATTCTTATGGGTGACTTTTATTACATGTTAAAAACTAAAACTTTTCCTTGGGAAGAAAGCATCACAATCATGGTACAAAACTGCCAGAAAAAGTGTGCCTGCATCAGGCCTCAGGTGGCTTCAGAGTGACCATGCCTTGCCTTGCAGAATCCAGGCTACATTGCTCAAATTAATGGTGGCCACAGTTGGATCCCCTACAGAGTGCACTCTACTCAACAAAAAGTCAGCTGTGATAAATCAGATCTATTCTGATTGCCATACACACAGGGCTCCGTTGCCTCTCCCTGTTACATCTGTTTGCCAAGTCTTCCCCCCACAGCTGGAGTGACTGTCCATCTTCACCCACTTTTCCAGATCCCCTTTCACATTTCTTTCTTAATTTCCAACTATGAGGACTGGCATTTTATGACTCTTTCTTAGAAATCTTCCAAAGATAAAAAAAAAAAAGAAGAAATCTTCCAAAGAAACAAAAAGAGAATTTGCATATTTTTAAATTAAATCTCTATCTTTTTAGTAAAATCTATCTTTTTAATTAAATAAAATCTCTATCTTTTTAATTAAATAAAACCTCTAAACTATGTAAACCCTTCTACCAAAGGGCAATGTGTCTAAGACACAATGTGGGATCTTAATGGTCTTATTTTTCCTATCTTTTAAAACATGCTGCTTTTCCATTACCTGGGAGTTATTGTTGCTCATCTTTCCTCATCATTACTCAGCAACTGTTCCCAAGTTTGCTAAAAGAAGATGAAAATAATTTTTAAATGGAAGGATGATGGCACTGCCTAGGAAGATGAAGCAAAATGAAGAAAGTATCATTCTTCGGTTTTCTTGTTGCCAAAAGGAAAACATCATCTTTTCAAGAAGGTATAAAAGAAGCCAGTGGGCCCTATCTTTGTAGTCTGCTCTCAGCCTTCATTAAACTCAAATGACAACTCAGGAATTCTAATTTCCTACCTTTAAAGGCAAAGAAAAGAAGACGAACAGAGAAAGACATTTCAAATTATCTGATAAACTAGCAAATGAAAAGCAACAGAGAGCAGCACTCTAGACTTGAATCATGATGGGAAAACGTAATCTGTAAGTGAAACCTCAGACTCCGCATCCTCAGATGATGGTATCCTGATGATTCTTCCCAAATCTTAAGAACCAAGGTGTGCACGATGGATATTTAAGGCTGAAAAGGGAATGCAGTATTTTATAATCATTAGTCAAAGGATGGATAATTGTTACAAGCACCTGGCCTATCCCATTTTGCTAAAAGGACATGCAATATTAACAGCATTGTCTTATTTTTTATATTTGTGCCACAAAATTTGCTTGATTCAAAGAGGTTTCCTATTTGAATTTTTACCAAAATTTCTAATGAGGTTGTTTTCCACTACTCCTTTATGTTCACTTCTATAAAGTATTCATAAAAATGAGTGAAAGTAGCTCAGTCATGTCTGACTCTCTGCAACCCCATGGACATACATGGGATTCTCCAGACCAGAATACTGAAGTAGGTAGCCTTTCCTTTCTCCAGGGGATCTTCCCAACCCAGGGATCAAACCCAGGTCTCCCACATTGCAGGCAGATTCTTTACCAGCCAAGCCACAAGGGAAGTCCATAAAGACTTCCATAAGAGTGACTCAAAACAGAAAAGACAAATAAACCACTGGCCCCTAATGCTGACCATTTTTCCCTCTGCCTTCTGGAATCTTCCCTCTGTTCTAACCCACCCTGACTTTCCCTCCCAGAATCATTGTCCCCCAAATCTCCACCATAACAATAGTTCCATGTTGTTTACATTTGGTTTCTTACCTAGAGCAGACCATAATGCGCTTATGAATACGTAGTTATTCAGCCAACAAACATGAGTGCTGTGACGGGCACTGTGGGAGCCACAAGGACATGTCAGTAAACACATTAGATATCATCCTTGACTTTAGGGCGGTGTTTACTTCAACTGTGGCAACACCAGAACTTAAGAGGAGAGCAGTGAAAAATGTCGTAGCTTCAGTGTGAGACAGACCCGGATTTGAATTCTGGTGGTACCATTTCCTGGGCTTCCCAGGTAGCTCAGTGGTAAAGAATCCACCTCCCAACATAGGAGATGTGGGTTTGATTCCTGGGTCGAGAAGATCCCCTGGAGGAGGAAATGGCAACTCACTCTAGTATTCTTACCCGAGAAATCCCATGATCAGAGGAGCCTGGCGGGCTACAGTCCATGGAATCACAAAAGAGTCAGACACGCTGAAACTTCCCTGGTGGTCAAGTAGTTAAAAATCTCCCTGTTGGTGCAGGGGACATGGGTTCAATCCCTGGTCCAGGAAGATCCCAAATACTTTAGATTAACTAAGCTTGCACACTGCAATGAAGAGTAGCCCCCAGTCACCACAACTAGAGAAAGCTCTCATGCAACAACGAGGACCCAGGGCAGCCAAAAATAAAGAAAGAAATTTAAAATAAAAAAGAGACACAACTGAGCACGCACGCACACATGCATGCCTACTTCCTACCTGCAGGAACTTGGGAAAGTGTCTTTGTCTGTCTGAACCTTGTTCTCTTCATCTGAGCAGTGGCAGTTTCAGTTCCTTCCCTGAATAAATGTTTATTAGTTTACTAGAGCTTCCATAATAAGATGCCACACAGACAGAGGAGGGACTTTAAAAGAAAAATAGAAATTCATTTTTTCACAGTTCTGGAGGTGGAAGGAGAAGGCAATGGCACCCCACTCCAGTACTCTTGCCTGGAAAATCCCATGGATGGAGGAGCCTGGTGGGATGCAGTCCATGGGGTTGCTGAGAGTTGGACACAACTCAGTGACTTCACTTTCACTTTTCACTTTGATGCATTGGAGAAGGAAATGGCAACCCACTCCAGTGTTCTTGCCTGGAGAATCCCAGGGATGGCGGAGCCTGGTGGGCTGCCGTCTATGGGGTCACATAGAGTCGGACACGACTGAAGCGACTCAGCAGCAGCAGCAGCAGGAGGTGGAAATACAAATCAAAGTCGGGGCAAGGTTTCTCCTGCAGCCTTGCTCTTTGCCCTGAAGACAGCCGCCTTCTCACTGTGCGCTCACACTGCCTGCCCTCTGCACACACACCCACCCCTGGGTTCTCCTTGTCTTCTTATAGGGACACCAGCCACGTGGATTAGGGCTCCACCCTTATGACCTCATTTAACCTTAATTATTTCCTTAAAAGCCCTCTCTCCTGCAGACACAGTGGGGGAAGGAGAGGGTGGGACATGAGAGAGTAGCAATGAAACATATATGAAATCATGTGTAAAACAGGGAACTTGCTATGTAACGCAGGGAGCTCAGACTGCTGCTCTGTGACAGCCTAGCGGGGTGGGAGGGGATATATGTATGCCTGAGGCTGATTCATGGTGATGTATGGCAGAAACCAACAAAATAAACAAAAACAAAAATAAATTAATTTTTAAAAACACATGAATTTTTAAAAAAAAAAACCTATCTCTAAATACAGTCACATTATGGATGAGGGTTGCAACATATAAATTTAGGAAGGACACAGTCTGCAACAAAGTGTTATAAAGATTAAAGCATATACCGTCTATAACATACCCGGCACACAACAGATGCTCAATTTAAAAGTATTAATTATCATTCAAGTCTTTCTGGCTCCTAGGTCAGTACCTTTTGCACCAAGTACTTCAAACAAGTCGAAACGACGTCTCACAGCTGTTACAGTATCTATACATTAGATATTTTATGACACCTTTTTCACAAGTCGACACTCACCTATTGCTTTGAGGTGTGGGTCTTCCTAGGTGTCTTCTGTCACTCCTGAGGCCGAGTATAAAGCCTCAAACAACGGGAAGCGAGTCTTCCATTCATTTGCACACCAACCAGGAAGGTCCTCACCCCACACCCCAGACCCCTCCACAGCCACTGGGATTGAGAATGAGGGGTAACAGATTTGTGTTAAGCCATTCACACGCTCTCTTTTGGTTGGTCCCAGATCTGGAGTGAGGAAGTACAAGATAATTCTGAAACATATTGTGCAAGAAAACACAAATTATTCGTGTGATCAATTTAGGACACGAGCCAATTGAAGAACTCCCACGGGCCAAATTTGGGGAAATTTGAGTGTCAAAATAGAGTAATTACAGTAAGTGTTTGCAATATATTGAGGGTTTTTTTTTTAAGATTATAAATTCTATAATGCTCCTAAAGAAGTTGGGGGGAAGGGGAGAGAAGGAAAATAGGGAAAACTTTTCTGTGTAAGAATGCCATTTAAAAATGAAGAAAGACTGATAGAAAACCATCACTTTGCAACCTCTAATGTAGTAACTCATTTAGGCAAAGCTCATCAAAGAATATTGAATGAAAGTTGCAGGGAAAGAGAATATTCATAGTCTCCAAGCTATCACCCCACAGATTTCTTACAAATTAGAAAAGTCAAACATATAGTTACAATCAAGGTTAAGCTCACCAGAAATTGCCTTCTGATGTGAGGAAGTAAGTATACAACATTACCAAGGTCACTGTTGTACCAAAAAATGTTTAACCTGAATCTAACCACGAAGAAACACCAGACAAATTCAGAATGAAGGACATTCTATAAGACAACTGGCCAGAAGGCTTCAAAATGGTCAGTATCAAGAAACCCCAAAGAGGGCAGGGTGATTGTTCTAGATTTTTAAATGACCAGAAATATGCAGCATAAAAACCCTGACTGAAGGTTATCATACTAAGTGAAGTGAGGCAGACAGACAAAGATAAATATCATATGATCGCCCTCTACGTGGAATATAAGAAAAATGATGCGAATGGACCTACAGTTGGTCGGGGTGGGGGGCGCCGGGGAGGATGGGTTGGGAGTCGGGGATGGACATGTACACGCTACTATATTTAAAAGGGATGACCAGCAAGAGTCTTCTGTACAGCACAGGGAACTCTGCTCAATATTCTGTGATAACCTACGTGGGAAAAGGATTTGAAAAAGAATAAACAAAGATTCAGTATAACTGAATCACTTTGCTGTACACCTGAAATGAACACAACATTGGTAACCAACTATAATATAAAATTTTAAAAAGCTTAAAAACCTTCATTGAATCCTCAATTTTAAAAATCTTAAAGAGACATTTGGGACGCTTGAGAAATTTTGAATATATATCGGATATTACCTGATACTGTTAAATTGTGGCTAATTTTCTTAGGTGTGATAAGGGTGGTTCAGAAGAAGAAAGTCTATACCTTAGGAGGCAATGCTGAAGAACTTTAAGGGCGAACTTCATATCTACTACTTACTTTCAAACAGTTCAGTCAAAAATCAGCACGTGTGTGCGTGCATGTGTGTGGGGTGTGTGTGTGTGTGTGTAGGCAGAGAAAGAGAAAGCACACAAACATGGCAAAATGCTAACTGATGAGCATTAATACAATAAACAATAAAAAGATTTATTGTTCTATTCATTCAACTTTTCTATGGGCTTGAAATTTTTCAAGATACCCTTGGGAGCAAATAATCTCTTTTCTTGGAATTTGCAATTAGGATTTAGAAATGTTATTCTAGGTTGATCACTCAAGCCTAGAAATTGAGTTTGGGTTGTTTATTTTAAAGATGACAAATAAATCCAGAAGCTAAGGGCAGCCACCTTCTACCACAGGCTTGGAAAAACAGTAAAAACAACCCAAATGAAGAAATAGAAGAATCAGATACCCAGAAATTTGCAGAAAAGAGAAAGCAGGCAACCCCAAAGATAGACAGACAGACAGACAGACAGCATCTCCTTGTTTCTGGAACTTTGGTTCTTGATCTCAGGCCCCTAAAAAGGCAGCCACATGCCTGCCAATGGGTTTTAGGTGGCATTGCTATATCTAAAGTCCTCCTTTGGGGACTTCCCTGTGGTTAAGTGGGTTAAGAATTTAAGAATCTGCCTTCCAATGCTGAGGACAGAGTTTCCATCCCTGGTCAGGGAACTAAGATCCCTAATACCAAAGGCCACAACTAGAGAAAGCTGGCACATTGCAATGAAGACCCAATGCAGCCAAAAATCTGCTTTACAGTTTCAAAACTTCAAGTCCTCCTTTTGCTGAAACCCATTTGAGTGAGCTTTTCAGTTACTTGCAATCAAAGTATATGTATATTATGTGTCTATAGAGTGGCAGAGTTTTAATCTAACATTGCACATTGTGGTAAAATACACATAGCCTATGGGATTAACAGGTACAAGGTTCTAAAATAGATGAACAACAAGGTCCTACTGTGTAGCACAGGGAACTGCATTCAATATCTTGGAATAACTTATAATGGAAAAGAATCTGGAAATAAATATATATACCAAATCACTTTGCTGAACACTTGAAACACGATATTATAAATCAACTGTATACTTCAATTTTTATAAAATACGTATATAAATCCAGAATAGAAATTTGACCATGACTACCATTTTTAAGTGTACAGTTCACTGGCGTTCCCAGGTGAGTCAGAGGTAAAGAATTGGCCTGCCAGTGCGGGAGACACAAGAGATGTGAGTTTGGTGGCTGAGTGGGGAAGATTCCCTGGAGAAAGAAATAGCAACCCACTCCAGTATTCTAACCTGGGAAATCACATAGACAGAGGAGCCTGGTGGGCTATAGTCCAGGGGGTCACAAAGGGTCAGACACGACTGAGCACAAAGGCACACGTGCACTATCAGTGGTATTACACACACTCACCTCCCCATGCAGCCTTCACCCCCATCTAGCTCCAGAACTTTCCACCTTTCCCAACTGAAACTCTGTGCCCATTAAACAACTCCGCAATCTCCCCTCCTATAGCCCCTGTTGTTAAATGTCGCTTCAGTTCAGTTCAGTTCAGTCGCTCAGTTGTGTTCGACTCTTTGCGATCCCATGAATTGCAGCACGCCAGGCCTCCCTGTCCAGCACCAACTCGCTTCAGTTGTGTCCAACTCTGTGTGACCCTATGAACTGTAGCCCACCAGGCTTCTCTGTCCGTGGGATTCTCCAGGCAATTCTCGAGTGGGTTGCCTGTTCCTCCTCCAGGGGACCTTCCCAACCCAGGGATCAAACCTGCATCTCTTATGTCTCCTGCATTGGCAGGCAGGTTCTTTACCACTGGTGCTACCTGGGAAGCCCTTCCCACAGCTCCTAGGCAACCACCATTGTGCCTTATGTTGCTACAATTCTGAACCCTCCAGTTATCTCCTATAAGTGGAATCCTACAATATTTGTTTTCTTGTGACTGATTTATTTCATTTCATTCAGCATCCTGTCTTCAAGATTCATTCATGTTGTAGCCTCTGCCAGCATTTCCTTTCTTCATGGCTAATTAATGTTCCTTTGTATGTAAATACACATTCTGTTCATCCATTCATTGTCGATGGGTACTAGGGTTGTTTCTACCTTTTGGCTACTGTGAATAATGCTGCTATGAATGTGGTGGTCAAGGTTTAAAGATATGTTGTGTGGGCTTCCCTGGTGGCTCAGACAGTAAAGAATCCACCTGCAGTGCAGGAGACCTGGGTTCAATCCCTGGGTTGGGGAAATCCCCTGGAGGAGGGCATGGCAACCCACTCCAGTATTCTTGCCTGGAAAATCCCCATGGACAGAGGAGCCTGGTGGGCTACAGTCCAGGGGGTTGCAAAGAGTCAGACATGACTGAGCTACTAAGCACAAGCACACTGAGTTTTAAAGATATGCACATATGGCATTGAAACGTGTATAATATCATATAAGAAACGAATCGCCAGTCCAGGTTTGATGCAGGATACAGGATGCTTGGGGCTGGTGCACTGGGATGACCCAGAGGGATGGTACGGGGAGGGAGGAGGGAGGAGGATTCAGGATGGGGAACACGTGTACACCCGTGGCAGATTCATGTTGATGTATGGCAAAACCAATACAATATTGTAAAGTAATTAGCCTCCAATTAAAATAAATAAATTTATATTTTTAAAAAGATATGCACATAAAGAAATTTTCCTTCTATGAAGTCAAATACTAATAGAAGTTATCTCTGAAAGAATTAAACACAATTTTTTACAAGATTTTTTTAGAGACATTTTATATTCACAGCAAAACTGAGAGGCAGATACAGAAATTTCCCACATACCCCCTCCCCCTCACATGCACAGCCTCCCCAGCCATCAACATCCCCCACCAGATGGTACATTTGTTGTAACTGATGAACCTACGCTGACAATTACTAATTACCCAAAGTCCATAGTTGACATTAGGGTTCACTCTCGGTGTATATTCTGATTGTGGGTAAATGCAAGCACTGTCCTAGTGCCGTATATTTTCACTGCCCTAAAATCCTCTCTGCTCTGCCTATTCATTCCCCTTACCCTCTAGCCCTTGGTAACCACTTTTTACTGCCTACACAGTTTTGCTTTTCCCAGAGTGTTATATAGTTGGATGGCATCACCGACTCAATGGATGTGAGTTTCAGCAAACTCCAGGGGACAGTGGAGGACAGGGAAACCTAAAGTGCTGCAGTCCATGGGGTCAAAATTGTCGGACAAGCCTGAGCGACTAAACACATATAGGTGTGTAGTGCTCTCTCTCTCATTTTGCATTTCCTTGATGACATGGGAGCATCTTGACGTGGAGCATCTTTTCATGTGCTTTTTTGCCATCTTATACCTGCATGCCTGGTGGCTCAGATGGTAAAGCGTCTGCCTGCAATGTGGGAGACCCAGGTTCAATCCCTGGGTTGGGAAGATCCCCTGGAAAAGGAAATGGCAACCCACTCCAGTACTCTTGTCTGGAAAATTCCATGGACTGAGGAGCCTGGCAGGCTACAGTCCACAGGGTCGCAAAGAGTCGGACACAACTGAGTGACTTCACTTTCACTTTCACCTTCTTTGGCGAAGTGTCTGTTAAAGTTTTCAGCTCATTTTTTATTCTGGCTGTTTCCTTATTGTTGAATTTTAAGAGTTTTTCTGTATTATGGGTCACACTCTTTTACCAGATGTGTCTTTTGTAAATATTTTCTTTCAGTCTGTGTCTTGTCTTCTCATTCTCTTGACATTGTCTTTTGCAAAAAAAAGGTTTTAGTTTGAATGAAGTCTAGATTATCAGTGCTTCCCTTTATGGATCATTCCTCAGGTGTCTTATCTTCATACTCAAGGTCACCGAAGTTTTCTCCCATGTTATCATCTTGGAGTTTTACAGTTTTGTGCTTTACATTTAGGTCTATGATGGATTTTGGGTTAATTTTTGAGAAGAGTATAAGGTCTGTGACTAGATTCTGTTTTCCTTTTTTTCACTGGGTGCCAAGTTGTCTCAGCACCACTTGAAAAAACTGGGGCTTCGCTGGTGGCTCAGTGGTAAAGAATCCACCTGCCAATGCAGGAGACACGAGTTCAATCCCCGATCTGGGAAGATCCCACACGCCACGGGGCATCTAAGCCCGTGTGCCACACCTATTGAACCTGTGGTCTACAGCCAGGAGCCCATGAGGTCTAGAGCTATGCTCCGCAACAAGGGAAGCTACCACAACAAGAAGCTTGTGCTCTGCAACTAGAGGGTAGACACCACTCCCTGCAGCTAGAAAAAGCCCATACAGCAACAAAGACCCAGCATAGCAAGCTCATTTACATGGGTGTGCATTTGTTCAGCCCCATGGTGGTGAGTTTGCTTCTTAAGGCTGGGGTACAGTGGGCGTCAGGGACTTTGCTCTGAACCTGATGAGACATGTTCCTAAGGGCACAGAACTGTTCAGCCTCCAGGAAATCATCCTCACATGGAAGAGAGCAATCAGATTTTGTTCTTTGAAATTGATTGGGATCTAAAGCCTGAAATAAGTATTCATACTTAAAAAAAAATAGCCTGTTTAATGGGAGCAAAATACTTTATAAAAAATAAATTAAAAAAAGAAAAGACTGTCTTTGCTCCTTTGTCAAAGATAAGTTGACTGTTTCTACATGGGTCTCCAGATAAATTTTTATTTTTATGCTTTTTTTTGTATAGTTTAAAAATTATTTGCTACAATGAACACATATTGCTTACCTAGTCAGAAGAAAAAAAAAAACTCTTTTAATTTTGGGGGGAAGATACCGTTTTCTGTTCCATAAGTGGTCTTTCCACCCCTGGAAATTGTTGGAATAACTGTGTGGTGAAACATTCATTCATTTAGCAAACATTTCAGTATGAGAAAATTCTGTATTGCCTGCAAAGACTGGCTGTATCTTGAAGGTTCTTCTCATCCAAATTTAAGCTTTTTTGCCCTATTTTATTCTATAAAGATTACTGTAACAACATGAAATAAACGTCTGAAAGCAGGGGGGAAATCATCATGGCGATATCTTTCTTGTTTCCCACTAATCTGTGTCCAGATAATTTTTTCAAAAGAAAGCCCTCATTGAATTTGTTACAATACTGTTTCGGTCTGATGTTTTGGCTTTTTGGCCTGGAGGCACTTGGGATCTCAGCTCCACCATCACAGATGGAACCTGTATCCCATGCACTGGGAGGTGAAGTCTTACCACTGGACACCCAAGGAAGTGCCTGTCTTCACGCCGTTTCATCCAGTCATACTTAATCATCTGGCTTTCCTTTGACTTCTCTCTTCATAATCTACTAACTCGTTCACTTACAACCCTCTGGAATCTTTCATATTTGGAGCATGTTCTGCTTTGTGCTAATTCTAAATGTGTTTTTCAAGCTTCAACGGTTACTCTGTGCGACAGACAGGATCTTGTCTCATTCTTGTCTGGTACCCAGCTCTGAGCATGGTGATGGGCACAGAGGAGGTCGGTAGCCCTCGCACTTATTGAATGAATGAACCAGAGTATGGAGAGTTGTGTTGGCGGGGAGGGGATGGTCTGTGTTTAGACGAAGCACACGCGCAAAGCTAGACAATGCAAATGAGAACATCTTCCCCTCCCCAATCCTGAACCCTGACTCAGAGCCCTCTGGTGCCTTTTGTCTCCAAGCAGCAGGGAATCCAAGCAGAAAATTCACTATTAATGGTTCAATAAAACATTCAGGTCCTGGATGCAGCCCCGTGGAGGCCGCGTGGCAGCCTGTAATACACATGTGCCGGCTCAGGAGGAAGCCCCCAAACTCATTTAGTCTTATCTGTCATTAGGACCAAAGCCTGGGCTCCCCTGGGCCAGGCCTGGGGAACTCTTGCCCCATCGGAGGGCAAAGCGGCAGAACCAAGTTTTGGCAAGCCAGCTGAGTGTCTGGAAATTTCCCTCCTGGAGGTCTGCACTCAGTTTTGTAATATATGACACAAGAGGCTCATCGCCTACCTTTCCCTTGGAGGAACAATGCCATTATCATCAACCGATGATGTGACTTTGGGGGTTTTTTTTTAAGCGCTGTGCTCCTGTGATTCAACAAGATACATTTTGCAAGTAATTCTGACGGCACCAGCTCCTGTTGCTTAGGGAAAGCTCTTTGATTGTAATGACGGCAGACGGCAGACGGAGCTGGAGGTACCAGCTGTGTGCATGACGAGTGTGGTCCACAGAGGCCCAGGGTGGGGAGATCCATGGGAGGGAGGGAGACCAGTAGAACGAAGTTGTTAGGTAATGTCTTTTAATTGATGGTGAAAACATGGACTCAGAGATCCATTATTTCATTTTTGCAAAGAATGAAAATGAGTTTCTCTTTCAAAAAAAAAAATGCATATATATGTCCTTATGTATTTGCATGGTGAGAGCTCTTTTGCTCCATCATGTCTGACTTTTTTTGTGACCCCCCCCACTGGACTGTAGTCCACCAGGCTCCTCTGTTTATGGGATCACAAAAAAGTCAGACATAACTGAGCAACTGAACATGCACCACGCACATATACAAATATATATATTTTTTAGAAAGAAAATTGTTTTCATTCATAATATAAAAATATTTTATATTCNTGACTTTTTTTGTGACCCCCCCCACTGGACTGTAGTCCACCAGGCTCCTCTGTTTATGGGATCACAAAAAAGTCAGACATAACTGAGCAACTGAACATGCACCACGCACATATACAAATATATATATTTTTTAGAAAGAAAATTGTTTTCATTCATAATATAAAAATATTTTATATTCTTTACCAATGCTCCACCTGGAAAGCCATATATACATATATATACATATATATGTATACATATGTATATATATATATATATGTATAAAAACTGTTTTGTATTCTCCTCTCCCAAAACCATGAAATAGCTTTGGGAAGATAGTCATCTTGTGTGACAAACAGCATCATTTCGTGAAATGGCATTCTGTGAGCTTTGTTTGGGGAGAGGGAGGATGAATGGGCCCTCCTCCCGTGAGGAGGGGCAGGCTCAGACCGGTTGTTTCAGGCCCCTGACTGCACTGGCGAAAGAGAGATGTGAGTTGATCTAGAAACAGGAGGTGTCATGAGATTAGCAGATTTTCACGCGACACGATTTGCTAAAAAAACAAAACTTTCTGTGCAGTTGTTTGATTGCTTGTAATGTCTATTTCTGACAGGATTTTTAGGTTGGAGTCATCCTTAGAGGAACAGCCTCAAGAGGAGAACCCATACACTCTCCTGCTGTCTCTGATCAGTAAGTATTCAGGGGCTTCCCTGGGGGCTCAGTGGTAAAGAATCCACCTGCCAATGCAGGAGACAGAGATTCAATCCCTGATCCAGGAAGATCCGACATGCCCCAGGGCTGCTAAGCTGCACACCCTAGAGCCCAGACTCCGCAACAAGAGAAGCCACCGCAATGAGAAGCCCACGCACCGCAACCAGAGTAGCCCCCACTCAGAATCTAGAGGAAATCCCGTGCAGTGATGAAGACCCAGCACAGCCAAGCATAAGTAAATAAAATTATTTAAAAAGTAATTAGTGTTAACCCGCCCTTAACACTCCAAAGACTGCCCTGAGTCTATCACCCCCTGAGCAAAAAGTCTCCAAGTCTTCCAATCTCCAAGACAGAGCACAAATCACTGAGGCTACCATTCCAGGCCTTCCACTGTCTCACCCAGCTGGCTGGTCCAGCTTTCTGTCCGATCACCCTCTTCTGCCAAGCCTCGTACACTCCAGGTCACCTGGCCTGTGCACTGTAATCCACCTTCTGGCCTATACATCTATCCAGATCTCATCCATCCTCCAGGACTCAGATCAAAAGCTTCCCTTTCAGCCAAGCCCTTCCCACCACCCAAGCAGAAGGGAATCCATCACCCTCACACACCAATGTATCTTTTGGAACAGTTTTACACACCCTTTTCCACTCTTACAACTCATCTTCCAAGCCAGACTGTGAGTTCTTTGGGTGCAAGGATTTTTATTATAGCTCACTGAATCTCTTGCCTATTAATATGTGCCTTGTGTGATGAAATATCTGATGTTCAATCAATATACGTGAGATTCATTGACTTCAGGATGCTTGGCACTGTGCTCAGTTGAAGAACAGGAGAGAATATAAATGCATCCCTCAGGTGGTTTATGTGCTTCCCAGGTGGTGAAGTGAAGTGAAGTGAAAGTCTTTCAGTCGTGTCCGACTCTTTGCAACACCATGGACTATACAGTCCATGGAATTCTCCAGGCCAGAATACTGGAGTGNCAGTTGAAGAACAGGAGAGAATATAAATGCATCCCTCAGGTGGTTTATGTGCTTCCCAGGTGGTGAAGTGAAGTGAAGTGAAAGTCTTTCAGTCGTGTCCGACTCTTTGCAACACCATGGACTATACAGTCCATGGAATTCTCCAGGCCAGAATACTGGAGTGGGTAGCCTTTCCCTTCTCCAGCGGATCTTCTAGACCCAGGAATCAAATCAGGGTCTCCTGTATTGCGGGCACATTATTTACCAACTGAGCTACTGGGAAGCCCTCCCAGGTGGTGCTAGAAGTAAAGAATGCCTGCCAATGCAAGAGACTCCGGTTCAATCCCTGGGCCAGGGGAAGATCCCCTGGAAGAGGAAATCACAACCTGAGCCAATATGTTTGTCTAGAAAATCCCACGGACAGAGGAACCTGGCAGACTACAGTCTATGGGGCCAAAGAGAGTCTGACACGATTCAGCAGCTGAGCACGCAAGTGATTTGCAATCCTCCTAGACAGGCAAGCTGTGAAACTGGCAGGGAACAGCAGGGGGCGCACCAGGCAACGCAAACTGCAAATATGAATACAAGCAACTGTCCTGGAAAAGGTTCTGGAAGCTCAGGAAAGGAAAAGGGCAACTTTTAATTAGTTGCAAGGTTTCCCTGGTAGCTCAAATGGTAAAAAATCTGCCTACAATGCAGGAGACCTGGGTTCAATCCCTGGGTCTGGAAGATCTCCTGGAGAAGGAACTGGCAACCCACTCCAGTANCTGGAAGCTCAGGAAAGGAAAAGGGCAACTTTTAATTAGTTGCAAGGTTTCCCTGGTAGCTCAAATGGTAAAAAATCTGCCTACAATGCAGGAGACCTGGGTTCAATCCCTGGGTCTGGAAGATCTCCTGGAGAAGGAACTGGCAACCCACTCCAGTATTCCTGCCTGGAAAATCCCGTGGATGGAGAAGCCTGGCAGGCTACAGTCAATGGGGTTGCAAAGAGTCAGAAACGACTGAGTGCCTAACACTTTAATTAGTTGTAAGATGTGGTTGTACTTGAGATAAGCTTGAGAGGCAATTATAAGTCATAGTATTTATGTGGTGGCTCCCCAGGGAGCTCAGACAGTAAAGAACCTGCCTGTAGTGTGGGAGACCTGGGTTCGATCCCTTGGTCAGAAAGATCCCCTGGAGAAGGGAAAGATTACTCACTCCTGTTTTCTGGCCTGGAGGATTCCATGGACAGAACAGCCTAGCAGGTTATATAGTTCATGGGGTTGCAAAGAGTCAGACACAACTGAGCCTCTTTCACTTTCACTTTCCCTGGTGGCTCAGTGGTTAAGAATCTGCCTGACAATGCAAGAGACACAGGTTCCATCCCAGGGTCAGGAAGATCCCCTGGAGAAGGTCTTGGCAACCCACTCCAGTACTCTTGCCTGGGGAATCCCATGGAGAGAGGAGCCTGGTGAGCTACAGTCCANCTTTCACTTTCACTTTCCCTGGTGGCTCAGTGGTTAAGAATCTGCCTGACAATGCAAGAGACACAGGTTCCATCCCAGGGTCAGGAAGATCCCCTGGAGAAGGTCTTGGCAACCCACTCCAGTACTCTTGCCTGGGGAATCCCATGGAGAGAGGAGCCTGGTGAGCTACAGTCCATGGGGTCGCAAAAGAGTTGGACACTAAACAACAAGCATTTGTGTGATACCTTAGCATTTTCAAAGCCCCTTCCATTACATTGACTGAATAAGTGTTATACCATGTTAGGTATTACTAGACCCATTTTAAAGAGTAAGTGGACAAGGTCCTGGAAGCAGGAGAGATTTAGCCAGAGTCACATGGCAGGGTAGGGGCAAAGTTGGGACTCAAACTCCGATCTTTGGGGTTCAAATTCAATGGGCCTTGCAGTGCACCCACTGCTTCAAACCGTTATCATCCACTGCCTTTAAATTTTGGATTTAAAGGATTTTGGAGTAAGACAATGAAAATGGCATTATTGGGCACACCGGGGTAGGGGGTAGGACGGGGTAAAGGGATAATTAGGGAGTTTGGGATGGACATGTACACGCTAAGTAACACCCTCAGTTATTTTAAACGGATAACTTAGGACCTGCTGTATAAAAGTAAATGAAACGCTGGGCACAGAACCAGAATCATGGACATAAAAAACAGACTGGTGGTTGCCAAGGAGGAGGGGGCTCGGGGAGGGATGGAGTGCGGGGTGGAGGTGAGCAGATGTCAACTTCTTTGTGTAGAATGGATGACAGACAAGGTCCTAGTGTATAGCCCAGGGAACTATATTTGATATCCTGTGATAAATCATAATGGAAAAGAATGTTTATAAAAAGAATGTGTATGTATGTATATGTATAACTGAATCATGTTGCTCTGCAGCAGAAATTAACACAACATTGCAAATCAACTGCACTTCAATGAAAGACATTAATTTTTAAAGTTAATTTAAAATATTGGGCAAGGGGCTGTGTACAGGATAGACTAAAGGGGTGGGGGTGCTGGGAGCTCTGACAAATGGCAGTAAAGATGAAATGATGACACTTGATAACTCTCCGAAGACAGAGGATAGGGAAAAAGAGAGGAGGGAAACGCTCAGGTTATAGACTGAGCAGCTGTGATGATGAGGTTGTGACTCTGGTAGCGTGGGCGGGATGTGTCAGTTGGACAGGACAGCCTCCCTGTGGGTATCGAGGGGAGTGAGTGAGAATTCCTGAAGGCAGTGAAAACGTGGCAAGCGGGCCGAGACCTAAGGGCCTCCCCCCGGGAGTAAAGGCAATAAGCTTACCTTCACACCCTGTGCCTAATTTGGGACTTCCTCGGTAGCCCAGTGGCTGAGACTCTGAACTCCCAAAGCAGGGGGCCGGGGTTCAAACCCTGGCTAGGAAATTAGATCCCACGTGTCACAACTAAGAGTTCACATGCCCGCAACAAAATGCAGTGCAGCCATCTTATTTTTTTTATTATAATAAATAATACATTATATTAAATTATAATAAAGACATCTTTATTATTTATTAATGAGTAACTTGTGCTGAATTTAACAGAGGGACCAGCTCCAGACCTGGAGAAGGAAATGGCAACCCACTCCAGTACTCTTGCCTGGGAAATCCCACAGAGGAGCCTGATGGGCTACAGTCCATGGGTTGCAGAGTTGGATACAACTGAGTCTGAGCAGCAGCTCCAGAGGGGTTCTGTAGCATTTATTTATAGAAAGTGATGGAACTTAAGCATACGAGAGCCCCCCTCCCCCAGTATTCATATGCTAACCTACCATCCTACAAAACTCAGGGCTGACAATCTGGAGCCTGTGAAGTGCCTGGAGGCCTTCTTCCTCCTGAGCATGGCAAGCCTTACGTTTACAAGATCGCTGCATTCCAAGTTCCAGGATACACCTCCTCCTGGGGATGGGACTCTAAGACATGGCCCTGAGAACTGCGCAGGTGCCAGGCGCACCAAGCAGGACTGTCAGATGAGCTGTCAGCTTGGTGTCTGGGCTCACCAGGGCCTGGCAAACCCCAGGGGAGGATGGAACTCACTGTGCACAGCAGTCACCCGTGGCCCAGTGACCTTTAGTTCCCTTTCTAGGGTTTCACCTCCCTTATCTGATGGGCACAGTATCACTTCCCCCTGTTGTTAATACACACGTCCTCCCCCACACACCAAATTTGTCTGTTGAAGTGCTCATCTGCAGGACCTCGGAATGTGAAGATGGAGTCTACGGGAGGTGACTAAGGTTATATAGAATGATCAGGGCGGGCCCCGATCCCGTATGACGGGTGTCCTTCTAAGAAGAGAGGAAGATACAGAACACAGAGAGATCAGACCACGTGAAGACACAGGGAGAAGACAGAAGGGGAGAGGCCTCTGGAGGATCCTCTAAAGCCCAGCCAGCCAGCCTCCGGAACAGGGAGAAAACATACGTCTGTTGTTCAGCCTGCCGCTCAAGCTGACCTATGTATCCCATAATCCTGACACTGGCCCAGAATGAAGCCCAGCTGCCCCTTCCTACCCACTCAGAACCTGCCACTGACCTTCAGTATCTTAACATTTTGTTCAAAAAGTAAGAAAACATATCCCATCTCTCCCTTCTCACCTGAGCGGCTCTCTCACTTCCGGGCAGATCTGTAGTTAGCAACAGATTATGTACTCCTCATTCTCTCATTTTTAAGCCACCAGTGTGTGTCCTGTGCCCCAGGCTAGCTTCTCAAGGGCGGGACACCTGAGTTCACCCCTTTGGCTTTCCAGTCCCAGCACTTGGCTGGATGATCTGCATTGTAAGACCACAACAATGGGCTATTTTGCCTTGAAACTGGATTTGCCTAACTCTTCATTTATTTTTTTTTAATTTGTTTGATTGTGCCAGGTCTTAGTTGTAGGATCTCTGATCTTCTTTATGGCAGGTGGGATCTAGTTTCACAACCAAGGATCGAACCTGGGCTCCCCTGCATTGGAAGCATAGCACTGTAGCCACTGAACCACTAGGGAAAGTCCCCTAACTCTTCATTTAAAACAATCACTATCACTCAGCTTTCCCTGCAAAACCGTCAAATCCCACTGCTGGGGAAAAGAGGCTGGAGAGAGACAGGAGAGTCTCTTGATTTTCAAATCCATTTGTGTTTTGATTGAAGGTATTTGACAGTGTGGAGAGGGTTTGCCCTCTTTGAAAATAGGAAACAGCTTCTCCGTCTGGGACCCTGCTAGCATGGTTACTAAGGAGACCAATCGGCGGTAGGTGCCGTAATTAATCACTAAATTCCCAGCAGCCAAATCCTTGGTGATGAGAGGCTCTTTCCTTTAAGAGAGACAAGTCCTGGGTGGGTGGAAGGTCGAGGAGTTCATGGTGGGAACTCAGTCCTGCCTGCCTGCTTCCTCCTGCAGCTCCCTTGACTGAGATTTGCCAGTGAATTTTTAAGAACTTCTAAATCTGCCTCCAGGCTTATCTGTTAGAACTAAATGAAGAATAGAGCTCTTTTCCAGTTATTGCGACGTGGGGAACCATGAGCAGCAAAGTCTCCCCCGATACTCTCTATAAGGCAGTGCGGGAAGTCCTGGAACCAGCGCAAGTGCTGGAAGTTTTTGGAGACGGTGGAGCTTCAGACCAGCCTGAAGAACTATGACCCTCAGAAGGACAAACGCTTCCCGGGCACCGTCAGGCTTAAGTCCACTCCCTGCCCCAAGTTCTCCATGTGTGTCTTGGGGGACCAGCAGCATTGTGATGAGGCTAAGGCTGTGGATATCCCCCACATGGACACTGAGGCGCTGAAGAAACTCAACAAGAGTAAGAAACTGGTCAAGAAGCTATCCAAGAAATATGATGCCTTTTTGGCCTCAGAGTCTCTGATCAAGCCGATCCCATGAGTCCTGGGCCCAGGCCTGAACAAGGTTGGCAAGTTCCCTTCCTTGCTGACCCACAATGAGACCGTGGTGGCCAAAGTTGATGAAGTCCACGATTAAGTTCTAGATGAAGAAGGTGCTGTGTCTGGCAGTGGCTGTTGGCCACATGAAGATAACAGATGATGAGCTTGTGTACAACATCCACTTAGCTGTCAACTTCCTGGTGTCACTGCTCAAGAAAAATTGGCAGAACGTCAGGGCCTTGTGGAGAAGGCAATGTACTCTTGCCTGGAAAATCCCATGGACGGAGGAGCCTGGTAGGCTGCAGTCCACGGGGTCGCTAAGAGTCGGACATGACTGAGCGACTTCACTTTCACTTTTCACTTTCCTGCATTGGAGAAGGAAATGGCAACCCACTCCAGTGTTCTTGCCTGGAGAATCCCAGGGACGGGGGAGCCTGGTGGGCTGCCGTCTATGGGGTCGCACAGAGTCAGACACGACTGAAGTGACTTAGCAGCAGCAGCAGCATACATGAATCACTGCTGTACATCAGAAACTAACACAACATTCTTAATCAACTATACTCCAATATGGGCTTCCCAGGGGGTGCTGGAGTAAAGGATCCACCCGCCAATGCAGGAGAGTAGGGCTCAATCCCCGGGGCGGGAAGATCCTCTGGGGGAGGAAATGGCAACTGATTGCAGTATTCTTGCCTGGAAAAACAGAGGAGCCTGGTGGGCTACAGTCCATGGGCTCATGAAGAGTAGAAAACAACCGAAGCAATTGAGCACATACTCCAATATGAAATTAAAAAAAGAAAAACTGAATGGCTCTAAAGCTTGTAGCCACCTGGCTTGGGCCCCTTGATTGTAAGAGGATGGGGAGCTGGTATGGACGGAGATGACCTTTCTGCTCCAATGATTTGAGTAAATGGGTATTGAAATTCAGAAGAGCAGAGGGCAGCTTGATGCTCCAAGACCAAGTCCCACCTCCAAGGGAAGCCTGTGGGCCTCAGGGTGCCACGATTCAGCCACCAAGTGCAGAGGAGAAACCCTTTAAGTGACCCTGAGCACCCAAGTTGCACCCACAGAGTTTGCATCCCTGCTACTTGGCTCCTGCTCTTCCCAAGTTTCACACACACACACACACACACACACATACTCACACACTCCCCCCACATACACAGACACAACTGTGACCATAAATTCCTCTGGGCTCATTCCTGCCCTCCTCTCCAGGTGGTACAGGAAAAGGCCCTCCACAACATGCAGCTTCATTCAACCCAAGGGGAACTTCCAGGTCATTCAGTTCAGTTCTTCCATTTGGTAAAGAAGCAAAGAAAAATGCAGAGAACTTAAATGACTTTTCACTCTTGCTTTTTCTTTCTCTCCACTTCAAGGGAAGAAGAGTGTTTGGCAACCCAGCACCCAGGGACTAGGAAGATGCTCAAAAGTAAGACAACCATGGAAGATGTTTTTCAACTTCAAGTTAACAGAAAACCCAAGAAAGTGGCTGAAACAAAACGTGGTGGTTAAAGTTAGCAATGGTTCCAGTGAACAGCCTCTGTATAGCCACCCCTTTGTCCCCTGACCTTGGTGGTCTCCACCCAACCCGGCTCTGGACTGGTCTTATGACAGTCCCAGGTGGCCCAGCAGTAAAGAATCCACCTGCTAATGCAAGAGGCAAAAGAGATGCAAGTTCAATCCCTGAGTCGGGAAGATCCCCTGTAGGAGGAGATGGCAACCCACTCTAGTATTCTGCAAAAGTTCATGGACAGAAGAGCCTGGTGGGCTACTGTCCGTGGGGTCACAAAGAACTAGATATGACTGAGGACACATACAGCTAATAAATGCAGCCAAAGCAAATGGAGTGCCAGCACCAGGCTTAGGTAACCCCCCAGGAATTCTACTTGCTTCTGCTTGGTGCTTGCCTGGCTGAGACATAGTTACTTGAACTTGCACCCCAGACCATGCCAGACCAGCCTGCTCAGGGGATGAGAGAGACACAGGAAGGATAAGACACTTGGGAGAGAACCAAGGTGCCCCCAGCCAACAACCAGCCAATCTATAGCCAACTGCAGAGTCATAGGGCACCTGAGACCAAGGCTGCCCTGCTCCTCCCAGCCTAAGTAACTGATGTGCAGGATCAAGAACCAAATACGTGCTTTGTTGTTTAACAAATTCTCTGACTTTGGTGTGGCTTGTTAGGAGCAAAGAGCAAACCGAATCCTGACATTTGAAATAAATATCTGAGTCTTTTCTCTTAGAAAAAGTTAGAAATTGGAAGTCCAGGATTGGTATGGCAGCCCTGAGTCATCCAGGACCCAGAATCCTTCTGTTTTGATGCTCCATCATCTTTAGTTCATGGCTTTCGTCCTCAAAGCCACCTCATGATCCAAGATAGCTGCTGAAGCTCCACTCATCACATCTGTTTCCAGGAAGGCAGGCGGTAGGGTAAAGAAGAGGCCTCTTCTAGTTGAAATTTTCCCCTTAAAAGAGCTTTCCCTGGAAGCTCCACCCAGTGACTGGCAGATTGATTCTCATTGGCTACCCTTGGCCACAAGGAAGGCTGGGAAGGCCAGGCTTTTAGTTGAGCACTCTGCCACCTAGAATAAAACCAGGGGGTACTGTGTAGTAAGGAAGAACAGGGAAATGGGTATCGGGTAGGCCACCAGCAACATCTGGCACAGCGTGTGCAAAATCAAGCTCCAGTCCCCAACACACATCAGAATGCAAAGCTGATCACATGCCAGGCTGATTTCTCAGAGCTCATAGCGGCGGCTTTGCCCTATCGTAACGAAGTGTAAGATTTGGGCAATAGAGACCTAAGCGGAGAACTGTGCCTATGGGCCTTTCTATACCGACGAATGAATGCTTTATTCTTAGAACTTGTTGCTCATAAGCTGGGGCAGATGTTGCTTGCTTGCTTGTTCTCTTGCTTTTTTTTTTTTAATTGAAATATGATTCATATAACAAAGTTCACTGTTTAAAGGGACAGAATTCAGTGGAGGTTTTAGTATATTCACTCTGTTGTGCAACATCAGCCCTAATTCCAGAACAGTTCCATCGCCCTCAGGAGAAACCCTGTACCCATTAGGAGTCAAAGCAGATGCTTTCTTTAATGCTTCTGCGCCCAGTCTCAGGTCGGTGCAAGACCCAGACTTGCGACATGAGAGAGTGCTAAAGATCCTTGCAGCACTCGGCTCGAACCCTGGGATTCTGGAATATTTGTGGATCTTCTTGGGACAGCCAAGGGGGAAGTCATGGTGTGATTCGCCTGCAGCTGGGAAAGGAGGGATGCACACGGGCATGCAGAATTGAAACATTCCCTGCCTAGGCTGCTGCTGTCATTCAGTCTGTAACTCGTGTCCAATTCTTTGCAACCCCATGGACTACAGCAGACCAGGCTCCCCTGTCCTTCTTTCCTGGCGGCAGATGATTTACACCATGACCTCCTTCTTGCCCAAGGAGCCCTCATGGGCTGACCATGAGCTCTTTTCCCACAGAGAAGGGAAAGAGCTGCCTGCTGCAGGTCAGGTGCTCGGGTGGCGACACCCTTAAGTGTAGCAGCAGGTTTAAAAGCACTGTTGTGACAGTAAGCTGTTGGCAGAAGGAGTTTCCGATTCAGTTGGTCTGATTCCATGGGAAGAGATGAAGAGTGTGCAGAACTCGCCTTTATTAAAGGTGTCGTAGATTCCGAATACAAACAGAATCTCGTTTTTCTACCCACACTGCCATCCTGGGAGATATTTGACTTCCCCCCTTCATAGGAGGAGACCTGAGTTCACAGAGAGAACTCGCTCTAATCAGAATCTCAGGCATGAAGTGCTGAGTCTCATATCTCAGCACCTTCCACTGTGAGCACCTGGGCCGCCCATAACAGGTGTGGCCATTCCCTCCAGCGGCCTAGTTGTGGCTGCCTGCAGGGCAGTGATAGCAGGAGGGGACTCATCTGAACTCAGCTCTGGGCTTGTCTTTGTCAGTGGGAGCTCCCCCCGCTTCTGCCCACTCCCACTTCTTCATTCTTCAGGAGAAAAGGTTGCTCAAGGAGACTCCAGGACTGGGGTCTGCCTCATCACTGTCACCAGGAGGCTTTTTTTTTTTTTTTTTCCTTCCTGACTTGCCAGAGCTCCCCGTCAGTCCTCCCAGCGCCTCTGGAAGCAGAGCAGAGGCAGCTGTGGGATCCTGGCTGAGCAGCGTCCAGGTAAAGCAGTTGGGGGGTGGCCTGATGGGGAGCCTGAGATGTCACAGGTCTGAGCACAGAGCCAAGGCGGGTGGCGAACAGCCAGGAAGGACTGTAGGTTCTGCTGCTCGCTTGATTAAGGGGGTCAGCCGTGTGTATGTGTCATCGAGGTGGGCAGGGAAGGGGAGGGCTGTGCGTGTGGGGGGAGGATATATATGCCGGTGTGGCTGACACAGCGGAGCCTCACACCCGGAGGAGCCCGGTTACTGACAGCTCGCAGGTAGGCGACTGCGCGGAAGCCCTCGGCCCCAAGACACGCTGCTAGGAGCCTGGGGAAGTGGCAGGTGGGCGCAAGGCTGTGTCCCCAGCCCCTCTCCTTTGTCCAGTGTAGATGCTGCTGGCCTCCCTTTAGATTATCCATTCATCTTTTCCGTGCTCTCATGGGGGTGGGGGTGGGTAGCGGTGGAGGGGAGGGCTAAGGCTTTTATTCTGAAGAAGATGCAGAAGAGCTGAACTTGGAAAGGAGGGAAAGTTTCCATTCCCCAGGTGTGGTCCTTACTTTGTCACTGCTGTCTGCAGCGAAGAGGTGGTTGTAGAAGTGAGGTTAGGGGAGCTACAGGCACTGAGGGGCGGGGGTGGGGGGCTTGCCTTGCAAGGCAACCGTCCGGAAGCGCCCCCACCCCCGATCTAGCCCCCCAGGCGCACTTTAGGAGGGGTTTCTCTCTGTGACTGACTTCCTTTCACAGTGGGTTGCAGGCTGCTTTTCAACATATCACTGACCTCGATTGCGATTTGGCTTTTTCATCCTGTGGGAATCCTGCTCCCCTCGCCACCGAATACAAATCGCTAGTGGTGATGTGGGGAAGAGTCGGAGCCTGCCCCGGGCTTGACCGGTACCCAGCCGATCGCCGTTGTGTGTGAATTCCGCCGTGTATTTCCTCAGGGTTGACCTTGGTCTCCAGACCCTCATTCTTTCGGAGGTCTGTTCTCTTCTTTCCTCCTACCCATCTCTGCCACCTAAAGGTTTCTGTTGTGGTCCTGTGAAAATGACGTTCAGAAGTCACCCAAACTCTGGCTCTCGCTCAGCCTCCTTTTCCTCTCTCTCTTTGTGCGTCTCTCTCCCTGCGGGTCTGGCTTTCCCCTCCCACCGCTACCCATCTTTATCCTCCCGCATCTCATTCTGAACATGGCCAAGTTCTGGGGGAATTTCAAGTAAGTCAGGATGATTCGGGAAACGGACTATTTAAAGCAAGCAGCTTTGGACTTGAATACCCTGATCCTGGGTTTCAACATCTGTGTTTCGCTTCCTCGAACAGCCCATAATTGCCCCAATTATAACCAATAACATTGTTCGGCAGACTAACAAAAGATGAGCTTTGCATGGCATTTGCCAGCAAGCCGAAATCGGAGTTTTCAACATAGAAGATTTGAAGCGCGGGGGGGGGGGGGGGGGGGGGGGGGGGGGGGGGACCTCCCAGCTTCTTTTCAAAACC
>SJYA01001210.1:2880260-3013919 GCA_006410615.1 Neotragus moschatus | reverse complement strand
GGGGGGTGGGTGGAGGGGGGGGGGGGGGGGGGGGGGGGGGGGGGGGGGGGGGGGGGGGTGCGGGCGGACGGGTGACTGCCTGGCTTCTTCTCAAAACCTCCCAAGGAAATTGCTGCTCTCTGCCTGCCTGTGGGTGGCTGCTGCAGGCACGTTCCTCTTTCTCAATTATAAAGTGTGGCAGGGAAAAAGGTCTGCACCCTTCCACTGATGATGCTCCAATACCTTTCACAAAAGGCATTCGCGTTTCTTTGGACTAGCCGAGTCTTCTGCCGGGAAGGGTCCCTGGAAAGACTGCCCCCCGCCCCCATCACCTTGGTAAAAGGAACAGCGTCCACGGTTCCATGTGCTGCCTGTTGAGGGCGCTCTGGTGCAGCTGCAGGGTTCTTGGGCGCAGTTCCATTCTCCCTGGCTTTATCAGCTAAAGGCTGAGGGTACAGGGGATTTAGAGGATGCAGATTTAGCATTATCAACAACGGGAGTAATTGCAGGATCAGGCGCAAAGCGGTGTTTCTGGAGCCCAAGACAGGAGCTGTCGCAAAGCTATTCTGTATTCCATCAATCAGGTATTTATTATGCTCCACCAAGCAAGGGTCGATCCACCAGAAGTGATAATAACAGCCTTTACATTCACACAACGATTTACATCTTAGCGCTTTCACACCCATTATCCTCCGCAACAGCAATGAGAGATGGTGTCATTATCTCCGTGGCGCAGTGGAAGAAACTGAAGCTGAGAGGTTAAATAATCTGTTTCAGGATGTGGCCGAGAGAGGACCGAGCCAGCCTTGCTGGCTCCAGTGCACGGCCCTCTATGAACCTAGGGTGCTTACAAACTAAGAGGGTGGGGATGGAGCAACACACAGTGAAAGAATTCGAGGATGATGCAAGGCTGGGGGTAATTAAGTCCTAAATTTCCTAGTCCAGAAAGCAAGCGCTGTAGGAATCTGGAGGAAGGAGCACTTGCTCAGAGAGTCCAGGATTTCAAGCCGATCATGGAAGGAGATAGAATCTGGATGACCCAAGGGTTTTGGAGAGGGAGGTGGCCACCAGGACAAAGGCACAAAAAGAGGGCAAAGGAGTGGACATGTACTGAAACCTATTGTATGCCAGACAGTGAGCTAAACTTACCTATATGTCTGTTTCATGCTAATGTGCACACACACACACACACACACAGTAGGGATGGGAGATCTGGGGTGAGTTTTTTATACTTTTATCCATACTCAGTGAGACCCACACATACCCCGCAAGCCCCAGCTCCCATGAAGGAAATCTACCTGATAAGAATCTGGCTAGAGAACTGGAGTAACAACAACTTTCATGGCTTGAATGACTGGGAGCTCATCAGGCAACCTCGATGTTCTGAACACTTCTATTTAAATGCCGTTAGGTCCTCCTAGTCACCAACATGCCACTTTCCTTCTAAACACAAACTAGCTGTGAGATTTATGGCACGCCTATTTGGGGGGCAAGCCGGTTTTCTGGGCATCTTCCTAGATAGTCTATGATCACGTTCACGTTCGATGTTGATTTTCTATGATCCTGAGATTTTTCAAATACTGGATGATGCCTCAGTGTCGCGGATACGCAGCATCACCACCTCTGATGGGACTGACTGGGTGAGTGGTGTGTGGAGCTGGCCTCCAAGGAGTCTAGGTCTCAGTGAAAATGTCAGCGGATCACCTGCACACACCCAGGCTCTGCCTAGCCACCCAGGCTTGGAGCCAGCCTCCCCGTAGCTCACTCTCCACCCCTCCACCCCGTCCCCATTCATCCTTTCATTCATTCAGCCGAGAAACGTGCCTGGATTCCTGATGCGAGACCGCAGTGCCGAGTGCCTGGGAAACAGACCGGGCGGCCTGTCCTCAGAGCTCCTGGCCAATGTCACTCTCTATTAACGGGTCCAGGCTGGTGGTCTCCAAAAGGGGTGTGTGTGCCCAACAGTCCAGCGGGCTTTGGGAAACACATTGAATTTTTTCATGTGGTTATCTTTCTTAATTTGCACTTTAGTGGGTATTATAATGTAGGTAACAAATAAATTGGAAAGGTTTGCTCAAAACGGTTTGATTGCCTGAGGTAGAAAGTTAAAGACATTTGAAGATTATTAGTCTTCCCTGGTGGTCTAGTAGCTAAGACTCCAGGCTCCCCCTCCCAATGGATTTAACCCCGGGTCAGGGAAATAGATCCTGAATGTATGCCACAACTAAAAGTCTGCATGCTGCAAATAAGACCTGGTGCAGCCAAATAAATAAATACTGGGAGGAAAAAAAGGTACGAGGCTTCCCTTGTAGCTCAGTGGTAAAGAATCCACCTCCACCTGCAATTCAGGAGGTGCAGGAGACAGGGGTTTGATTCCTGGGTGGGGAAGAAACCCTGGAGGAGGAAACGGTAACCCACTCCAGAATTCTTGCCTGGAAAATCCCATGGACAGAGGAGCCTGGTGGGCTGCAGTCCGTGGCATCGCAAAGAGACACAAGTGAGCGCACATGCACACTGACCTGTGTGCATTGTTCTCTGGCTGATCTGTATTTTCTAATGTTTTTGAAAGGAACATTAAGTGATTTTATTGTAAAAGCAATGGGGGGAAAAAAAACATTTATTTTTTGTATAGGGAATCGCAGACCAGAATCAGGAAGATCCAAGACAAGAGTGATGACACCTTTCCACCTTTGCCACAGCACACTGAGAGTAAATGTGCCTCTTAGGAATTCTCTGGTGGTCTCGTGATTAGAACTTGGCATTTTCACTTCTGGGACCTGGGCTCAATCCCTGGTCGGGGGCAGCCAAAATATTTTAAAATAATATAAATAAAATTAAATTTAAAAAATAAAATAAAAAACTTAAAAAAAAAAAAAAAGAAAGAAAGAAAAGAGGGGCTTCCCTGGTGGCTTGGTGGTAAAGAATCTACTTGCCAATGCAGGAGACACAGGATTGACCCCTTATCAAGGAAGTTCCCACACACAAGAGCAGCTAAGCCAGTGTGCCGCAACTGTTGAGCCTGTGCTCTGGAGCCTGGGAGCCGCAACTGCTGAAGCCTGCAAGCCCTAGAGCCCAAGCTTCGCAACAGGAGAAGCCACTGCAATAACGAAACTCGCAATCACAACTAGATAGCCCCTGCTGGCTGCAACTAGAAAAAAAGCCCTCAAAGCAGTGAAGACCCAGCATAGCCAAAAATAACCAAGCAAAATTTAAAAAGAAAAAAGAAAATGGGTCCATCTCTGCTCTGAGCCCCAGGTGGGCTGTTGTAACAAATATCTGGCCACTTATAAAATCAAAAATATTAATATTGACCATCTAACCCAACTGCCTCTTTTTGGAGAAGGGTAAACAGAGCCCCAGAGAAAGAAAGGGCTTTGCTCAAGATCCCATAAGAGGAGCCTGGTAGGCTGCAGTCTGCAGGGTAAACAAAGAGTCAGACATGACTAAGCACCCAAGGCTCAAGATCCCAAAGGTGAGGGTGGAGCTGGAGCAGGAGCCCAGGCCTCTTCCTCCCAAGACACAGGGCTCTTGTTCATTCATTGCCCACCAGCTCCCAGCACACCTGGTCTGTGTGGGGTGGGGACATGCTTGGCCCTCCACCTTCTCTACACCCACCTGCCCCCCTTTTTCCAGGTGGGAATTTAGAAGCAGAGGAGGAACCGTTTTGGATGTAAGTCTATTAGAGGAAGAAAAGAAATAAAAGGGATTCAGTCATAACTGGTGAATAAGCAAAAGCTCAGTGTAGGAGTCGGGGTTGCGATAGGTCAAAGAAATGAGGAAGACAAACCCTCATGCTGGTGGGCAATGAAAAACCCCTTCAGGAACTCGGGACAGGCAGCAATACAGAGGGTGTCGGTAGCAATGACATATTTACACTACCGTGTGTAAAATAGATAATCAGTAGGAAGCTGCTGAATGGCACAGGGAGCCCAGCCTGGTGCTCTGTGACGACACAGAGGGGTGTGACGGGGTGGGGGAGAACAGAAGAGACGCTCAAGAGGGAGAGGAGATACAAATAATCACGACTGATCAGTGTGCCGAAGAAACCAATGCAACATTTAAAGCAATTATCCTCCAATTAGGGAAAAAAAAAAAAAAAAAGAGGTGTATTATGAGAGAGGGACACCCAGAGTTCAGGACAAAAGGAGCTCCTTGCAATGAATTAACCCACAGAACAGACAGAAAACCACCCAAATCCTGTTTCTTTTCTTATTCTGGTCACACAACTTGTGTGGCATGTGAGATTTTAATCACCCAACCAGAGATCAAACCCATGCCCCTTGCAATGGAATCACAGTGTCCTAACCACTGGACCACCAGGGAAGTCCCCTGGCCAAGATCATTGAAACGTCTCATGAGAGCATGGGCTTGGAAATCAGATGGGTTGGGGTCTCAGTTCTGCCACTTCAAGTTATTTCGCCTCTTCAAGCCTCAGTCTTCTCAACTGTAAAATGGGGGCAATAACATTTACCCCATAGGATGGATGCTTACAAAGCCATCAAGACAGTGCCTGGCACAGAGGAGTGTGCTAAATATAATAATAATAATAATATGATTACTGTTAAATACAAACAGAGACCACCCCAATAAGATGCCACCGGAATTTGTCAACCTTTCCAAAGCAGGACCAGTATGTGGAGTTTGTGGTTTCCCAGAACATGTTTTAGAGTCAAAACACCTGAGTTTAAGTCCTGGCTTTTTTAAGCCGGATTACCTCAAGTAAATCGTTAACCTCTATAAATATACATTCCTCTCAAAGAGGAGATAATATTAACCCTAGATTATAGGATTGTTTTGGACTTCCCTGGTGGCTCAGATGGTAAAGAATATGCCTACAATGCAGGAGACCCAGGTTCTATCCCTGGGTCAGGAAGATCCCCTGGAAAAGGAAATGGCAACCCACTCCAGTATTCTTGCCTGGGAAATCCCATGGACAGAGAAGCCTGGTGAGCTATAGTCCATAGGGTGGCAAAGAGTCAGACACGACTGAGCTACTAACGCTTTACAGGACTGTGTAAGAATATAAAACTTTTGTTACCAACAAGAACAATCATACATGTGGCTGATGAGAAGGACAGGGGGAGATATGCCTCTAGCAGAAAGCCCAGTCCTTCTTGCCTTCTCCACTAAAAGCACTGAAATTACAGGCTTTCTCATAGGTCATAAGACAAAACTCAATTAGCTTTTAGCTTCTGCTAAAGCTTCATACGTAATCCTCCAAACAGATAAGCAACTAATTATATTGCCCTTGGAAGCATGATTACACACAAATAGATTAAATAGATTAAAGCTAAACACAGTGGTATTTTATCTTTATAAAGAGTGCTGTGGCTGAAATAAAAGGTAATTAAACATTTCTTTACTCAATATGAGATGTTCAGATGCATAGCATCACCATAAGGAAGTGTTAGCTGAGTTTGATTCACAAAGTGAATATAAACCATGTAAAATTTAGACACATTCAGGGAAATCTTCTTTACTGATAGTCTCTACTGCACAATTAAAAACAGCAATCACAACAAATCTGTTGTCCCCTCCATTTTGCAGGTGAGAAGACTGAGGCTCTCAAAGGTGAAATGTGCCCAAAGTCACACAATTACAAAGTGCAAAGGTCAAATATAAATGTAACTCAGAAATCAATTACTCATCTACATTTCTCTTGGCATTAACTGACACATCAGTTCAGTTCAGTCGCTCAGTCGTGTCCAACTCTTTGCCACCTCATGAACTGCAGCACACCAGCCCTCCCTGTCCATCACCAACTCCTGGAGTTCACTCAGACTCATGCCCATTGAGTCAGTGATGCCATCCAGCCATCTCATCCTCTGTCGTCCCCTTCTCCTCCTGCCCCCAATCCCTCCCAGCAGCAGAGTCTTTTCCAATGAGTCAGCTCTTTGCATGAGGTGGCCAAAGTACTGGAGCTTCAGCTTTAGCATCATTCCTTCCAAAGAAATCCCAGGGCTGATCTCCTTCAGAATGGACTGGTTGGATCTCCTTGCAGTCCAAGGGACTCTCAAGAGTCTTCTCCAACACCACAGTTCAAAAGCATCAATTCTTCAGCACTCAGCCTTCTTCACAGTCCAACTCTCACATCCATACATGACTACTGGAAAAACCATAGCCTTGACTAGACGGACCCTAGTTGGCAGAGTAATATCACTAGCTACAAAGAAAGCACACAGATGTTGTTAAGACTTCTCAAAAAAAAAAAGTCTTAACCTAGAACACAATAGTACAAGGGTTGTGAGGATCACCAAAAGCAACAAAGTGTTGTCCCCTTTATGAGAATATATACTAGTCGCTCAGTCGTGTCTGACTTTTTGTGATTCCACGGACTTGTAGCCCACCAGGCTCCTCTGTCCNTCCATCACCAACTCCTGGAGTTCACTCAGACTCATGCCCATTGAGTCAGTGATGCCATCCAGCCATCTCATCCTCTGTCGTCCCCTTCTCCTCCTGCCCCCAATCCCTCCCAGCAGCAGAGTCTTTTCCAATGAGTCAGCTCTTTGCATGAGGTGGCCAAAGTACTGGAGCTTCAGCTTTAGCATCATTCCTTCCAAAGAAATCCCAGGGCTGATCTCCTTCAGAATGGACTGGTTGGATCTCCTTGCAGTCCAAGGGACTCTCAAGAGTCTTCTCCAACACCACAGTTCAAAAGCATCAATTCTTCAGCACTCAGCCTTCTTCACAGTCCAACTCTCACATCCATACATGACTACTGGAAAAACCATAGCCTTGACTAGACGGACCTTAGTTGGCAGAGTAATATCACTAGCTACAAAGAAAGCACACAGATGTTGTTAAGACTTCTCAAAAAAAAAAAGTCTTAACCTAGAACACAATAGTACAAGGGTTGTGAGGATCACCAAAAGCAACAAAGTGTTGTCCCCTTTATGAGAATATATACTAGTCGCTCAGTCGTGTCTGACTTTTTGTGATTCCACGGACTTGTAGCCCACCAGGCTCCTCTGTCCATAGAATTCTCCAGGCAAGGATACTGGGGTGTGTAGCCATTCTCTTCTCCAGGGAATCTTCCCAAGGGGATCGACCCAAGGATCGAATCTGGGTCTTTCGCATTGCAGGCAGATTTTTTGAGTCACCAGGGAAGCAAGCCCCTTTACGAGAATAATTACATATATTTTGAGCTTTTATTTATTTTAATCTCATTTAAATACTAGAAACCACCTGTAAGTTTGGACTGTGTGGTAATTCCAATTTTTAGGATTCTTTGAATTGCAGAGCAGAGTGAATAGCACTGAGTTAAGATTTTTTCATTAATTAGTGGAGTCACTTGTTAAAAGTGATGGGTGGCAATCTCTGGCTTCCTGGCTTCTTTTACTGCTAAATGCCCACTGACATTCATCAATCTTTCTGTTTCCGTATGGTTGGAACTTTGTTTTGTTTTGCCATACCATACAGCCTATGGGACCTTACTTCCCTGACCAGGGCTCAAACCCATGTCCCCTGCCTTGGGAGCGTGGAGCCTTTAACCACTGGCCCACCAGGGATGTCCTGGATGGAACATTGTTACAAAAAAGAAATAAAAACTTTAGCCTCCAGCATCAGCTACTCTTTAAACTAATGCTAACTCATAAACAAAGATAATAACCAATCACGCCTCCCCAGCATTCAATTGCTACCAAGCGTTTTTCATTAAACTTAAGTGAAACACTGCCCACGATGCAATTTTAAGATAATATTATTAATCATATGCCTTGATTAGCCTGGGGGAGTGGAATAAGAGAATTGGCTGAATTTTTAAAAATGATTTTATTTCTGAAAAATAAATTAAAATTTAAAATAAATAATTGCAAGGGATGGGACTTAGAGGGTTGAGTAAGGAGCTCAGAGGTGAGATGAAAGGTTGGTGTACCAAGGATCAGCAGTAAGGGCTGGGCTAACCACAAGGAGATTTGATAAGGTTTCCCCAAGGGCCAAACAATTTCACATGCAGGAAAGGTATGGAATGGAACACATGCTCAGTGTCCCAGGGGCTCATCTTTCTTTACCTCATCCTAAAAACCCATTTACCCAGAATTTGAGATAAGGAGTAACAGTCAATCCGCCAGACATTTGCTGAATGCGCAAGTTGCCACATTTAATGAAGTTCAGGAAAAACCTCAGCAGGAGAGCATTTCATTAACTTCTGTCAGAATTTATCAGCTCACCCTATGCAAACATTAGGGATCGCAATTTCGCATTAGGAAGGAAAGGCAAAGGTCCCTTTTCTCCCGGCTTTTCCCTTCCTTCTGTGACGGACGGACACTGCCACCATGTGGCCAGAGAGAACATAGCATGCTGAACAAAGTAGACACAACTGTCTCTCTGCCCAGAATGAAACTGAGTAGAAGAAGCAGCTTAATGGCAACTACCAAATTAAACAAAAAAAGGATGTAACCAACCGGTCCTCAGTTTGAGACCTTTGCTGATATGGTGACTGTTTGGAACTCAAAAGATATATTCTCTTCGAAAGAGCCTATAAGTGGTGATGAGTCTACCTGTTGTCTACCATCAGGTTGCACCACTGCAGACTTAGCACACAGCACCATCCCAACCATGCCTCCCAGACACTGGCAACTAGTCTTTTTCCAGAACATGCATGGGGTTCCAGCTTTGGATGGCATCTGGCCTTGCTCCGAAGCAAAACTTGTTCCCAGGCCTCCCAGCTGGAGTGGAACAATTAACTACCAGAAACTTGTCAGGCCATGGGCTCCCCTAGTGGCTCAGAAAAGAATCCTCCTGCACTGCGGTAGACCTGGGTTTGATCCCTGGGTTGGGAAGATCCCTTGGAGGAAGGCATGGCAACCCACTCCAGTATTCTTGCCTGGAGAATCCCCATGGACAGAGGAGCCTGGCAGGCTACAGTCCACAGGGTTGCAAAGAGTTGGACCCGACTGAGCGACTAAGCACAGGGATTTGTCAGGCAGGTCCTGAAGTGGCTTCTGTGCCTGCTCCCAGGGAAGTGGGGCTTCTCCTAAACACTGCCCAGCTCTCATTTGTGAAGAAGAGACACTCTTGAGACTCCACCGTCATCTATTAGACTTTCTTGAGCACGGCCTAAGCACCTGGCCCTGTGCTGGGTGCTAGAAATTCAGAGAATCACAGAACATGGTTTCTGCCCTTCAGGAAGTCACAGCCCAGTGGGAGAAATAGACATGTAAGTCAAGCTTACAGTGTAGAGTGCTAAGTGCCACACAGCAGACAATAATAGTATTCCAGAATGAAGGCTATGTCCTGGGCTCCTTCTTCGACAAACTTTTGTTATACTTGTTCTGTGCTGGGTGCTTTTTTAACTGTGCCAGGTTGATATTTTAAAGATATCAACCCATTAATCATCCTATAAGATGGTTACTCTTACTGTCCCAGTTTTACAGATGAGAACCTGAGAGGCCGAGTTGCAGATGTGGGATTTTGAAGACCCAGGCAGTCTGCAGGGATGAGAAGATGAGAGAAGATGAATCCCTCCATTAAAAAAAAAAACAAAAAACAAAGCAGAGCTGCTATATGCTCCTGCAATCCCACTCCTGGGCATGTACCCAGAAAAAAAAAAAAAACGTAATTCAAAAATATACATGCACCCCAATGTTCTTAACAGCACTATTTACAATGAGCAAGACATGGGAGCAACCTGAATGTCCATGGAAAAATGAATGGATAAACAAGCAGCCATACACATATATAATGGAATCTTAGTCATAAAGAATGAAACAGTGCCATTTGCAACAACATAGCTTATCATACTAAGAAAGACAAGTTATATGATATCACTAATACGTGGACTCTAAAAAAAAATGATACAAATGAATTTATTTACAAAACAGACTCACAGACAGAAGACAAACATGGTTACCAAAGGGGAAAGGCAGTGGTGGGGGCAGGAGGATAAATCAGGGGGCTGGGATTAACATATACACACTATACTATATAACAAAAGGGACTCTACTCAATATTCTGTAATAACCTACAGGGGGGAAAGAATCCAAAATATGTATAAGGGAATCATTGTGCTGTACACCTGAAACTATCACAACATCGTTAATTATAAAATTAAAGTTTTTTTTTTTTTTTTAAAGAAAACAGGAATCCTAGCAACCCCTTCTCATAAGTCTGTTGTGCCTGTTTGACGGACAGGTCCCCAGGGCTCACTTCTTCCCACCGTGATGTACTTCACAATGCCACACAAACAGAGGGGACTCGTCTAACTCAGACCAGGGAGGGCTTCCCCTGGGGGATAACTCCTGTATAAGGTGTGAGCTGGAGACAGATATTCTGAGCAGAAGGAAGAGCAGGGACCAAGACACAGAGGCATGAAGGGACCTGATAGATTTGGGAATTATGTGTGACTCACAAGGACTGGAGGAGATTCAAGGTTGAATGACAGGAGCTGAAGCCAGAGAGCTGGGTGGGAGCGGGGCTGAGCTGCACAGGGGACTAGAGAATTAAAGAATGAGAGAATCATCAGATGTGGAGATGGCTTGGCAGGAGGCTGGATCACTGGGTGGACTAATTAGAGGGTGGTCACAATAACCAAGGTGATAAATCTCAACTAAGGTACTAGCCCCTGGGATAGAGGAGAAAGATGCATTTGAGGCATATTCATTTGAAAAAGATAGTCCATGGCATCACAAGAGGGTTGGACATGACTTAGCAACTAAACGACAACATCTGAATACAGGTTCAAGTTCATTGTTCATTAGCACAGACCAGCCAACTGGTAGGGTAGAGGTTGAACCCTGTAGATGGCAACCATGACCCTGTTTCACCTGGAACGGACCTCTCTCTCGGAAGGGGCTTCCCTTAGGAAGACAGCCCCGGGAAGGCTGCCTGCTCACCATCCCCTCCCACCCATGCTGCATTCTCCCTTCCTCTGTGTCTTTGCTTTTCATTTGTTTATCTTTCAGCTGTGCCGTGTGGCAGGTGGGATCTTAGTTCCCTGGCCAGGTATCAAATCTGTACCCTCTCCACTGGCAGCATGGAATCTTAACTGCTGGACCACCATGGAAGTCCCTATGCCTTTGGAAGGTCATCCCCTTTGTCTTTTTTGTCCTCTTGGCCAACTCCTTTTGTGATAACTGGAGTATAATTGCTTTACAAGGTTGTTTTAGTCCCTGCTGTACAGTGAAGTGAATCAGCTACAGGTATACATATATTCCATCCCTCTTGAACTTCCCTTCCCCGCCACCCCCATCCCACCCCTCTAGGTCTTCAGAGCACTGGCCCGAGCTCCCTGTCCTATACACAGGTACCGTATTACCTGGCAGTCCCACTACTGGGCATATGCCCTGAGAAAAGACACATGTACCCCAATAGTCATCGCAGCACTATTTAAAATGGCCAGGACATGGAAGCAACCTGAATGTCCATCAACAGATGAATGGATAAAGGAGATGTTGTACACATATATGACGGAATATTGCTCAGCCATTCAAAAAAAATCGGGTCATTTGTAGAGATGTGGATGGACCTAGAGTCTGTCATACAGAGTGAAGTCAGCAATAGAAAAACAAATATCATATATTCATGCATATATGTGGAGTCTAAAAAAATGATACAAATGAACCTGTCTGCAGGGCAGAAACAGATGTAGAGAGTGGACATGCGTACACAGGGGAGAAGGGGAAAGAGGGATGAATTGGGAGACTAGCATTGAATATAAACACTACCATGTGAAAAATAGACAGCTAGTGGCAAACTCTCACTCATTATTCAAANTCAGCAATAGAAAAACAAATATCATATATTCATGCATATATGTGGAGTCTAAAAAAAATGATACAAATGAACCTGTCTGCAGGGCAGAAACAGATGTGGATGTAGAGAGTGGACATGTGGACACAGGGGAGAAGGGGAAAGAGGGATGAATTGGGAGAGTAGCATTGAATATAAACACTACCATGTGAAAAATAGACAGCTAGTGGCAAACTCTCACTCATTATTCAAAACCCGTCTCAGAGGTCACCTCAGTAACTTAACAAGCATTGACCATTGATTCAGTCGACACACTCTTGGCATGAAAAGCTTGGATGAGGCCCAAGAAGAGCTGGCGTGGTGTCCCTACGTGGCCAGTGGCCATGGATCTCCCCCTCTCCTCCCCCCACTGACTAGCTCCATTGCATACCCACTTTCTACCTCTGCTTCTCAAACTCTAAGCATGTGTACAAATCACCTGAGAATCTTACTAAAAAGATCCAGACTCTGTAGATCTGGGGTGGGGACTGAAATTCTTGATCCCAGGAGATGCTGCTGGTCTGCAGACTGCATCTGAATAGTAAGGCTTATACATTGTTTCAGTGTAGTCTAATAAAAAAGTAATAAAGGCCGTATTTGTTTTTCTATGCTGAATACTTACGGTAAAACTTACATACAAGGAAACACACAGAATCTAAATGTACAATTCAGTGAATTTCTGGCAAACGTATACACCCCTGTGACCTACACCTCAATCAAGAACATTTCACATTTCCAGAAAGTTCCCTCATTCCCTTTTCCATTCACCCCTCCAAATAAAATTGATTCTACAGGGACCCAAAGTGATGCGGTCCAAGAAAGTAGCGTTCCGATGCAGGAGACTTGATCACAGAATAAGTTTAAAGGGAAACAGAAAGAACTGCACATCTTTGAGGCAATCCTACATAAAGAATATAAATGACTGATCTAACTCATAATCACTGGCGCTATTACCTTAGAATAGTCTCTTTGGTCGTTTTTCAATAAATGACTCCATCTGCCTGGTCCTGTGCTTTGCACAGAATAACAAGGTGAACATATTAGCACTGTGTGCAGAGAGCTGGCTCCCATCGAGGAGGAGAAACAGACAAGAAACCTAGCAGATGCTTCCCAGAAGAGTGAATTTGGGGCTGCAGGGCATTCCTGGCCAAGGTAGGGGAGGATGAGTCATTCATAAACCTCCTATGTTACACATCTCACCCTCTGCAAAACATTTCTTATGGATCTCATTTTTGCAACAGCCCTGGGACAAGGCAGGTACCAGTGTTTCCCATTAAGAGCTGTGAAAAACGAGACTGGGAGGGGCTGTCTCAAGGCCACAAGTGGGCCTTGCAAGTGGGGCCTTCAGCTTGCTGGAAGCATTCATACACGTGGAGGCCAGTTGGATGGCAGGAGTAACAGGTGTGCCTGCTTCCCCATCCCCACCCCAGAACCCAGATGCTAGCCTGTGCGTGAACATCACCCCCGGCAGACAGGCTGGGCCACCTGTGCCCTTGACCGTCCAGCCCCTCCTGGGAAGTGGAATCCAGGGCACTGTGCCCTGGATGAGGGTCTCCAGCCCCTACCGGCCCCCAGAGAAGGGCTGTGCTAATAGTACCCACCCTCACTTGTGTTTTAGCATCTGGCTTCTGGCTCCTGCACCATGAAAATCCTGTTTTGTGACCTCCTGCTGCTCAGCCTCTTCTCCAGCGTGTCCAGCAGCTGTCAGAAGGACTGTCTGGTCTGTAGAGAGAAGCTCCACCCAACTGTTGACAACTTCAACCTCGAGGTAGGTCCAGGAGGTTGGACCCTGTCTTCCCCGCCCCACCCAGGTCACGTGACTCTCCCAGTGTGAGATGGTCCCTAAGAAACAGCAGCTTCTGAAAGTAAACCCTGTCATCATCCCACGTTTCCACATTTGAGTAAAGACCCACCCAGGCTGCTGTTTTGTTCCTATTATTAAAGTCATGCACACTCATTCTAGAGAATTTGGCAAATTCCAAGAACTATGAAAAGAAAAAATTAAAGTCACCTTTAGTCTCACCAGTCAGAGAAAAAAACCTTAGTTTTTTCACTTGCTGTGTTATACCTAGATAAGTTTCCCGTTATTAACATTATTTTAAGTATACTTGGCTTAACCAATCCCTCCTGAGCACGTAAATTGTCCTCCAGTTTTGATATTATAGACATTTCTACGGTGAACACCTACGTGCTATCTCATTTATTTGAGCACTAAATTTCACCAAGTCAGCTGCTTTCTCCACTGCTTTCATTACCGTTTAAATAGTTATTCCTCTCCTACAAAATCCAGTATAGCTCAGCTACTTTTTCTTTGTAGTCAAGAGAACTCCTTTCAAAAGATGTCATGTTTGGAACTCCTCAATCTTAAGAGCCACCTTTCCCCTCCTGTCCCTTGAGGCAAGTGTACAAATGTAGAAACCAAGTACCCACGCTGGGCTGACGCACAAACATGAACAGACACAGCCCCCTGACCCACCAAAACACCACGCTCCTCCCATGCCACCTCAGTGGCTTTCCAGCCTGTTTCCTGAATAGTAATAACCACCAAATCGTGAAGAAGCATCCTGAGAACCCATTCAAAGATCATCCATTCTCCTTCTTCAGTTATTGTGGGTCTTCTGAGCACCTACTATGCACCAAGCACCTACTATGCACCAAGCACCTACTATGCACCAAGCACTGAACTAGACCAAGGGCCCCAAGGTGAGCAGACAGATAATGGGAGAGAAGAACCCATGATCCTTTCCTGAGAGTAATTACTGAGAAATGGGGAACCAAGAGCAGTGGACCTCAACCTAGTCTAGAGGGGTAGAGGGGTCTTTGGGAGGAACTGAAACCTCTAAGGAGACCTAAAGATGATCAAAGAGGCAGGGGGTGAGCCCAGGTGCCCAGGTAATGAGGGAGGCACTAGAGCGGGGGAGGAGCACACATGTGCAAATGCCTTTTGGGGGAAGGGGCATGTAAGGAATTGAGGCAAGCTGGATTTGGCTAGAACACAGAAGACCCACACACCTCTTCTGTGCAGGCCAGAGAGGCTTAAAATTTCACCCAAAACAAAACGCTTTCCTGTGGTCTCAGTCAACAGAGCAGATGGCTAGTTCACAGGTAAACCAGTGAAAGAGTTGATTAAGGAACAATCTCATCATCGTCGCAATCTTGACAAAGGCTGAAAGTTGTGCACAATTCCTGAATCACAAGCTTTAACTGCAACCCTATATCTCCCCCTCCAAAAAAGCATGAGGACATGTGTACACCCATGTTTATGGCAGCATTACTCCCGATAGTCAAAAGGTAGAAAAGACTCAAGTGACCATCGAGAGACAAATGGATACACAAAACATGGTTGATGCAGACAAGGGAATATTATGCAGCGTTTAAAAAGGAAGGGAATTGTGATACAGGCTACATCATGGATGAGCCCTGAAGAGGTAGGCTGTCACAAAACCACAAATCCTGCAGGGTTGCACTTACCTGCGGTTCCAAGAACAGTCAGATTCAGAGACAGAAAGTAGAATGGGACTGCCAAGAGCTAGGAAAACAGGGAGAAGGGAGCTAGTGTTTAATAAATACCAAGTTTCAGTTTGGGAGAATGAAAAATTTCTAGAGCTGGAGGCAAGGGTTGATGGTAACCCAACAAAGCAAATGTACTTAATGCCACTGAGCTGTATGCTTAAAAATGGTTTCATTATAAATTTGATGGTATTTGGGTTTTTCAATAGAAAAAAATAGTATTTGGAGCTCAACTGTAAGGACAACACTGAGTCTGCACTAGTTTTTTTTTTTTTTTTNTTGGATGGCAGGAGTAACAGGTGTGCCTGCTTCCCCATCCCCACCCCAGAACCCAGATGCTAGCCTGTGCGTGAACATCACCCCCGGCAGACAGGCTGGGCCACCTGTGCCCTTGACCGTCCAGCCCCTCCTGGGAAGTGGAATCCAGGGCACTGTGCCCTGGATGAGGGTCTCCAGCCCCTACCGGCCCCCAGAGAAGGGCTGTGCTAATAGTACCCACCCTCACTTGTGTTTTAGCATCTGGCTTCTGGCTCCTGCACCATGAAAATCCTGTTTTGTGACCTCCTGCTGCTCAGCCTCTTCTCCAGCGTGTCCAGCAGCTGTCAGAAGGACTGTCTGGTCTGTAGAGAGAAGCTCCACCCAACTGTTGACAACTTCAACCTCGAGGTAGGTCCAGGAGGTTGGACCCTGTCTTCCCCGCCCCACCCAGGTCACGTGACTCTCCCAGTGTGAGATGGTCCCTAAGAAACAGCAGCTTCTGAAAGTAAACCCTGTCATCATCCCACGTTTCCACATTTGAGTAAAGACCCACCCAGGCTGCTGTTTTGTTCCTATTATTAAAGTCATGCACACTCATTCTAGAGAATTTGGCAAATTCCAAGAACTATGAAAAGAAAAAATTAAAGTCACCTTTAGTCTCACCAGTCAGAGAAAAAAACCTTAGTTTTTTCACTTGCTGTGTTATACCTAGATAAGTTTCCCGTTATTAACATTATTTTAAGTATACTTGGCTTAACCAATCCCTCCTGAGCACGTAAATTGTCCTCCAGTTTTGATATTATAGACATTTCTACGGTGAACACCTACGTGCTATCTCATTTATTTGAGCACTAAATTTCACCAAGTCAGCTGCTTTCTCCACTGCTTTCATTACCGTTTAAATAGTTATTCCTCTCCTACAAAATCCAGTATAGCTCAGCTACTTTTTCTTTGTAGTCAAGAGAACTCCTTTCAAAAGATGTCATGTTTGGAACTCCTCAATCTTAAGAGCCACCTTTCCCCTCCTGTCCCTTGAGGCAAGTGTACAAATGTAGAAACCAAGTACCCACGCTGGGCTGACGCACAAACATGAACAGACACAGCCCCCTGACCCACCAAAACACCACGCTCCTCCCATGCCACCTCAGTGGCTTTCCAGCCTGTTTCCTGAATAGTAATAACCACCAAATCGTGAAGAAGCATCCTGAGAACCCATTCAAAGATCATCCATTCTCCTTCTTCAGTTATTGTGGGTCTTCTGAGCACCTACTATGCACCAAGCACCTACTATGCACCAAGCACCTACTATGCACCAAGCACTGAACTAGACCAAGGGCCCCAAGGTGAGCAGACAGATAATGGGAGAGAAGAACCCATGATCCTTTCCTGAGAGTAATTACTGAGAAATGGGGAACCAAGAGCAGTGGACCTCAACCTAGTCTAGAGGGGTAGAGGGGTCTTTGGGAGGAACTGAAACCTCTAAGGAGACCTAAAGATGATCAAAGAGGCAGGGGGTGAGCCCAGGTGCCCAGGTAATGAGGGAGGCACTAGAGCGGGGGAGGAGCACACATGTGCAAATGCCTTTTGGGGGAAGGGGCATGTAAGGAATTGAGGCAAGCTGGATTTGGCTAGAACACAGAAGACCCACACACCTCTTCTGTGCAGGCCAGAGAGGCTTAAAATTTCACCCAAAACAAAACGCTTTCCTGTGGTCTCAGTCAACAGAGCAGATGGCTAGTTCACAGGTAAACCAGTGAAAGAGTTGATTAAGGAACAATCTCATCATCGTCGCAATCTTGACAAAGGCTGAAAGTTGTGCACAATTCCTGAATCACAAGCTTTAACTGCAACCCTATATCTCCCCCTCCAAAAAAGCATGAGGACATGTGTACACCCATGTTTATGGCAGCATTACTCCCGATAGTCAAAAGGTAGAAAAGACTCAAGTGACCATCGAGAGACAAATGGATACACAAAACATGGTTGATGCAGACAAGGGAATATTATGCAGCGTTTAAAAAGGAAGGGAATTGTGATACAGGCTACATCATGGATGAGCCCTGAAGAGGTAGGCTGTCACAAAACCACAAATCCTGCAGGGTTGCACTTACCTGCGGTTCCAAGAACAGTCAGATTCAGAGACAGAAAGTAGAATGGGACTGCCAAGAGCTAGGAAAACAGGGAGAAGGGAGCTAGTGTTTAATAAATACCAAGTTTCAGTTTGGGAGAATGAAAAATTTCTAGAGCTGGAGGCAAGGGTTGATGGTAACCCAACAAAGCAAATGTACTTAATGCCACTGAGCTGTATGCTTAAAAATGGTTTCATTATAAATTTGATGGTATTTGGGTTTTTCAATAGAAAAAAATAGTATTTGGAGCTCAACTGTAAGGACAACACTGAGTCTGCACTAGTTTTTTTTTTTTTTTTTACAAAGTAAAGCATTCACAGATTTAGGTAACTTGTGGAGAGCAAACACCATGCCTGACTGTGGAGCACTGTGATGCTCTGGCTCCCAGGAGACCTTGACCTTGGGTGCCTGTCGTGAGATGACAGAGGCCACCAGGGACAGGCTCCCTCCAGCCTTCTTATTGTCATCTCAGGATCTGTGCTTCTGCTCCTCCTTCTTCCCCCTTCCTGTGTACCACTGATCTTCCTGCTGGAAATTCTTTTTTCCCATCTCCCACTTGCTCTTTCCTTCCCTTTGTCGTCCTGTTTTTGGAAGAGTTATCCACATTGGCAACTTGGACCTCTCTCACGGTTGCCTCACCCCTTTGCTGTGCTCGAGCTCAGTTGCTCAGTAGTATCCGCCCGCATGGACTGCAGCCCGCCAGGCTCCTCTGTCCATGGGATTCTCCAGGCAAGAGTCCTGGTGTGGGTTGCCATTTCCTTCTCCAGGGGGCCTCCCCTAGCCCATGACTCGAACCTGTGTCTCCTGCACCGCAGGCAGATTCTTTAACACCGCCCCACCTGGGAAGCCCGCCTTAACCCCTTAGCCAATCTCCAAGGTCACCAGCAGTTCCTAACCACAGAAACCTTCACCAGTGTGCAGGCCTCCCCTCCTCATCCTCTCTGGTGAACCCCACTCTCTTCTCCACTCTGACTCTTCCTTTGCTGCCTGTTAGAGCCCCATTTCTCTTCCTGCCCCGATTCCCTGTTCTTACCTCCATGTCCTTTCCGCTTCCCAGCATCTGCTTTCCCCAGGCAGCAGGTACACTTTTTGCCTCCTCTCTGCTGGGCTCCCATCACTTTCCACAGTTCTGGGGAAATCCAAGCTTCCCTTCCCTCCCCACAGCTCCAAGAACCTGTCCCGCCATCTTACTCATACCTACGACTCCTCCCCCAGCCCTTCAATACTACTTTTCAATACTACTCTTAGGAGAGGATGCCTTGATGATTCTCCACCAGTCCCCAATTAAGCCAGCCCCTAGCACCTTTGTTCTCTGATAATTACTTGCATCTGCCGGCCTATCTCTTAGGCGCTTTCTTTGCCGATTAATCTGGGCTTCGCCAGCACACCGTACAGTGTGGAACAGGGCAGTACTCAATAAACAGCTCCCATGGAATCTGGAGGGCTTCCCAGGTGGTGCTAGTGGGAACCTGCCTGCCAATGCAGGAGATGAAAGAGATACGGGTTCAAACCCTGGGTCTGGAATATTTCCTGGAGGGAGAAATGGCAACCCCCTCCAATATTCTTGCCGAGAGAATCCCATGGACAGAGGAGCCTGATGGGCTACAGTCCATGGAGTCACAAAGAGTTGGACACAACTGAAACAACTTAGCGTGCAAGCACAGGGAAATTGTAACATTGCAAGACTTTTTAGTCTTCTAATGGGTGCAGACGCTGTAGAGGTTTTACACAGGTGTCTTTCAAAGCCAGGAAGGAATTTGGAGCTCGTTTCTCCATAGCATCTTAAATCTCTGGGGTCCGGAAAACACTGTAAGAAAATGGCCAGTTCCCACTTCAGAGTGATGGATGACTTCTGCAAGTGCCTGCTGATCCCCAGAGGACCTGGTTGCCTGGGTGTTTTAAGTTTTATGAAATGCCTAGAATCGAGGCAACCACATCTCACTTCCACATATTGCAACCTTTGACTATGCCCCTCTGTGAAAGAAGGGGGACTCAGATATTTAGGCAAGGGTCACTATACACCCCTACCCCAATCCTTCCACCAAATGATGGGATCCTAACCTATTCCCAGGACCTTCTGGACCCTTGGCTTCATCAGGAATTTCATTTGTTCTCACTCCAGGGCAATGGTGCAAGCATGCCTCCCTTTTTGTTAGACTATCATTTTGGTCAGTAAATGACTAACACACAAGCCAAATGACTGGAAAGTCCTTTTCAGCTAATTGAGAATGATACTTACCCTACCAGCTTACGAAGAAAAAAACTAGTTATTTTAGTGACCAAGAAGAAGGTAGCTCTCAAGAAAGGTCTGTTTCGTTGCTGTAGTAGTTTAGTCACTCAGTCGTGTCCAGCTCTTTGCGACCTCACAGACTGTAGCCCAACAGGCACCTCTGTCCATGGGATTTCCCAGGCAAGAAAACTGGAGTGGGTTGCCGCTTCCTTCTCCAGGCAATCTTCCCGACCCAGGGATCAAACCCATATCTCCTGCACTGGCAGGCAGATTCTTTACCCCTGAGCCACCAGGGAAACCAAGAAAGATCTAGGGAAACTTATTTAAATTCCCTAAAACTCTATTAACAGCAGAAGAGTTACTACTTCTGGTAGTTTCTGTCTTCATTACACAGAAAATCTTAGTAGTTGACCTGCCGCAGGAGTTCCTAATACGTTTTTCTTTTGTACTGTGCACCTGCTGGCCCACTCGAGTTGGCTCTCCGATATACTGGCAGAACCTCCCAAAGCAAATAGGTCCCAAATGTCTCTTGGTCAGAAGAGGCTGGATTCCTTAGAGGCAGAAACATGACAATCTGAATGAGTTGTTTATTTTCTTTCCATTAGGCTCACTAATCTTTGATCCTAGACATTCAGATGACCCTTTGCTCACTGACTTCCCTCCCCCATGCAAAGCCCAGCTTTACAGATCAATTTGGCACCAATCTGGGACTTTCCAGATGCTCCTCCATGCTGTGTCTGAATATAGCAATGTCATCAGAGTGGGCTGTGAAAATGTGTCCAGCTCACTTAATGGGCCGTTAACCCATCTCTGCAAACAGGCTGGTGAGTCGCTCAGACCAGAGAGTGTAGTCAGGAAGCTCATATGCCCATCTGGTGCTACAAATGTTGCCATCAATTTGGATTCCTCTTTTTTTTTTTTTTGCCCCAAAACCTTCTCCTAAATCAAGAATCAAGATCCGTTTTTTAATACCTAATCATCTAACAGTATGTTGAGCCTCGGTAAAGGCTATACATCTGGTTTGATCATAGCATTTCATTTTCTCTGACTGACATGCAATATAATTACCATCTGGGCTTAGAAACCCCGGGGCTCGCAGAAGATCTGAGAGACTCTAGGCTTAACAGTTTCCACCTGTTCCAGGAAATGGACAAAGCAGAACAAGGCAACAAGCACTTTGAGGATCCTATCCATGTGAGGGCTGAACCAAGTGTGTTCAAAAGTCCTTTTGAGTCCTACAAATCTACGCTTATGACCACACAAGTCAGGTTGAGACTTGAACCCAGCAAAACCCCAGGATGGAACCTGAATCCACTCCTATTTTTTTTATATGACTGCTCCAGGTCTTAGTGGCAGCACACTGGAGCTTTCCTTCTCACATGCTGGATTNCATCTAACAGTATGTTGAGCCTCGGTAAAGGCTATACATCTGGTTTGATCATAGCATTTCATTTTCTCTGACTGACATGCAATATAATTACCATCTGGGCTTAGAAACCCCGGGGCTCGCAGAAGATCTGAGAGACTCTAGGCTTAACAGTTTCCACCTGTTCCAGGAAATGGACAAAGCAGAACAAGGCAACAAGCACTTTGAGGATCCTATCCATGTGAGGGCTGAACCAAGTGTGTTCAAAAGTCCTTTTGAGTCCTACAAATCTACGCTTATGACCACACAAGTCAGGTTGAGACTTGAACCCAGCAAAACCCCAGGATGGAACCTGAATCCACTCCTATTTTTTTTATATGACTGCTCCAGGTCTTAGTGGCAGCACACTGGAGCTTTCCTTCTCACATGCTGGATTTTCACTGTGGCATGTGGGAGTGCGTGTATGCTCAGTCAGAGTCTGACTCTTTTTGGCCCCATAGACTGTAGTCCTCCAGGCTCTTCGGTCATGGGATTCTCTAGGCAAGAATACTGGAGTGGGTTGCCATTTCCTCTTCCAGGGAAGAGGGATCAATACCCACATTTCCTGTCCCTCCTTCATTGGCAGGCAGATTCTTTACCAAGGAGTCACCTGGGAAGGCCTTAGTAGCAGGATGAGGGATCTAATTTCCTGATGGGATGGAACCCAAGTGCCCCGCTTCAGGAGTGCAGAGTCTTAACCACTGGACCACCAGGAAAGCCCCTGAATCCACTGTCTTTTAATTGAGATTGCACACCTGGTCTCAGGACTTAATGAAGCTTAGATTCTTTATGTCTCCTTGCAGAAAAAATTCAGTAAGAGACAAAGTGATAGGTAAGAAGTGGATTTATTTAGAGATACACATTCCACAGACAGAATGCAGTCTGTCTCAAAAGGAGAGAATGGCCCTGGAAGAAATACATTTCACAGACAGAGTGTGGTCCATCTCAGAAGGCAAGAGGCCCCCAAACATGGGGTGGTTAGTTTTTATGGGCTGGGTGATTTCATGGGCTAAGGAGTAGGAGAATTGTTCCAGCTGTTTTGGAAAAGGGGTAGAGATTTTCTGGAATTGGGCCACCGCCCACTTTGTGACCTTTTATGATCAGCCTCTGAACTTCCATGGTGCCTGTAGGTGCGTCATTTATGACGCTAATATCACAGGGAGCATATGAAGAGGCTCAAGGTTCCCTGGAAGTTGAATCTTCCGCCATCTTGTATCTAGTCGGTTCTCACCAGTTTATGTCATATCCTCTAGGGGGTGTCATTTGATTAGAGGTTTTATCCTTCCCACTTCCCTCCTATTTCACTTCTACTGGCTTTCCCGGTGTTACCCATGCTTTCTGCTTCCTCCTTGACTCTGTAGAGTAGGGTATCTCAGACTCCATGGATGTATTAAGCTTGATGACTATTTGTTGGGGTGGGCTGTCCTATCCACTACAGGTTGTTTGCCAGTGTGCCTGTGAAATGGAGCAGGACCCTGGGGGTCCTCCTGGGTACAAGTCCTTTCTGTGTCCCCCAATTCTTGTTTGTAGGAAATAGGTTTCATTCAGTCTCCTGAACCTGCCCTGAGTTCCAAAGGGAAGTTGCTAATCAGGGAAGGTTCAGTTCAGTTCAGTTCAGTCGCTCAGTCGTGTCCAACTCTTTGCTACCCCATGAATCGCAGCACGCCAGGCCTCGCTGTCAATCACCATCTCCTGGAGTTCACTCAGACTCATGTCCATCGAGTCCGTGATGCCATCCAGCCATCTCATCCTCTGTTGTCCCCTTTTCCTCCTGCCCCCAATCCCTCCCAGCATCAGACTCTTTTCCAATGAGTCAACCCTTCGCATGAGGTGGCCAAAATACTGGAGTTTCAGCTTTAGCATCATTCCTTCCAAAGAAATCCCAGGGCTGATCTTCAGAATGGACTGGTTGGATCTCCTTGCAGTCCAAGGGACCCTCAAGAGTCTTCTCCAACACCACAGTTCAAAGGCATCAATTCTTTGGCGCTCAGCCTTCTTCACAGTCCAACTCTCACATCCATACATGACCACAGGAAAAACCATAGCCTTGACTAGATGGACCTTAGTCGGCAAAGTAATGTGTCTGCTTTTTGAATATGCTATCTAGGTTGTTCATAACTTTTCTTCCAAGGAGTAAGCATCTTTAAATTTCATGGCTGCAGTTACCCCAAAAAATAAAGTCTGACACTGTTTCCACTGTTTCCCCATCTATTTCCCATGAAGTGATGGGACCGGATGCCATGATCAGGGAAGGTAGGGGTTGCCAAGAGCAGGGAGGACCAGTCAAACAATACTGCAGCCATTCTTGGTTCCACCTCAAGGAATATACATAACAATACCTTTCAGTTCAAAGAGCTGACTCATTAGAAAAGACCTGGATGCTGGGAAAGTTGGAAGCAGGAAAAGTAGGGGATGATGGAGGATGAGATGATTGGATAGCGGCACCAACTCAATAGACATGAGTTTGAGAAAACTCCGGGAGGTGGTGAAGGACAGGGAAGCCTGGCGTGCTGTGGTCTGTGGGTCACAGAGTCAGACACGACTATCAACTGAATGACTACGATGACCTTTGAATTCTTCTAAGGGACCTAAGGCCCCCACCCAGTTGGATGATGGTAACTTCAGGATGAGCACAAGATTCCTGGAACATCTGTTACCACCAGCCATTCAGAACAAAGTCACACACCCTGCAGCCTTCACCCCAAACCTTGCCTATAAAAATTTCTCCCCAAAATCCATCAGGGAGTTCAGGGCTTTTGGATAGGAGTCACCTGCTCTCCTTGCTTCACAGCACCCCCAAAAGGAAATCAGGCAGAGAGGGTGGAAAGGAGACGGCAGACTCACAGGCTGACCAGATGGAGAAACGGGGCCTTGAGAAGGGGAGTGCTCCAGGGGTCTAAACCTGAACCAGCTAGCTGGGGAATAAGGTGACATTCAGAGAGAGAGCGAAAAGACTTGAGGTGGGAAAAAGTAGAAGTACTGATATATATGCTACAATCAGTACTTCATTCAAACCTGTTCCACTCATACTGAAAAAGTATATCAGATAAGAATTAAAGTCACCGTCTATGGGGTCACACAGAGTTGGACATGACTGACACAACTTAGCGGCAGCAGCTAGTAACAAACACCTAAAGAGATATCTTTAATAAGATGGAGATTTAGGAGTTCTCAGGTAGCTCAGTGGTAAAGAATCCGCCTACCAAAGTAGGAGACTAGGGTTCTCTCCCTGAGTCGGGAAGATCCCCTGAAGGAGGAAAAGGCAACTCACTAGTCTTCTTGCCTGGGAAATCCCACGGACAGAGAGGAGCCTGCTGGGCTACAGTCTCTGGGGTCGCAAGAGAGTTGGACGAAACTTAGCAACTAAACAATGCCTGGTAGTCCACTGGTAGGATTCCGGGCTTTCACTGCTGTGACATGGGTTCAGTCTCTGGTTGGGGAACTGAGATCCCACAAGCTGCTGTGTCCCATCCCCCGCCCCCCAAAGATGGAGAGTTGATCCCTCACACAGAAGTGAGGAGGAGAAAGTGGGAGATGCTGAAGTGGAGGCATGAGTATGACCACATCTTGGAGAAGTTTGGCAGCAACAAAAGGAAGGCGGGGTCAGAGTAGAAAAGGCAAGCAGGAGAAGTCAGACCGAAGGACAAGTTTTGACGATTTGGCGGAACAGCTGGTGAAGGCTGTGATTTAAGCTGCATGCATATCTCACTACTCAGTTAGAGATCATGTTGGAAACCTTGCCTGTAGAGGCATGTGTGCCACTCTGAACACCCGGGTGGCAGTGTTGCTCCCCAGAGAGCCCCAATGGGGCACACACACATCTTCTCACATCCGGCACCTGTCCAACCAGAACAGTAACTCCTGACGCCCTGTAAGCCAGGCACAGACTCCTTGGCTTGGGGTTCTCCTGGTAGTCCAGTGGTTAAGACTCCAAGCTTCCAGTGCAGTGGATGCAGGTTTGATCCCTGGTCCAGGAACTAAGATCCCACATGCTGCATGGTGCAGCCAAAAAAATGAAAAATTAAATTAAAAAAAAGACTCCAAGTTTTGATGAAGGGCTCTGCAGCTTCCTGCTCACCATGATGTCAAAGTCAGGCTGAAGTGGGGTTTTCATCTGACCCCCAAAGCACAGAGAGGAGTGTTCGGGGTGAAGTGTGCTGGGGCGCTCAGTCATGTCCAACTCTTTGCGGCCCCACAGACTGTAGCCCACCAGACCCCTCTGTCCATGGGATTTTCCAGGCAAGAATACTGGAGCAGGTTCCCATTTCCTTCTCCAGGGAATCTTCCTAAACCAGGGATTAAGGCTGTGTCTCCTGTAGTTCCTGCTTTACAGGTGGATTCTTTAGCACTTGAGTCATCCGGAAAGCCTGAAGCCAAAACAACAGGAAAAAAACTTGGAGGCAGAGGCTTCCAGGAGATTCCAATCAGAGATAGGAATGTGGGAGGGAAGGGTTAAAGCCAGGGCCAGTCAGGGACAGGAACATCATGGTCAGGCTGGTGGTCTAGATGAGAGGTGGGAGATGCCAAGAGAGACAGAAGCTGCAGGGGTTCCTAGGGAGCTGGCAGGTCCACCGAATTGTATCGGACAGTCCCAGATTACCAACCTGTCTATATCCAAAAGGGTCTTAACCCCCCTTTTCTACTTTTTTATTGGCGTATGGTTGATTTACAATGTTGTATTAATTTCTGCTATACAACAAAGTGACTTGGTTATTATATATGCAAATTTTTAATATTCTTTTCCATTGTGGTTTATTCTAGGACATTGAATTTAGATCCCTATGCTATACAGTAGGACTGTGTTGTCCATTCATTCTGTAATAGTTTGCATCTACTCACCCTAAACTCCCAGTCCATCCTTCCTACACCCTCTCCTAACCCTTGGCAACCATAAGTCTGTTCTCTCTTTGATCCCTGTTTTCTATAACTCATGCGCTGATAGTGATGATGAAAGTATGCAAGGTGAAAAACAAATCACACCAAGGTTGATCTTTACCAGGTGACCTTAGAATAACCATGCAGATTTAACTGCGTGACTACATGCTTTAACATCCGTTTCTTTAATCACTCTGACCTCTCCCAGGCCAGAGAAGAGAACAGAATAAAATGTTTCTTTATGGATGATCCCGATGAGCCATGTTTGGCTCCAAAAACCCAACAAAGACTGTAACTCTGTGCATTTTGTTAACTTGCTGGGTCACCTGGGTAACTTAACCTCACCTCTCTGAGCCCCAACTTTCTTTTGGAAATGACAGAGATGGGCCAGTTCATTTTCTGTTTCTTTCCAACTCTGAAATTCTATGGACTTGAGTAACTCTATGTAAAACTGCTCCATGGTACTGAAGAGGTGCTTCAGAAGCCCTTGCATTGATTGGTACCAAAATAGTTCATGCATGCATGCATGCTCAGTCGTGTCTTGAGTCTCTGCGACCCCATGGATTGTAGCCTGCCAGGCTCCTCTGCCCATGGGATTATCTCAGCAAGAATACTGGAGCCGTTTCCATTTCCTCCTCCAGGGAATCTTCCCGATCCAGGGATCCAACCCCGCACCTCCTGCTTCTCCTGTACTGTCAGGCGGGTTCTTCACCACTGAGCAATCTGGGAGGCCCTAAAATAGACAGCAAAAGTACTTGATCTCCTCATTGCCTTGGACTAACAGATGTCCCTGGTCTTTCTCTTTCCTCCAACCTCTTTCTCGGCAGGTGTGCATCCTCGAGTGTGAAGAGAAGGTCTTCACCAGCCCTCTCTGGACTCCATGCACCAAGGTCATGGCCAGGGGCCCCTGGCAGCTCAGCCCTGCTGACCCAGGCCACGTGGCAGCTGCTCCGGACCAGCCCAGCGCCTCTGAGATGCAGCATCTGAAGCGAATGCCCCGGGTCAGGAGCCTCTTTCAAAGGCAGAAGAGGACAGAGCCCGGCCTGGAGGACGTGGGGGAGATCGAGCAGAAGCAGCTGCAGAAGCGGTTCGGGGGCTTCACCGGGGCCCGGAAGTCGGCCCGGAAGTTGGCTAACCAGAAGCGGTTCAGTGAGTTTATGCGGCAGTACCTGGTCCTGAGCATGCAGTCCAGCCAGCGTCGGCGCACCCTGCACCAGAATGGTAATGCGTAGCTGGAAGGGGAGCCCCTCCCGGCTGCACCGTCCACTTCAACCCATGAGTGAGTGGGGCCCCAATGAGCTGGGGGCAAGAAGAAACGTCCTCTACCCCATCTTAACCTTCCTCCCCGGCGAGGGGGAAACATGTTGGCACCCAAACACATATACAGACTCCACACCACTTCCTTCAGGGGTTCAGCTCCTAGGACTGCTCCAGCCCACCTTTTTTTTTTTTTCCTTCTGGGAGCAAAAAATTTCCTGGGATTGCTCCCAACAGCTCACCACTGCGGTGAAGAGACTGGTTACCATGGGGATAATAGTAGTGTGTTAAGATAACTAATTCCTCTATGGCTCTTCAGGAGCTTAGTTACTATGGGGACAATGAAGTGGACCAAGCCGCCTATCTGGTTGCCATAGAAACCATTCACTCACCTTTCCCCGGAGACTTTAGGGACCCAGAGCTGGACCTGCACTTAGCCATTTGCAGAGTCTGATCTGTGTCTGCGATGTCGCTGCTTCGCCTTCAAAGATGGCTTAGTCCCCTCCCCTCCTCCCTCTATCTCAAGGTGACTGGCTCCCATGGCAACCTTTCAGCTTTCCCACTCTCCCCCAGTCAAGGAGCTCTGGTTAGGACCAGTTCTTGTTAGGACACTTTCTGTGTTTCTTTCTGCCACACAGCACTTGTTCACCTGGTCACTTTGGGCTGATGGGCTGGTGCTTTGTAGCCGACGGCACCTGAGCAAGGCTTTGAGAATCTGGCCCTAATGACCTCAGTCACTTCTAGGAGAGGGACTAAGGATCATCATTTTCCCTCACTTTTTGCCTCTTTCTGAGTGCCATGTCTGGTTTTTTGTTGGTTGGTTGGTTGGTCTTAATTTTTATTGATTATTTTTGGCTGCACAGGGTCTTCGTTGCTGCTCATGGGTTTTCTCTGGTTGCGGCGACTGAGGGCTACTCTGTAGTGCGGTGCACAGGCCTCTCACTGTAGCAGCTTCTTTTGTTGCAGAGCACGGGTTCTAGGGTGTGTGAGCTTCAGCAGTGGTGGTGTACAGGCTTAGTTGCCACATAGCATGTGGAATCTTCCTGTACTAGGGATTAACCCACGTCCCCTTCCTTGGCAGGCAGATTCTTAACCACTGGGCCACCAGGGAAGTGCCCAGGTGCCATTTCTGTTTTATGTTTGTTTGGTTGCTTGCCCTTCCTCCTATCTCCCTGCCTGTCTGTTCTTCTTCCCCCAGACACCTGTTTATACATGTACTACAATGTAGATCAGATCATAAATATCAGAGATCCTAACTTATTTCCCAGTCATTACAAACTCGGCTTTCCTCAGCCCATCAACCTATACATAACTTTGAGTGGCAGAGAAAACCAGCACAATGAACTTTTCTGAAAATCTGAGAGAATTCCAATCTTTAAGCATCATATGTGCCTTAATTCACATGTAGGAATATGATTATCTGCAGGATTTCATCTGAGCTTCCCTGGTGGCTCAGTGGTAAAGAATTTGCCTGTCAATGCAGGAGACATGGGTTCAATCCCTGGGTTGGGAAGATACCCAGGAGGAGGAAACGGCAACCCATTCCAGTATTCTTGCCTGGAGAATCCCATGGGCAGAGGAGCCTGGCAGGTTGCATGCAGTTCATGAGGTCGAAAAGAGTCAGACAGGACAGAGCACACAGGCTCGCATGCGGTATCTCATCTCTCTCCTTAAAGAGAAAGCTTCCCCTAACAGAATGAACTATTCAGTTGGTCAGAAACTTTCCACAGACATTACCACCCAAGTGGGGGCTTTTGCCTGACACAGAGGCATAAAAGCAAAAAATTTGTGCATGGGCTCTTTTACTTTGCTTCCTATGTCAAAAGTTGCCAGATTGTTAATAATCTTCCTTCAATGTATATTAATCCGCAAGTGAATCCTGAGCACCCACTCTGCAGCAGGAAAGCAGCCCACATAACACTTTGCAGGTAGGCTGGCTTGTTTGCAAAACGCCCATTGCCAAATATGGATATATATATTCAGTGGTGAGCCAAAGGCTGCTGTGTTTATTTTAGTAGAATGACTAATCTCTGAAGGCCCTGAATTAACCTGCACTGGTTTTGAAGTCATATTCTTGGATCCCTAATAAGCATTCATTTCTCCAAAGCCATATCTACACGGGACCTAATAAAAAAATCTTTCAGAAATGGCATGGGCTGAATTCTTCCAAATCTTAAAGAAATTCTTCTTCTTTTTACATTTTTAATTGGAGGATAACTGCTTTACAATATTGTATTGGTTTCTGCCACACATCAACATGAGTCAGCCATAGGTATACATATATCCTCCCCCACCTGCCCCCACCGAACTGTCCTCCTAAACTTTAGGGACATTCTTCTTTAAAGGGACCATCAAGGCATCCTGAAGACACGTCTAAGTCTGAACTACGACCATTTACCTTATAAAGACAGTTTCAAATCAGTCACGTTAGCAGGAATCAATTTAGTTTTTAGAAAAACTATTTGAGCCCCTATTCGGGCAATTGGTTTTTCTAGTTTTCTATTAAGCCTCCAGCTGAGAGGCACTGGAACATAGCGGATAACCAGCTTCTGCCTGTGGCTTTGCTCAAGATATAAAGCTCTTGATGGAAACGCTGGTGATATTAAGCAGCTCATCTGGGTATTATCGATTGCTCTCCTCCTGCGACCATCTTGCTGATTCTTTTTTTCACACATTCACGGCTGCTGAGTTCCAGTGTGGATGTGTATTTATGAGTCCCTTAAGCCTGTCTTTATTTGCCTGTACACACCCCAGCCAGCCCCACACATGCTTGAGATTTCTCCACGGCTCGGGGACTCCTATTGCCAGAGCTGTTCTGGACACCTGAGACACCCAACACCAACCTATATTTAGAATGTTGGATGAAACGGCGCCACCCAACACATGGGACGTGTGTGTGTGTGCTCAGTCATGTCTGACTCTCTGTGACCTCATGGACTGCAGCCCACCAGGCTCCTCTATCCATGGGATTCCCCAGGCAAGAATACTGGAGTGGGTTGCCACATCCTCCTTCAGGGGGATAGGACCCATGTCTCCTGTGTCTCCTGTATTGGCAGGCAGGTTCTTTACCACTGAGCCACTGGGGAAGCAAACACTTGGGATAAAGAACCCTTATTCAGAACATGTAATGATGTCCTAGAAGGGAGGGACACTGGTATATATGGAATCTAGAAAAATGGTGCTGCTGCTGCTGCTAAGTCGCTTCAGTCATGTCCGACGCTGTGCGACCCCATAGACGGCAGCCCACCAGGCTCCCCCGTCCCTGGGACTCTCCAGGCAAGAACTCTGGAGTGGGTTGCCCTTTCCTTCTCCAATGCATGAAAGTGAAAAGGGAAAGTGAAGTCGCTCAGTTGTGTCCAACTCCTAGCGACCCCATGGACTGCAGCCTACCAGGCTCCTCCGTCCATGGGATTTTCCAGGCAAGAGTAGTGGGGTGGGGTGCCATTGCCTTCTCCAAGAAAAATGGTACAGAGGAACCTACTTGCAGGGTGGGAATAGATGCAGAGACCACAGGGAATGGACTTGTGGACACGGCAGGGAGAGGCGAGAGGTGGCATGGATTGAGAGAGCAGCATTGACTATACAGTCATGTAAAACAGCTACTGGGCAGCTGCTGTCTGGCACGGGGGCTCAGCCCAGCGCTCTGTGACGACTGAGGGGGGTGGGATGGGGCGAGATGGGAAGGAGAGAGGTTCAGGAGGGAGGAGACACATGTGTGCGTATAGCTGCCTCACTTTGCTCTACAGCAGACACTAACAACATAATAAAGCGAGGACACTCCAACAAAAAAATAACAAATGGAACAAAAAAAGAAAGGGACATGGGGGTGCAGGACCAGTCCTAGAGAGACCTGTGAAGAGTACGCGACGGATCCCGATACCTACCATCCGTTTTCCTGGCCCGATGCTCCCCTCCTCTATTCCGCTGCCCTGGACCTTGACTTTCTAGATGGTGGAGAGTAAGCAGATTCATTCCTGGTGAGGAATCGGTGAAGTTAGCACTTGTGATATAAGAGAGCCACAAATGAGGGCTCTTTTTAGCCTGAAGAAATGAATTACTATACAGAGATTCCAAATACTGATACCAGGGATAAGAGAACTGTTTCTGGGCAGGAGGCTTCCCCTTTGTTCTGTTGGCCTGACGCTAGATTATGGGCCAGGGAGACAGGTGTGTAGGAGTCAGGGACCCCTTCTTGCTGCTTTTGGGGCTAATTATGTGGATTATAAAGCTTTCTTTTTTAACCATAATTTACTTGGCCACACTGTATGACATGTGGGATCTTAGTTCTCTGACCAGGGATTGAACCCAGGCCCTGTACATTTAGAGCTTCCCTGGTAGCTCAGCTGGTGAAGAACCCCCCTGCAAGGCAGGGGACCCCCCGTTCAAGGCCTGGGTGGAGAAGATCTGATGGAGAAGGGATAAACTACTCACTCCAGTATTCTTAGGATTCCCTGGTGACTCAGAGGGTAAAGAATCCATCTGCAATGTGGGAGACCTGGGTTTGATTCCTGGGCTGGGAAGATCCCCTGGAGAAGTGCACGGCAACCCACTCCAGTATTCTCCAGTATGCCTGGAGAATCTCCAAGGACAGAGGTGCCTGGTGAGCCACAGTCCATGGGGTTGCAAAGAGTTGGACACGACAGCGACTAAGCACAGCACACAGCACCCCTGCATTTAGAGCACAAAATCTTAACCTCGGGACCACTTGGAAAGTCCCAGATGATAGTTTTTCTTTGCCTCCTTTCTATTTCTCAGGCACTAGGGGAAATCGAATTGAAGGGTCAGAAAAACTGTTGGATTTGCCATTTTAATCTGCCATTAATTTGTCATTTTAATTTATGTCTCCCCAGGTGTCCGGGCGATCCCCAAAGCAGCATGTCTCCAGCCCCAAACCTGCCGGCTGGGCATCAGGACACCTCCTTCCCCAAGGCACTGAGGCGAGCTTTGCCTCCAGACTGCCACCCCAGGGCCCTGCCCCATCTGGTTGTCTTTCCCTCCCTGACTCCTCCTGGCCCCTCCCCACCCATGGCATGTTTCATGACAACCCTGTTGCTACATCAGAGTGTATTTTTGTAATTCCTCCAGCTAACACTTCAACGGCCCCATCTCTCCTTCTCACCCACCTCTTCCTTCTTTGAGGTGGTGGGTTCAAGGAACAGGAAATCAAGCCTGGGGTTTTGACTCATCACTGCCATAACTTGTTTGTAAAAGAGCTGTTCTTTTTGACCGATTGTTTTAAACAGATATTTCTCCATTAAACTTATACTGAGCAAATGGTTAGTAAACGGGTTGGCTGCTTCTTTAACTGAGAGCACAGACTCCAGAGCTGCCTCTCCAGGGAGCCAGTGGCCAAATGCATGTGACTCTGTTTTATATGAACTGTGTCGAGCAGGAACACCCCAACTGTGCTGGGTCCCCAGATCCAAAGCCCCCAGCTGTGTGATTGGACCTAGCGGGCAGGATGGTGGAGGGGCCAGGCTATTGCACCCCACCCTGTTTCTGACTCACTGGAAAGTTGCATCTTTTAACAGTTCCCAGGTGATGTAGCATTCGCTGGTTTGGGACCCTCTGGATGGGGTCGAAATTAACTCAAAACATGTTAAGATGGGTAATATCAAATTCAGCCAGGAAACCTCTGATCCACCCAAATGGAGTGACTGAGGCGGGTCAAACATCTATACAGATAGATAGGGGGGCCGTGGGAAATCAATACGGAGGGTAAGGGGCCCTGTTGGGGAACTCTGGGGAGGAGGCGCCTGGTGAGGTGAGGGGTTACTGGAACCCAGTGAGGACTGTAGCTCCCTCTAGTGGTCAGGAGGGAAACAGCCACTCACTGTGCAGGGTAGTACCCTCGAGATTGAACAACTCTCCCCCTTCCAACTCTAGCCTGGCGTCTCCTGTTGGTCAGACCCAACGGGGAGCCAGAAAGTTAGGAGGTCCTCGGATGCAGCCACAAAGGTGGACCTGGGAGGGTCCAGGGCTGCAAATGGACAATGTCCGGCCCAAAGGCAGTAAACCCTTTTAAAGGAAGGGTGTGGGAAAGCAGGGTGGGGGTGGCGGGCAGCGGCGGGAAACCACAGTGATTCTTAGTCTTTCTTAGAGAGACCAAGTGGGGCAAGGACAGGGGAAGGGGGAGAAAGGGGCCCTCTGATCTACACCAAGGGGAGGGAAAAAGCCAAGGACAACCTGTACCACAGGCTGCTGAGCTAGACTGACTTTGGCAGTAATCTAGTTCTTAGGTCTTCCCTAGCAGCTTCATACCTCCTGCTGGCTGCTGTGAGGGGGTCCTAGAACCCCCTCCCAGGACGAGACAGAGCTTTCTGTGCCACCCCCCATTCCAACCAGGCCCTCTCTGAACCAGGCTCGTGGTCCATCACAGGACACAAAACCCATGGGGTTGACGGGGTGGGGGTGGGGAGGGGCAGCCTCTGTGACTCCCCAGGGTTAGCACGCACTGCACAAGCAGAAGGTGGCTCATTCTCTCCTTAGGCACTTGCCGGCACCCCCAACAAATTCAGGTCCACAGCCGGGAGCTTCTCCCCATTGTCAACCATGCAAGCAAGAGAGAAAATGGTTATTTTCCTAAATCAAGGAAGTCACTGATGTAAAAAGTCAAAGAACAGTGGTTGCTTTTATGAGGAAAAGAGGAATAGCACCTTGCTAGACGTCTTCCCTTGGAGAGCATCAGAACCCACTCTAGTATTCTTGCCTAGAGAATCCCCTTGGACAGAGGAGCTTGGCAGGCAACAGTCCATAGGGTCGAACAGAGTCGGACACGACTTGAGTGACTAAGCACAACACAGAGGTACAATGGCAGTTTCTGGAATGCTGGCCATGATCTGTTTTTTGAAGGAATGGTGGATACTTAGGTGTTTGCACTGTAATAAACCATTAAACTGTAAAAATTAAAATTAGAGATTAGGAAGAAAAAAAAAGAAAATGGTTATCTCCTAGATTACAATCCTAGTGCCATTATTTCCCAGATGACGACTTTGGGCGAGTTTTCTAACCTCTGGGCCTCACTTTCCTCGCCTGTAAAATGGGAGTGATGAAATGAAAATAAATTTTAAAAATATTTTTTTTATTTTAAAAATAAAATTAAAATTACTGACAACAGTAATTCCTTTGTGGGTTATCCATGTAAACACTTGGCCAGGTCCCTGATAATGTTGCCTGCTGTTACTACAAGCAAAAGAGTGTACACACCTCCCCCTATTGCTTGCTTAACACCAAGGACAATGATAATCTTATCCTTTGCAGGGTGAGAGGGCGGAGGGACAGGCACACATCAAATCAGACAATGTACCATTTTATTCCTTATAAAATATATTTCATATTGCTGTAAAAACATTATATTTCACATTTTTAAAAAAATTTTTAACAGTAAAAATAATACTTGGAAGACANCCAAGGACAATGATAATCTTATCCTTTGCAGGGTGAGAGGGCGGAGGGACAGGCACACATCAAATCAGACAATGTACCATTTTATTCCTTATAAAATATATTTCATATTGCTGTAAAAACATTATATTTCACATTTTTAAAAAAATTTTTAACAGTAAAAATAATACTTGGAAGACAGCTGGGGGAAAAGGCGCCAATAAAGACAAGTTCACAGATGGGATTTATCTCCCTCTCCTTTTTTTTTTTTCTTTTTGCCCCTGGTAAAGTCAGAACCTGCGAGGACCAGAAAGTAACAGGACAGATTTCTTCCGACAAGTCAGAGTTTCCACATCCAAATCCATTATGTCCTTCAAAGAAGCTAGCCTCAGGCCAACTGCAACATTGTGGATGTTGCTCAGAATGTGTTCTGAAATTACAGGACTGCTTTCACAGCCAGCTTAGAAGTCAGATCAGTCGATCTAAGCCGTGTTACTCACCCGTTGCTCCTTGTGTTCTGCACCTGTGACCTCACTTGACCACCAGGAAATGGCAAGTCACTCCAGTCTTCTTGCCTGGGAAATCCCACGAACAAGAAGAGCCTGTAGGGCTACCATGAGGTTGCAAAGAGTCAGACAGGACTCAGTGGCTCAACCACCACCACCACCACCACTCACTGGACTCCCTTTGCACTGAAGGCGCGAGCATGGGTGCAGATTCAGTATCATTAAGGCTGCTCAAAGCAGGCACCACAGACTCCAAAGGTACTTCCAAAATACTGTGAATAAGCATAACATCCCCGGAGCAAAGAGTTTCCCGAGACGCTTGCTTTGCCAATCCGTCCTGTTAGTTTCCAAAGCGCACCTGTCGCCTCTTACCTTGCATCAGATTCTGCCTCCCAGGATGGGCCAGGAAGTAGGGAGAAATACAGAGATGAAGAGAACAGGCGTGTTGGTGGGATCAGCTCACAAACCACCCCCTGCCCTCCGAGAAGAGACGAATGGGACAACCCCATGACAGACCACACGTCAAGAACCCACACGACAGCCACAGACGGAGCAGTGGGAGGAGAGAGGCTGGAGGAGGCCGCCACCACCGGGAAGGAGGGCGGAGCAAAGGCCAGCAGGGAAAGCCGCACCAGAACATTAAAAAAAAAAAAAAAAAAACCTCAGTTTTGAAATTGTTGCATCAATTTCTTCTCTCTTCCTTTTCTGCCCTGTGCAGCAGTGACACGAGAAACCTGCCTTACTTAGAGAAAATCTTGATATCCAGTTGTACCTACATGGTCCAAACTGAGGGGGAAATGAAAATAGTGTCTCCAAAGGGGAGACCCAGCAAAAGCTTTGAGTAAGGAGGAAAGGGGAGATGCTGCTGGGCAGAGCTCCCCTCACCCCCATCTCAAAGGCCCCCTCCTCACACGGGTAGGACCTACAGGTGCACACGGCAGGAAGCCAGAAGTCAGCTTTGGGAAGCTGGGAGCTTGAAGGAGCGGGAGAAAGAACCCAGCACCTCTTGCTGGCCTGATTTCCAGCTTTACCGAGGGACAGAATTCCACATACATATTTTTTTTTTAACTAAGTTATAAAAATATATCCCATCACCACCAAGGACACTCATGTGCAAGAGTGCCTTTCCCTTCTGTCACCAAACCCAGGTCACCATCACCCTTCACACCATCACACCCCCTGTTCCCGTCTGCCGGTTTCCAACACGTGCGTGTCACAGACGGAAAGGCATCTATCGGGTTCCTACAGCCAGATGAGCCCGCCTGGACGGGAAGGACAGCCTTGCTCACAGCCAAAGACTGGATGCCACTGTGCAAACCCCAGAGAGCTAGCCTCGTGGTAGAGTTCCCTGAGCCCCTGACATTTGGGATGCGGGCCCTGAGGAGTCCCCCAAACCAGTCCCCCTCTGCAGAAAGGTGAGGCTTTGAGCCAAAAACATGCCCTCCCCCAGCCCTGCTCGCCCAGGCACAGAACCCCCTGCCTCTACTTGTCCCTCAACAAAAATGGATTCACGTATTCAGCTCTCAGGTCACGCAGTCTGGGGTGTCCCCTCCATTCCTGAGGTCTCCAGTAGATGCTAAATCAACCCCAGTTCCTGTCACGTGACCTCCTCAGGCCCCCTAACCTCCCCAGAAAAGACACCCAACAGGGGTCTGGGACCACGACACCACATCCAACTGACCCTCCCCATCACACTGATGGGACCAAGCAGAAGCCCCCTGAAGAGTCCTGTCCTGCCTGTCACCTTAGGAAGAAAACCAGATGGTCCCCAAAAGGCCAGGTGAGCCCATGGAGCCATGGGACAGCTCTGCGCCAGGAGCTGCCACCTACCTTTCTGTCTGTTCTCTTCACCAGCCCGGCCCTATGGCCTTGGAGGAACACAGGAAAATCCCTGGTTCCCATGAGACGAAGAGGGACCTACCTCAGGGCAGGATCTCTCGATCAAAGGGGGAGTCTTTAATCAGAAAGAGGCTCCTGAATACACCGTAAGTGAAAACAGTGTTTCTGAAGGGGTGTCTTCCAGAGCTGGTAGGGAGGGGTGGGTGTGGGTTCACTCGGGGAACAGCGAAGAACTCTTGCCGAGTATTAGAGACCGTCTGGTCTCTTCTCAAGCAAAGAGTGGGCAAGGCAGTCTTCATCTGCCACACTGTATGACATGAATTCTTTTTAGCTTTTTGGCTCAGCTTCCTGGGGACAGTCCTTTTACAAACTTACAAGTCTGGGCTTGGAGAAGAGGCCATACCGTATCTGTTGGGCTGCAACCCGACCTGAGGGACCCCAGATCGGAGCAGCTGGCACCAGAAAAAGGGCTTTCCTTGCATTCTGATGGAAGCTGCCAGGTGAGGACAATCTCTCCCTTCTCCTATATCTGGGTGGAGAAAGGGGGCCGGCTGCACCTCAAAAAGCTCACACATCAGCCCCGTCTTCCCACCCCAGCCTCAGCAGGTCTGTTCTCTGAGTCATCAGCCAGAATCTCTTTTTTTTTTTTTTCTAAAAAAAAAAAAAAAAGTAAATCCATGTTGCTCACAGTCCCTTCTGAAAGAGTGGAGAAAGCAGAGAGTCCACCAGCTCAGCAGGAAACACAGTGAGCTGTCCCTTCCTTCCACACGGTACACATTCATCCCCTAGGGAGATGCGCTGCGGGGAGAAGAGGGCTGTCATTTCTTTGGTCTCTGGTTTGCTGCAGAATACCCTTGGTCAGTTTTGGCTCTCTCTTATTTTAGGGGAAGAAAAAAAAATAATTTTTTTGTTTCTATTAAAAAAAAAAAAAAAAGAAACTAAAACATTCCCATGAGGGAGGGGAAAATGTTTTGAGTATTCAACCTTAGCCAATAGAGCCCAAACTCCCCGTGTCCGCTCTGTAGCTTTTAGGCTTCTGCTGTGGGCTTGGGACCCATGTGCCTGTGTCCCCAGGCCGCTGGGAGGGGCCGCGGTTCAGTCCAGGAAGCGCTGGCAGGCCTTCTTCCAGCGGCAGGCGGTGCACCACTGGTCCCGGCGCTCAATGCCATACACCTTGCGGCACTTCTTAGCTTCCCCGCGGGCTTTCCTGCAAGACGGGCAGATGAGCGGATGGCCGCCCGCCGGCCAGCCAGCAGGGGGCGCCACCGGGGCCGGAGGACCGACTGCCACGCTCGCATCTGAGACATCCCCCACTGGCTCCCCGGGACCAGCCCTAGGGACGAGGGGTGGGTGGGGACAGGAGCCCCCAGGGAGATCTCGGGAGAGAACAGGCTCACCTGGTGGTGCTCTGGGCCCGAGGTGGAGATGTGACGATCAGGTGAGACTTCATGGCAGGCGGTGGCTGCTGGGGCTCGCTGAAGCTTAGCGACCGGCTCCGGACCTGGGCACAGGGAGAGGGGCTGTAAGCACGAGGGCAGAAGTACAAGGCCAAAGGACCGTCTGGGGGACAGCCAGTTACCCCCACCCCACCTTGTGCCAGGAGGCCTTCCTTCTCTAGAAAGAGACTTCACGGAGAGGTGAGCAGGGATCAAGGAGGGAGTGGAGGTGGAGAGGGAGGAGCCAGCCTTGAAAGGCTAGGGGAAGGGGCTCCAAACAGGAGAGCCACTCGGCCTGGCCCCCTCGTGGGCTGCCACCTGCAGATTTAGAAGAGCTACCATACTGGGGCAGAAAGAGGGACGGCACAGCCTCAGTGGCACCTTTGGGCACGTGGGTTTTACAGTGTGTGGTGATGCCTTCCTGCAGGAGGCGTTTCACACTGCAACACCCTAAGGGTCTCTCAGTCGTGTCCAACTCTTTGCAACACCATGGACTGTAGCCCACCAGGCTCTTCTGTCCATGGGGATTCAAAATAACTTCTGATTTATTTCAGTCTGGGGGCAAGCAACCTAAGGCGCTGGTCCGCAGTGGCCCAGGGAGCTCTGATCCACCTGCACAGCCCCCCACACGCCCCTCTTTCCTTTCTCACCCTCCCTCTTCCTCTCCAGCTTCCCCATGTCCTGTCCCTCCTCCTCTTGGCATTAAAACCTTACCAAGCACCCCCAGGGGCTCAGGACTAAATAGGGTGCTGATCCCACCTGGCCTCATGATCTTGGCAATAAACTTGATCTGGGTGCTCCTCGCCAGCATGCCCCTCCCACATTCTGTGAGCACCTGTGACTCTCGGTGGTAGTGGGGCGGGTGGGCAAGGGTATGAAGACTTCAAGAAGCTGAGGTGCAGGAGGCAACGAGCTCAGGGGGAAAGGCCTCCAGCACGGGGTGTGTGCGGCTGAGCCCTCGGCTGGTTCCGGGGCCCCTGGAGGGGCTGAGGGGCTCGGAGCACTGAGCACACTCACCGGGGACAGGGAGGAGGTGCTGGAGGGGGCAGCAGCCCAGCTGATGCTGGTGTAGATGTGCGGGGAGACCGGGATCTGGAAAGGCGGCAGAGCCTGTGGAGACAGAGCGCGTCAGCCAGGGCCCAGCTCAGGAAGCCCTCAGGGCTGTCTTCCCACCCCAGCGACCTCACGGTCCGCAGCAACAGGTGCACCTCATACTACAAAGTCCTGGGACACCCCAAAATGCCCCTCCCGAGGGAAACAGCAGAGCACCGGCTCTCTGGAGTCGCCTTTGTCTCGGGCTCCAGTCTTTTTTTTGGAGCTCTCCTCTTGGAGCTGGTTTACGCGCCAGCCTCATGAGTTAATCATCTCCGCAGATTAACTTCTTGGCAGAATCACCTACCAAGAATATGCTCGGGGCAGCTCCCCTAAAATTCAGCCTTGTGAGTTGGGGCACAGGCACCGTGCTAAGCCCCTGCCACCCCTGGGGCAATCGCATGGAAGCAGCAACTCTCCAGGTCAAGGTCTGCTTCTAAAATCACCAACCGCCCTCTCTAGGTCTCATGTCACAGGGAGAGCTGGCGGCCTGAAGGGCCACCTGAGTTGAAATAGCTGAGCGACCACTCATGACCACTCATTCTAATGAGGAGAGCTGGCTCGCTCTCTAAAGGCTTTCCGACAGAAAGCACTGCTTCTTAATCACTAACTTGCAAATCCACCTACAGTCAGAAAAAACCAAGCAGTAGGCATCAAAGGATTTTAAGAAAAACTTGCACATGGCAGAGTCTTCGGCACCTACTACATGCAGTAAAAACCCCCCGAAATGCCACCCACTCCATGACTGCTTTCCCAGCCCAATGGGCATAACACCTTGGTCTTTATAGCTACTGGTGTTTAGTCACTAACTTGTGTCCAACTCATGAACTGTACCCTGCCAGGCTCCTCTGTCCATGGGATTTCCTAGGTAAGAATACTGGAGCCGGTTGCCACTTCCTTCCCCAGAGGATCTTCCCAACCCAGGGATTGAACCCGAATCGCCTACGTTGGCAGGTGGATTCTTTACCACTGAGCCACCTGGGAAGCCTGGTCCTTCCTGTACCCACAACAATTGCTTGTGCCTCCAGTAAGATATTTTAACTACTTATTATAATTAATCATAGTTACACATTCACTTCTCTCTCCAGCTAAACCGTACACTTCACAAGCTCAAGAATTATATATCTTATTCTATCTGCAAAGCTTATCCTGCAGCTTGACACACAGTAGGTATTCAAAACACAGAGTGTCAGATTATTTAATGTGGTGCAATTCTGAGAACTGGGGATTTGCGCTCGGAAACCCTCCTACACTAGTCTATCCCCTCTTATAACCAATGATGGACCAATTCCCCTGTCCAAATCCATCAACCTGGTTACTCAGGGATTCAGCCAGATTTTTTAACCACTGGATTCAACCAGATTCAGTAACCACTCATTACAGTCACCAAGGTACAACTCTGGAATTCCTGTGTTTATTGAGTGTGAAGTCGTTTTCCTTATAGAAGTAAGAGATGGGTAATTCAGCTGAGGACTCAGCCTCCAATCAGTGTGATCAGTGGCCTGTGATCAGGCTGACCAGTGATAGGTACAGAATCCCTCATGGCCCCTAGGCTGAGCTCCCAGGGGGTCCCCATACCTGGTATGCATGGTCGGCCTGAATGTGCCAGAAGGAGCCAGGAGCTGACTTGCTGAGAGCACCGGAGGGCAGGTAAGATTCCAGGCCAGAGTGATCCGGGCCTGAGGACTGGGCTTTGGGAGGAGGCGGTGGGGGCAGGATGGTGAGGGGTGGGCTGCTCACGCTGGGGGTCGGGGCCGGGTCGGCCGTGGGGCCGCCCGCCGCAGCAGCTTCCCCCTTCATCTGCACCTCTGTGTAGTAGAAATCCTCCTCCCGCTTGAACTGGTCGGAGTCCACGGTGTCCCTGCAGGGGAGGGAGATGTGGTGACAAGCAGGGACAAGCTGCCCTGGTCCAAACACAGGGAACAGCGAGGCATGAGGGGAGCACTTGCTCAGGGCCATCAGCAAGTCACAGGAGCAGCCTGGGAGGACAGGTGGGAGCCCAGGTCCTGACATGGGCTCCCAGGGATTGCACCCTGGCACGTCAAGGGGAATTATTTTCCCTAGCACCGAAGGCTTCTCCTCTGGCCAGATCTGCTTCACGCTTTGCCCTGGGTCCTCTTTGGACCCTACTCACTCGTGGTCACACTCTCCAGCAGGGGAAGGACTGGGTCGGTCCCCTTGGCCATATGCACCCCCAGCTCCGGGTGTCAGTGTGAGGGGAGCCCCAGCTCCCCAAGGGGAAGCAACAGGCTCTAAGTTACTAACCACCCTCTAAGGGCCCAGAACTGAACCATCTTCCCTCCAGGGTGAGAAGACATACCCATCAACAGCATCAACACCCACCACCACAGGAGGGCCTCCTTCCCAGCAAAGGGGCTGTTCCACAGGGCCCAGGATCAGGGATGGGTGGGGTCCTCAGTCAGCCAGTTTCTCAGAAACATTTGGGGGTGTGGGTCTCAGGGAATCAGCGGGTGGCGGAGGTCTGAAGGACGCCCCAGGCAGAGGAGCTCTGCACGCGTACCTACCCCAGGTGCAGGGCTTTCACGTGCCGTTTGATGCCCACGATGGAGCGCAAGACTTTGCCACAGCTGGGCCACAGGCACTTGTACATCACCTTCACCGAGTTCTGGAGGGACAGGACCAAGGGATGAGGAGGTCATGCCCCCCTCTCAGCCTCACCCAGTGGGGCTCCAGTCACATCCAACAGGACCCAGCAGAAGGCTCAATCGAGTAAAGGGGTGACCAGAGACCAGAGAGACTGACAAACACAGGCAGAGAGCTGGTCCTAGGGGCCGGCACTGGTCTGGAGCGGAGATGGGGTGGGCTTGAGGGCAGGCGGATGGAGGAGAGGAGATGCGGTGGGGGAGGGGAGATGGGCTGGGGGACAGGGGAAGACCTGACGGTGGTCTCTGTAGGAGAGCCAGGGTGGGCAGAGGTGAGAAGGCCAATGAAGTGGCATTGGGGAGGAGAGGCGGGCTTCTGGGAATATCAAGAGCAAAGAGAAGCAGCAAAGGAGAGCTGAAATGATGGCCCAGGGCCTCGGACTCTGAGCTCCCAATGCAGGGTGGGCCGGGGTTCGATCCCTGGTTGGGGAACTAGATCCCACATGCCACAACCATGATCTGGTGCAGCCTAATTAATAAAAAGTGGATCACTGAAACAGGATAGAGCCCGGGAAGGCTGCGGAAACCAGGCCTGGCCCCTCTGTGGCTGAGCTTAAAAGCTCAGGCCACGCACCTTTCTTTTTCGGGGAGCTGGTTCATCCAACAGGAAAGCGTCCGGGTCGGTCTCAAATCCATTATCAGTCTGGGGAGAGCCGAAGGCGTCCCCCAGGTACTTGGGGCTGGCCTGGGGGTGGGGAGGTGAGGGGGTGGAGACACCGCTGCTCCCACTCCAGTGCCCGCTGGTGGTGCTGCTGCCGCTGTCTGACACGTCGCCACTCTCCTTCCACGGGTCGCAGGCCGTGCGGGAGGCTGGAGGGGAGAAGACAGAGGATGCTCAGTGCCTGTCCCTTTGCTCACGCCAGATTCTGCAGGCAGCCCAAGTCAGGGGTAGGACACTCTGGTTTAGAGTCTGCAGCTAGAGTGTAGCCCCCAGCTGCTACAACTAGAGAAAAGCCTGTGAAGCAACAAAGACCCAGCACAGCCAAAAACAGATACATAAATAAAAAGTATTTTCTTAAAAAGGTTGGGTTCCTGAATCTAATGCCGGGTTCTGCTTGCCTGGCTTTGTACTCCAAGAGGGAAGAACAAAAACCAACAAAGTACCTCTTCCCTAACAAACCCCTCCCCTTTCTGGGCTTCAGTGAAAAGGAGGAATGGGCCCCTTCATTGCAGCACTGTCTGTGGGTGGCAGACTGCTCTGTTCTCATGGACTCTTCCCGCCACGGCTGTGCTGATCATCACTGACCGCCAGACACACTCTGTAGTTGTACTTTGTGTGCAGGTGTCCCCCAGTTTTCGAAAGTTCAATTTAGACCTTTTCCTTCATATACAAGACCTGCAGTCAGCCCTCCAAATTCCGAGTTTCCGCACTGAAAATATTTAGGAAAAAGAATTCCAGAAAGATCCCCACAGTGACACTTGAATTTGCCACACAGCAACAAAACATTTAAACAGCAACATTTAAAAGGCATTTACATTGTCTTTCCAAACACTTACAACATTGGACACAGCATTTGCCTTGTGTTACGTACTATACGTAACCTAGAGATGACTAACAATATGCAGGAGGATGTGAATAGCTTACATGCAGGTACAAGGCCGTTTTACACAAGGGACTTGAGGATCCATGGATTTGGGTACCCGCACAGGTCCTAGAACCAAACCCCCATGAATACCGAGTGACAACCTTACATCAGGACCCGTTTTCACTAACTGAAAGAAATCTAAGGAGGACTTTCACTTTATGAAAAAAGGTGACAATAGTTTTCAATGCTGGTTCTGCAGCGAGCTGTTATGGAGGCAGGGCGCCCCAAACAGTCCAAGCTCTTCCTAGGAACCACACTCAGCATCTCAGCACCCAGCCCCCAGAGCTCTGAACTGAACCTGCGAGTATCTATGCTTTATCACTATGTATTCTGTGCATCCGTTAGCCAAGAGGCATCCTAAGGTAACTGTTTCTTTGCCTTATACCATTTCAGTTTTCGAAAGTCTTCACAGAAATGCTCTACTTTCAGATAGCAGGGGAGACCTGTATTATTAATGGAAAGATAACCTAATCAAAATGTACCTCTCACTTTAAAGGCAAGGGGAGAGCAGGGAGATGGGGGAGGAAAAGCCTCTCCTGCCCCCACCCCACCCCGCGCACAGACAAACGGGCTGGGTACCACTTGGGAAGTTTGCCCGGCAGTGGAGTAGGATGCAGAGGCCAGGAGAAGGGCTTGTTAACCAGGCTTTCTTAAAAGATGCCTTTTGATAATTTAAACCCAGGCAAGAACATAAAAACCTGCGTGAGAAAAGAAACCATTCAGCCAGCTCTCATAGCTGTTGGGAGGTGAAGCCTTTACCAGAGCTGGCTCCTGCTTTTATCCACAGGGAACACGTTTAGAGCGAGAAAGACAAGCTCCAAGAACAGTTCAGACTCATCACGAGATGACAGGAGGCCTGCTCGCCCGACAGGGGGATCTCACTGCCCTGCTCCCAGCAACGCGTCTGAACAAAATCAGTCAGACGTGTGAAATTTTCAGTTTTCAAACTGCCTCCCTTTGGGTTGCTTTAAGCCCAGCCCAGACTCTTCCGTGCCTGGGCCATAAACCTGTACTGACAACTTACTGGCCAGAGACCCATTAGTATGTCTTTTTGTTACCCAAACATTATGGATCGGAAATGTTCCAGTATTCACTGACATAAATAGGCAGCCACAGGCATTAGGTTCTGCAAAAGTTCTTTGGTCAATAATGTGCTAACTTACATCATTTAGTTGTTGCTATTCAATCACTAAGTCGTTTCTGACTCTTTTTGACCCCATGGACTATAGCCCACAAGGCTTCTCTGTCTATGGGGCTTTCCAGGCACAAATACTAGAGTGGGTTGCCATTTCCTACTCCAGGGGATCTTCCTGCATTGGCTAGCAGGCATTGGCAGGTGGATTCTTTATCACTGAGCCACTAGAGAAGCCCAGTTTATACTGCTGGAGAACCTGAAATTTTGATACACAGAAATAGCAAGGAAAGGGGGACAACCTGTGACACATTCAGGTATGGCGGCCTTGTCCCCAAGCCCCAACTTCCACATGGGCAGTGGTCCACAAGGCCTCCTTACCCTGGATTCCGAGACCATCTACCACACCCCCTGAGGCCAGAATAAGCATCCCGCTGCTTTCCTCTCATCCTACTCCATATTCCAATCCACTTTCAGGCTAACCTAGACACCCAGCATTCCATGTTTCCAATGCAGGTTCTCCTTATTTAAGTCTTAAATGCTAGGAGAAGCCTGGCCACACAGAATGGGCCAAATGAACTCTGCCCTCCCTAAGCATCACTGTCAGTCTCAAAGGTGTGACTTCCTGGAAATTGAGAGTTTATGACGTCTACACATGAGGCTAAAACTAGGGCAGCCCTTCAGGAAAGAAATCAGGAGCCGCCAATGATTCTTACAAGTCCACTGAGGAAATCCATCAGGGAGAGATGGGCGAAGGGGAAGAATGCTACATCTAGCATCAGAACAGGAGAAGAGAACAGGCACATATACAGCAGCCAAACTGGCACATAAGGAAAAATTCAAAACAAAGCTAAAAAGTGAAACTCACAAATCAACCTGTATCTTATAAGTGAAACAAAGTTTTAGTTGCTCAGTCATGTCTGACTCTGCAACCCCATGGACTGTAGCCCGCCAGGCTCCTCTGTCCATGGGATTCTCCAGGCAAGAATACTGGAGTGGGGTTGCCATTTCTTGACCCAAGGATCGAACTCGGGTCTCGTGCATTGCAGGCAGATTCTTTACCATCCGAGCCACTAATGGAAGCCCCATATATCTTATGAGAGGAACATAAATCACTCCACCTTAGATCATACAATTTTCTAGGGCAGGGTCAACAGAGATTCTCTACCAGGAAAACAAAGTGTTCCCTGGCCAATGCACCCTGAACTTCTAAGAAATCCTTGTCCACAGGCCCACGCAGAGCCATCCTAATAATACAGACACCAGGAGGAATGGGTGGATTCTGCAAAAAGCAGCCATGATTAGAGCAAGGTTTTGGTTGTGGTAGAGACCTCACCTTCCTGACTACGTCAACATAATTAGCTGCCAAGGGGGCCTTATCTTCCCACTTACTTCAACAGAAGATCAGAAATATGTTGTAATGGGAAAACACCTTTAACAGATAATAAAAAAAATGTTTATCAAAGAGAACTTAAGATATCACAGCATATTATCAGTTAGATGGGTATATGCTAACATTCGGGGGTGTGCGTGAACATATATGAATGGATGATACACACACATGCACACACACACACACACACACACAAGCTGAGGGGAATTTCAGTCAATGATTTTCTTTCCCTTTATGATATTTTCCTGGATCTTCTTCCTGTTGACCAACCTCCTCAATCTCCTAAACTTGTAGAGTTTCCTGAGAACTTAAAACTGACTCTCTGAGACTTCCCTGGAGGTCTAGTGGCTAAGACTCTGAGTTCCCAATGCAAGGGGCCAATTTCTGGTCAGGGAACTAGATTCCTCATCCCAGAACTAAGAGTTCCCATGCCACAGCTAAAATTCAGCACGACCAAATAAATGAATACTTTTTAACCGACTCCGCTCCTCCTGTGTTGCTGGTGTGGGCCCCAGGTGTTCACAGAACGGCTGTGTGATGCTCTGCCCCTCACCTGGTGCTGTCAGACTGCAATTGCTTCTTCTAGCAGTCTAGCCATTGATGACAGGCCTTGGTGAAATAAGTAAATCTTATCACTTCCTTATATTTATTTTCTATGTAGGAAGATAACTATGAGGGATGCTTTGTAAAGGCCACTTTCCACCTGATATGTTCAAAACTGACTCCATTATTTTCCTATAAGGTTTTAAGAAGCTCACGATTCAGTTAGATCTCACCAACGAAAAAGTTATTCCCTGGGAGTAAGTTAGGCCAGCCAGATAACAAATTTCAAAAAAGAAAAAAAAGGTTCAGTTTCACCACAAAACTTGTCAAATACTAATATCCAGCGACCCACCTTCCTCCCATATTACTCATAATGTATTTGGGGGGGGTTGTGCGAGCATTTTCTTTTAATTTATAAATTCGTTATGAAGTCTTTCTATTGGTTTGCGTTAAGCAATTAGATTTATTTCAGACTTCGGATCGTTTATTCCACACTAATTTACGAGGCTGAATGAGGCACTTGGAAGGGGGCTGTGAATCGGCTGAGGCCACGAGGGGCTCACTTAGTACGTTCCTACCTTTACAACTAAACATCCCTCTACTGGCCTCGTGCAGCCCGCGTGCCTTGCTCGCTTACTCCCGTGGAAGAACTTACTCAGGTGGCCAGTGAGGTTCAGCCTCGCACTCAACCATCTTCACAATGCACCGGGAAACTCCTCCCCAGAGGAGGGAACTGAGCAGAGAGAAGGGGAGCATCGAACTCCGAAAGAGTGGAAGCCTCGGCCGCACCCAGAACCCATTTGGCCCCGTTCCTCACCAGAAAAGCTGGCCTCGCCCCCGGGAGGACTCTGCACGACAGGGCTGCAGGACAGGGACGTGAGCACCATGGCTGCCATCATCTCGTCCATTTCCACTGCGTCCGACTTCCTGGATTCAGACGGGTGAGAGCCAGAGGTTACTTCCTGACACAGCAGGTCACCGAGCATCTTACGTTCCTGGAATGTCCCTTCTAGGCCCCTGCTCCGATCAGTCGGTGTGTGGTCAAATAACAGAGTTAAATAAAGCATTTGGACCTCTCCTCATTCTTCATGAAAAGTACTCAGTTCTGAGTGTCACTGATAATACCAGTCAACCCCAGGGAAAGCAGGCTGGGCCCCATCCCACTGCTGACACCCAGAGGCAGCTCCATTCTCCATGGAATTCACGTCCTAACTCTCACTCTGCAGCTTAAAATTAGGAATTTTATTTGAGGGAAAGGAAGACATGCCCAAGCAATGAAATAAAGCAAGGGCATAAAGACACCTGGCTAGAATTCGAAAGCACTATAATTACCTTCCTTTTCTAGCTTTATATTTAAATTTTTAAACCTTTATTTGCTTATTTAATGTATTTGACTGTGCTGAGTCTTAGTGGCAGCACACAGTATCTTCAATCTTAGCTGTAGCATGTGAGATCTAGTTCCCTGATCAGGGATCAAACTCAGGCCCCCTGAATTAGGAACAGAGTCCTAGCCACTAGGCCACCAGGAAGTCTCTATGTTTACATTTAAGGGAGAACAATTCCACACACCAACTCCCTTCCCCTCCCCTCAATATTAGTGATGAGATAATATGATAGCTTCTGAATGTCAACAGAACCTGGCACATAAGCCAATGAGCAAAAAATCTCCAGAAATACTAAAATAAATCTCCCAACAAACCTCAATGCTTTATACAGCAGAGATCAATGAAATTTTACACATAATTTCCTTAATCCATATAAAGTTACACTATTTGAAAATAAAATGAAAGCCATCAACAAGGTAAGGCTAAAGTCTGAAAAGTCAGTCTGAAATAATTTTCCAGGTGGCACATCTATTTCAAAGGACTGCATTATACAATTTATTCTTTACAATCCAGATCCACTAAATTATACGACATGAAGCAGCTAAACCGAGACTAGTAATGTATTAGACATGTCAGCAGCCCCCCTTTTGAATGATCATTTGTATTCTTATTTCTATAGAATAGAAAGACAAATTCTTTGCCAGTGTTCCACTGAATTCACAATCACAAATGTTATTTACTGCTCTGGTCTGGTCTCAAGACACAGAATATACTGTCAGTAACAGTAACATGCACAGATACACACACAGATTGCAGGGGCGGGGAGTTCAGCTGCTTACATATCCTGTATAGAAGAATCTCGGGGCTTCCCTAGTAGCTCAGCTGGTAAAGAATCCATCTGCAATGCAGGAAACCCCAGTCTGATTCCTGGGTCAGGAAGATCCCCTGGAGAAGGGATTCTCTATCCACTTCAGAAGTCTAAGGCTTCCCTGGTAGCTCAGATGGTAAAGAATCCACTTGTAGTATGGGAGACCTGGGTTCGATCCCTGGGTTGGGAAGATCCCCTGGAGGAGGGCATGGTGACCCACTCCAGTAATCTTGCCTGGAGAATCCCATGGACAGAGGAGCGTGGAGGGCTACAGTCCACAGAGTTGCAGAGTCAGACACAACTGAGCGGCTAAGCATAGCACCGCGTCTCACTAGCAGATTTTCTTTTTTAACCTGAAAAGATCAATGTGCGTAGAGTATATAACACAGAGCTTCCCTGGTGGTTCAGATGGTAAAGAATCTGTCTGCAGTGGAGGAGACCCAGGTCCAATCCCTGGGTTGGAAAGATTTGCTGGAGAAGGGAATGGCTACTCACGCCAGTATCCTGGCCTAGAGAATCCCCATGTACAGAAGAGCCTGCTGGGCTACAGTCCAAGGGGTCACAGAGTTGAACATGACTGAGCAACTAACACAGTGCAGTTTGTATTCTTAGAGGAAAAATTCATGTCATAAAATTCTAAACCAGGGACTTTCCTAATAGTCCAGTGGTTAAGACTCCACACTTCCAGGGCAGGGGGCAGGGGTTCAATCCCTGATTGGGGAACTAAGATCCCACATACTGTGCAGTGTGACCAAAAAATAAAATAAAATAAAATAATTTTTTAAAACTTCTAAAGAAAGTATACATTTTTCATTCAAAATCAATGGTTTCAAATATCTAGCTGGGGCTCTATAATCTCCTGACTGAGCCTACTGTCTGTTTTTGTCTGCTTTGAAAGTTAAGAATGGCATAACTTTTTAAAAGTTTACTTATTTGTTTTTGGCCATGCTGGATCTTCCTCACTGTGTGTGGGCTTTCTCTAGTTACAGCAAGCTAGGGGCTCCTCTCTAGTTTGTCGGGTGCAGGCTTCTCACTGCGGTGACTTCTCTGCTGACAGAGCGAGGGCTCCAGGGCACTCAGGCTCCGTAGCTGTAGCTCCCAGGCTTAGCTGTGGCATCCTCCCAGACCAGGCATCGAACCTGTGTTCCTTGCATTGTCAGGTGGATTCTGAATCACTGAACCACCAGAGAAGTCCCTGGCTTAACAGTTTTTATGTGGTTTTACAAATCAAAAGAAGGATATTATTTCTTGACATATGACACATAGAAATTACATGAAACTGAAATGTGAGGGTCCATAAGTGAAGTTTTAATTGGAGCCCAACATGCCTGCCTGTTTAAGTTAGGTCTGCAGCTGATTTCTCAAGATCACAGCCAAGCATAGTAGCTATGACAGAGACCTCGTGTCCCACAAGGGCCTACATAATATTTACTATCTGGCCCATTCTGGACATGTTTGCTGCCTCCCGATCTAAGCCACTTTTTTCTCTCCTATCATGAAAAACTAAGAACTAATTTTAGTTTAAGCAGGAAAGGGAAAAAAATAGCCCTCAGCCAGATGAAGTTATATATATCACTCTTAACAGTTACCAGGGCTTCCCTGGTGGCTCAGCGGTAAAGAATCTACCTGCTAATGCAGGAGACTCAGGTTTGATCCCTGGGTTGGGAAGATCCGAAGGGAAATGGCAACCCACTCCAGTATTCTTGCCCAGAGGAGCCTGGTGGGCTACAGTCCATGGAACTGCAAAATAGTCAAGACAGGACTGTGCGACTAAAACAACAATAACACAGTTATGGGGGAGAAAAGATGCCCGTCTAGGTTTTTTTTTCAAAAGGATGCCCTCTCACTGTATCTCATCCGACTGGTATCTGCACCAGTAGACAGATATCTGGAGTTCTACATTCCTTCCCCAACCCAAGGCATCCCAAAGCCCCTACCTCAATAACCACATATATTTCAGAGCCAAGGTTCTCCCACACAAACCTCTTTGGGACATCAATGTTCCTGGACACAGGCCTGTAGGCTGGCGCCTGGGTTCCCTGCTCTGGAGGCAGCACCTGGGGGATGCGGCCCGGCGGCTCGGCCAGCCACACCTCCTCCGCTTTGCAGCAGATCTGTAACTTCTGGTCCAGCAGCCAGACAGTCACCTTATCTTCTGCCCAACTATGCCGCTCCACCAGTCCTGTGGACTCTTGACCCCCGTACCACACACAAACCTGGAGAGAGAAAGACAGCAACCGGTGGTCAGCACATGAGAGTTCTCACTCCATGTGCTCTAGGTTCTGGGACCCAGAAGCCATCTGCCACAAACTGCACTCTCTGACTCATCTTTAGTTCATGCAGATGCTCCCGGGTACCTGCTTCCTCCCTGAACATCCAGACCAGCCAAAGTGGATCGGTTCTCGTTGAAACAAATCTTTACAAATTCTTTAGATGGAGAGAGCAAAAGTATCAATTTCTGAGACTTCTTTTTTTAAACTTGGGAGTCTATATACAACTAAAGTTGATATCATCTTAAAGTAGACTTATGTTTTCTGTAAGCGTCACAGTAATCACAAAGAAAAAACTCTAGTAGACATACAAAAGACAAAGAAATCAAAGCACAGGACTACCAAAAAAAAAAAAAAAACCAAGTCACAAAGGAAGACAGCAAGAGAAGAAAGGAACAAAGGAATTATAAAACAGGAAAAAAAACTAACAAGATAGCAATACCAAGTCCTTACCTATCACTAATCACTTTAAATGTAAATGGATTAAAATTTCAAATCAAATGAATTTGGAATCTGTATCCATCCTCTTGAGTTCTTATCCTGACTTCCTCTAAAGTTCTATATTTCTGCTGGTTCGCATCTATTGCCTCGAATTGCTCACACTCTGCATTTCTCCCTTCAGAAAATCCTGAGTCTACCTGGGAGCAAGATGGTAGTGATGAAAATGCAGACTGACCGCTTTCAGAGGTGCCTAGCAGTTGGCAGGTTCCTCACCTTGTGGGAAAAAAGATCTGGACCACACAAGTCTTAAAAGAGAGGCAGAAAGTAGAGCCCCTATTATCAGCTCTTGGGAACGCAATGAAAGAGAAGCCCACTCATCTGGATCTAGCGATACCACGAGGCCAAATGGATCTAGGGATAACACAGAGGAGCAGACACTGGAAAAGAGAATCCAAATGGCATTCCAACTAAACAGACACCTTCGTCTCTTGAAACATCTCAAGGTAATTCAATGGCACAATCTTCGTTGTTGTTCAGTCGTTAAGTTGTGTCCAACTCTTTGCAACCCCATGGACTTCCCTGTCCTTCGCCATCTCCCGGAGTTTGCTCAAACTCATGTCCATTGAGTCAGCGATGCCATCCAACCAGCTCATCCTCTGTCGTCCCCTTCTCCTCCTGCCCTCAGTCTTTCCCAGCATCAGGGTCTTTTCCAGTGAGTTGGCCCTTCGTATCAGATGGCCAAAGTATTAGAAATCCAGCGTCAGCATCAGTCCTTGAGTATTCAGGGTTGAATTCCTTTAGAATTGACTGGTTCAATCTTCTTACTGTCTAAGGGACTCTCAAGAGTCTTCTCCAGCACCACAATTCAAAGGCATCAATTCTTCGGCNCCCTTCGTATCAGATGGCCAAAGTATTAGAAATCCAGCGTCAGCATCAGTCCTTGAGTATTCAGGGTTGAATTCCTTTAGAATTGACTGGTTCAATCTTCTTACTGTCTAAGGGACTCTCAAGAGTCTTCTCCAGCACCACAATTCAAAGGCATCAATTCTTCGGCGCTCAGCCTTCTTTATGGTCCAACTCTCACATCCATACATGACTGTGGGATGTAATCCTCTCTCTCTCACAAATCTGAGCTCCTTTCCCTTGTTTTTGTAAAGTTGTAAACTAGGGCAGATTAAGAGAAACTGAGCTCTAGCCATGCTTTGCACTGAGGTTCTGAGCAGGCTTGAGCCCAGAATTGTCATGCAGGAACCCTGGATCTGCTAAGAATGGCTCATTCTCTTGGGAAGCCTGCTGTCCAAGGGGCTCACATGGCTGCAGGGAAAAGGTCTGCACTCAAGTCAGTGCCCAGAGAGTTTGTGGCCTGTCATTTGGAATACCACTGGGCTGCTGAACCCCAGCATGGGGACAGGGGACACTTGTCTACTTGGGGATCAACCTACCTTCTGCCCGGGGTGAAAGGCCACCAGCTGGAGGCCTGAGGTGCCCGGAGCCTTAAGGACTTCCTTAGGCTGCTCCTGGCAGGACGGATCCTTGGAGGCCACAAAGGGCTGGGGAGGCGCCCCCTCCAGCAACTCTGCCTGAGGCTCCGAGGGTGGGGCAGCCCCAGGTGGTCCCAACACCCGGGCTCCCAGAAGGGACCGCTTGCCGAGGCGCCGGGACAAGACGCTGGCCATACTGTTGCCTTTCCTGGGGAGACAAAGAAGACACAGTGTCCTTTATCCAGTATCTGGGGAATCAGGAAGCTGCCCCACACACAGCTGAAGCCCATGAGTGTCCATAAAAAATGATGAGACATTTTAAAGTAATTTTTACAACGGTTTTCCTTCTACAAAAGCCAAACACCGTTACGAGTAGGACATTGAGAACATCCTGATAAGCAGAAAAACAAATCACTCAAGAAGAGACTTCCCAGAGAAACACCCATGTTTCCTGGACAGTGTTCCAGGCTTTCTTCTACATAAGGGTTTACATACTTGCATTTCTACAAAAAACAGGATCATGGCTTGGTAAACGGAAAATTTTCACTTATCCTGTGTCAGCTGTACTGTATCATTAAATATTATTCTACAAAAACTCTTTTGGGAGACACGGCTGTGTTTTCTTAGGGGGCTGCATCACTGCTAATTTAACAAATCCCTTATTATTGTGCCTAATGGCTGCACCCTTGGGTTGTGTTACCGAAACTTCTCTGCCCACAGCGAGCATCTTAGCGTGCCTGGAAAGTGACCCTCAGCATATACACCAAGGGTCACTTTCCAGGTCAGGATCCTATTAAGACAGTGCGAAGTCAGAGCAGAGGCCTCCCCGGGCGGCTAGTGGTAAAAAAAATCCATCTCCCAATGCAGGAGACATGGGTTTGATCCCTGATCTGGAAAGATTTCCTGGAGAAGGAAATGGCAACTCACTCCAGTATTCTTGCCTGGAGAGTCCCCATGGACAGAGGAGCCTGGCGGGCTACAGTCCATGGAGTCACAGAGTCAGACATGACTTAGCGACTGAACAACAACTAAGTTAGAACAAGAGGGTGTCTGTGAGATACTCACAGAATCCCACACTGAGCTGGCTTCAAAGCTGCAGAGAGCCACAGAAATGAGCCACGGAACTCTCCCTGTTTTATTACACTTAAGGAAACTAACCCTGGGAGCTTAAGAGACTTATTCATGGTGATAAAGGTTGTTGGTGCCAGATAAATGGGATCTAGTGTCCTGATTCCAAACCCACATCTTCTCACTGCCTCCCAATTGCCTGTACACTGCCTCCAACAACTCGGGCCGCTTGTGAATTCAGGGCTGATAGAAATGCAGGACCATAGGCCTGCATGGACCCATGGAAGACCACTCCAGGCCTCTGCAGTTACCCCATGATGGGCAGGACCTGCTCCAAAAACCAGACATATTATTTCTGCCTGCTCAGAGGTGTCAGTGCACCCTCCACGGATCATACTCCAGAAACCAGAGCCCTGTCCTCTGCATTTTATGGCGGAAGGGCTAGAAAGGTGACAAGACAAGACGCTTGCTGATGCTCCTTTGGTCAAAATCCTACTGCCTGAGAGGTGGGTTCTAACCACCTGGCACTCTATAAGCCCCAGGGCAGGGGTGGTTGAGGGGGAACCCCTTGACCTTCAGGAGCCCATACCATTCCAGAAAAGAGGAAGTCAATCCTCTAGGGCCTCTGAGAATCAAAACAGTCAACAAAGTTGCTCTTGGGAAATCCCACCCATGCTCCACAGCCTGTCTGCTAATAATACAGTTGCAAATATGGAGAAGGGTTTGGCACATTTTTATAAATGTTTCACTCAGAGCTTCACAGGCTAGAAATAAGGAGTATGGTATCTCCATCATGAATTCCCTAGAAAGCAAAGAAGTGGTAAGAAAAAAGTCAAAATCAGACCACCCTACAGAATTCCTCTCTAGGTATCTAGTGACTTTATATGTAGTAACACTCTATTGGAAAGCTTTTTTTTACTATGCATGTCATCAAAAGGAAGAAAAACACAAGGAGTAAATTCTTCACCATCAAAAAAAAAAAGTGTCCACCCAGTCACCTACTGTCATCTTCATGCATCAAGCCAGAAACAAGAACCCCTAACTCTCACTTTAAGCACTTCCCAGGTGGCACTAGTGGTACCAACCCAAGAGTCACAGGTTGGATCCCTGGATCGGGAAGATCCTCTGGAGAAGCAAAAGGCAACCCACTCCAGTATACTTGCCTGAAGAATCCTGTGGACAAAGGAGCCTGGGCTATAGTCCATGGGTTGCAGAGTCAGACATGACGGAGTAACTCTGAGCACACAGGTGCACACGCGCACACACACACACACAGAATTAGTCACTCAGCTGCTTCCAAATCTGTGTGATCCCATGGACAATAGTCTGTCAGGCTCCTCTATTCATGGGATTTCCTAGGCAAGAATACTACAATGGATTGCCATTCCCTTCTCCAGGGGATCTTCCTGGCCCAGGGGAGGAACCCAAGTCTCCTGCATTGGTAGGCAGGTTTTTTGTCACTGAGTTACCAAGGATGCCCATAACTCGCTGTTTAATGTCAATGAGCTGTAAGCAAAGCCACAGTGCCACTTAGAGACGTCAGATGGCAGCAACCTTCCAGAGAAAGAAATAATCCTGCCCTTGACCAAACACACACACACACACACACACACACAAAACACAGCAGCCACCCCCACTTTCCACAGCAGGAAGTTTGAGGTTTCTACCACTGAACATGAAGAAAGGGTAGTATTTCCAAAAATTCCTGGGCTTCCAGTCTTCAGATGGAACCTGAAATATTTGGCTCACAGACTCTGATGATGTTTTCTTTTTCCTAAGTCTTTATTTTTTTTTAACATAAAGAACACTTTTTATTTGGTTTGTGAAGCTGCACCTTCCAAAGCCTGCTGGATTTGCACAGCTGGTGAACATGCCCACTTCCGGCTTCTTTCCACATGCCTTCTCTGGCTTTTCTCCTTTGACTGGCCTGAATTCCACCCTGAAATACATTTTATGATTTGCTTTATTTATAGCGCGCTCAAATCTTAATTTTTAAAAGCAGAAGAGAAAGAAGGAAGGGAAACTGCCTTTATTAAATGCCCAATAGCACGAGCTTTCACAAACTGTATCTAATTTAATCCTCAGAACAACTTAAGACAAACATATGGTCTTTTATTTCTGATGAGGAAACTGAGCCACTGCCAGCTTAGGTTGCCAAGGCAACACAACCATGAAAGGCAGTCCCAAGGGACTGACTCTTGCCTCGTTGGTGTCAAAGGGCATGATACTGCCATTACTCTAGTAGGTATGAGATCTCTCAAAAGAAAACACTCAAGTTGCTTCTGACCTACATGGTATTTTTTTCCTCTATGTCAGTGAACCTCGATAGGAAAAAAATAAAGTAAAACCAAATAAAACCCAGCTCCCAATCCTGCAAGTTTCTGCATCCATCTCCTGTGCTTTTTTCTTTCCTTGAAAATCCCTTTTCCACTTGCACCTTAGCTTCCTATCTACAAAATAAAGGTCAATGCTTCCCTCTGATCTTGTTTAACAGTCCAGGTCATTGTTAATCATTTAGTGGTTTGGGAAGAACTTTATACACATATTGCCCTCGTGAGGGCGCAGAGAGATACAGAATCAATCCCAAAAGTTAAGGAAATTTTTAGCCAAATTTACACTGGGGACTGATAGTATGGAAGTGAAAAACTATGACTCCAGATTAAATGTAGGCTGGGCGGGATGCCAAGTGTGTTGAGCAGCACTGAGTCAGGAACACGGCTCGGGAGATAACACCATCCCTCAAGTCCTTCAGGAATTCAGAAGTGAACTCAAGCACCTACAGAGGTGTGTCGGGCTTCCCAGGAGGCGCTAGCGGTAAAGAACCCTCTGCCAATACTGGAGAGTAACAGACGCATGTCTGATCCCTAGGGTTGGGAAGATCCCCTGAAGGAGGGCATGGCAACCCATTCTAGAGAAATCTTGCCTGGAGAANCTCAAGCACCTACAGAGGTGTGTCGGGCTTCCCAGGAGGCGCTAGCGGTAAAGAACCCTCTGCCAATACTGGAGAGTAACAGACGCATGTCTGATCCCTAGGGTTGGGAAGATCCCCTGAAGGAGGGCATGGCAACCCATTCTAGAGAAATCTTGCCTGGAGAATCCCATGGACAGAGGAGCCTGGTGGGCTACAGTCCAAGAGTCGATATGACTGAAGTGACTCAGCACGCACACACATACAAAGGTCTGCCATGCAGCCAGGCAGAGGTGCCAGGTTAATACGGAACTTGCCAGGGGCTTTCCAGGACTGCTTGTCACTTTAGACCTTAGATCGAGGGTCCCAACTCTCTCCCAGTATGTTTCTATCAATATAACCACTGCCTCCTTCAAATCTGCCTTCCCTGAGCTCTACTTTCTACTCACTTCCCTATTAGTTTCTTTCTTCAGAGCTATAGATGTTCCATATAAGCCAGTCAGTCCCTAACTTGCCACAGGGTTCTGGTACCATAAAGAGAAATCAAGAAACATCTATTTCAGGGTAACAATAACAGTGTTTCAACAAGTAGGCAAATCCAACTTTACAATGTTACATTCTCGAGTTACAGAAGTCTGCCTAAAACATAAACTCGTGCTAAAAAAGACTTCCTGGCTGATGTAGAGTTTTAGGAGAACCTGCTTCTCTTTGCTTCTCATCCCCTCCATGTCCCCCTCAGGGTGCGGTTGGCTACTGGAGATGTATTTTGGTCCATGTCCAAAAGGGGTGAGCCCTTTTCCAAGCTCAGCAAACATCTTCTGATGTGCTAATAGCTCTTAATGAGGACATCTGCCATCAGTTTAATAACTGGAACAGACAGAAGAAGAAAACAAACCCTCTCTGTGGTTCTAAGCTGCAAATTGCCATTTGACATGTGACTGTTGCCAGACAACCCCTCGTCTCAGCACATCCACGTGTGTGTGTGTGTGTGCACGCCCTCATGCACAATGATTGCTCTCTTTAGCCTCCCATGGCAACAAGCTATGACATCACTGAATAGCACTTGCAGGACACAGGTCACAGAGTCAAACTGATTCATTACACAACCAAACGGGGTATTTTGGGGGGGAAGGGTTGTTTTGCTCTCCTGTTTGTTTTTGTCATTCAAGAGGGTGAGGCTTGGAATAAGACTTCCATATGCCAAAGCGTGGAAGACTGCTGCTTCTCTAATGAACAATTTGGGGTCCAAGGTGAGGGGTGTCACTCCTCTGCTGAGATTCTCCATGAAACCTCAGCTTTCTATTTTATGATCTCCCCTGAGTAACCACTGCAAAGAGCAATGATTTGAGTTTTTAAGATCTTTGGCTAATATTTTGCATGTTGTTCTTAATCTTTTATCAGTGCTGCTATTATTTTCTTTTAAATCTGTAAAGTTTTCACTTAATGTCTTCCTTCCATGGGACATTCTAAGCTCATGTAAAGGTCAAAAAGGCTGCACCACACCACATCTTTTACTGCCTAATGGAATTCAGTGGAGAATAGGACAATTCATTGGTCCCAAACAATTCATGTCTCAGCAATCCTTGCCCAGGGATGATCTCTGTTGAGAGATGCCGCATGCGTCCACAGCATACTGGTGATTATATGCCAATATGCCTGTGGTCCTCACCATGTGAACCTTGCTTGGCAGAAAGAAGCAAGTTGTCATACTTTGTCCTCATTGCCCAAATACTACCTGGTTCTCAAGCTTTATTTTCTTTTGGGTGCCTTCTCCAGGAAAAGTAAAAAAAAAAAAAAAAAAAACACTTTACTTCATTGAACATATATTGATTATTCTTCCCAGAAGACCTTTTTCTCAGCCTGGTCTTAGATAGAAAAATCTCTAAGAGTAGCCAAGGGCCTGGGTGAAAACATCTAGGTCTCTCAAGTTACACATCAGGCCCTATGACAGCATTTTTTAAATGTGTAGTGTGCATTTTAGGTTTTTCATGGTATGAGCTTAAGATCATAGCATTGAACATATTAGTAATTGATTCAATGCCAAGATTTTTAAATCAGCTGTTCAGAGAATGACCATTTGGATTCTCAAGTCATCTTAAGCGTTGTCTTCATCTGAAGGCTTTTAAAAACCGGATTATACTGTCTCAATGTATAACAGTTTAGACTGCTGGTAAAATTAAAATTAGGTGATCAGGATTAGCAAGGATCTTAAAGGCTGCCCATCTCCCAGTCAGGGCTGGATCTTCTCCACAGGCAGGCTCTCCTGTAACTGAGGGCCCAGCCTTCCCATCGTTGANTACTGTCTCAATGTATAACAGTTTAGACTGCTGGTAAAATTAAAATTAGGTGATCAGGATTAGCAAGGATCTTAAAGGCTGCCCATCTCCCAGTCAGGGCTGGATCTTCTCCACAGGCAGGCTCTCCTGTAACTGAGGGCCCAGCCTTCCCATCGTTGAGTAATAGAAGAAATAGCAAAATGGAAGGGGAAAATTTGGGCCCCAAATAGCGGTGCTATTTTCATATCCCAGCATATGGGCTGCAGAAACAGGTCACTTGATCTGGTTACACTGAATTTTCTCCAGCAAACAATAAATGACCCCGATCCACAAATACTTTTGTTGATATGACTGCACAGGAGCCATTCTAGCCAAGTAAAAGAGACCATTCTGCTTGTGCTGCCCACAGGGAAGGAAAGGGTTTTCACAGTTCAGCCCAGGAACAACTGTACTTCCTCTTCCTTCACACCTACCACCTCCACTTACAAAACCAGCAGTGTCCTTTATTCACAGCTGTCATGCATGCACTGCTCTGCATGAAACACAAGGCTCAGAGACCTGAAACTCCAAGGGACTCCATCTCCCCAAGAGAGCAAGCCCCTGCTTATCCCATTAAATGCACGATTTTGAACAGATGTTGCTATTCCCATAGGTAAGGAAAGCCCCAGATTTAAAAATAATGTGTTGTGCACTTCCCTGGTGGTCCAGTGGTTAAGAATCCACCTGCCAACGCATGAGATGTGGGTTCGATCCCTGGTCTGGGAAGATTCCACACGCCATGGAGCAACTAAGCCCATGCATCACAACTGCTAAAGCCCATGTGGTCGACAGCCTGTGTGCTACGATGAGAAGCCACCTCAATGAGAAGCCCTTATGTAGCAACAAAGACACAGTGCAGCCAAAAATAAATAAGTAAAAACTAAAATAAAATAAAATACAGTTTAAAAAATAATGTGTTGTAAGAAATAAGACCTACTACTCACCCTAAAATGATAGGCAGATGTCAAAAATAAGGGTAGCATTTTAGCATTTAGACTTGGTTCTAAGAAAGTACAGTGAGTCCCCTATAAACAAACAAGTTCCGAAAGAGTGTTAGTAAGTCCAACGTGTCCGTAAGTCTAACAAAGTTAGCCTAGGTATCCAGCTAACACAAGCGGTTATCTAGTACTGTACTGTGATAGGTTTATGATATTTTTCACACAAATAGTACATAAAAAACAAACATACATAAAAAAAGAAAATTGTTTTTAATCTTACAGTACCTTGAAAAGTCACTAGCATAGTATGACGGCTGGCACTTAACAGTACCATATACATCACCGCTTCTTTTACACTTGCTTTCGGATGTGTGCATGCTAAATCCCTTCAGTCATGTCAGACTCTGTGCAACCCCACGGACTGTAGCCTGCAAGGTTCCTCTGTGCACGGGATTTTCCAGGCAAGAATACTGAAGTGGGTTGCCATGCCCTCCTCCAGGGCACCTTCCTGACCCAGGGATCAAACCTAAGTCTCCTATGTCTCTTGCATTGGCAGGCTGGTTCTTTACCAGTAGCATCACCTGGGAAGCCCTGCTTTGGGACATCCTGGGGTTCAAATAAAGACAGTGTACTCTGTAAAGTACACAAAAGTACAGCCACTTGTAGAGGACACACGCATGTGACAATGCATGCCAGACACGTGAACTAATTTATGAGGTGAAACGTGAGAATACACNATATGGGCTGCAGAAACAGGTCACTTGATCTGGTTACACTGAATTTTCTCCAGCAAACAATAAATGACCCCGATCCACAAATACTTTTGTTGATATGACTGCACAGGAGCCATTCTAGCCAAGTAAAAGAGACCATTCTGCTTGTGCTGCCCACAGGGAAGGAAAGGGTTTTCACAGTTCAGCCCAGGAACAACTGTACTTCCTCTTCCTTCACACCTACCACCTCCACTTACAAAACCAGCAGTGTCCTTTATTCACAGCTGTCATGCATGCACTGCTCTGCATGAAACACAAGGCTCAGAGACCTGAAACTCCAAGGGACTCCATCTCCCCAAGAGAGCAAGCCCCTGCTTATCCCATTAAATGCACGATTTTGAACAGATGTTGCTATTCCCATAGGTAAGGAAAGCCCCAGATTTAAAAATAATGTGTTGTGCACTTCCCTGGTGGTCCAGTGGTTAAGAATCCACCTGCCAACGCATGAGATGTGGGTTCGATCCCTGGTCTGGGAAGATTCCACACGCCATGGAGCAACTAAGCCCATGCATCACAACTGCTAAAGCCCATGTGGTCGACAGCCTGTGTGCTACGATGAGAAGCCACCTCAATGAGAAGCCCTTATGTAGCAACAAAGACACAGTGCAGCCAAAAATAAATAAGTAAAAACTAAAATAAAATAAAATACAGTTTAAAAAATAATGTGTTGTAAGAAATAAGACCTACTACTCACCCTAAAATGATAGGCAGATGTCAAAAATAAGGGTAGCATTTTAGCATTTAGACTTGGTTCTAAGAAAGTACAGTGAGTCCCCTATAAACAAACAAGTTCCGAAAGAGTGTTAGTAAGTCCAACGTGTCCGTAAGTCTAACAAAGTTAGCCTAGGTATCCAGCTAACACAAGCGGTTATCTAGTACTGTACTGTGATAGGTTTATGATATTTTTCACACAAATAGTACATAAAAAACAAACATACATAAAAAAAGAAAATTGTTTTTAATCTTACAGTACCTTGAAAAGTCACTAGCATAGTATGACGGCTGGCACTTAACAGTACCATATACATCACCGCTTCTTTTACACTTGCTTTCGGATGTGTGCATGCTAAATCCCTTCAGTCATGTCAGACTCTGTGCAACCCCACGGACTGTAGCCTGCAAGGTTCCTCTGTGCACGGGATTTTCCAGGCAAGAATACTGAAGTGGGTTGCCATGCCCTCCTCCAGGGCACCTTCCTGACCCAGGGATCAAACCTAAGTCTCCTATGTCTCTTGCATTGGCAGGCTGGTTCTTTACCAGTAGCATCACCTGGGAAGCCCTGCTTTGGGACATCCTGGGGTTCAAATAAAGACAGTGTACTCTGTAAAGTACACAAAAGTACAGCCACTTGTAGAGGACACACGCATGTGACAATGCATGCCAGACACGTGAACTAATTTATGAGGTGAAACGTGAGAATACACATTCGCATCTTTGAAAGTTCGCATCTTGAAGGTTCATGTGTAGGGGACTTACGCAGTGTGTTCTTGAAAACAGGTAGAGCATGCTGTTTAAGGAAGCGGGGATAAGTAAAAGCACGCCTACAAACATGCCAGGCGAGGTGGAGGGCTGGGCCAGCACTGTTTTCCTACCTGCACGGGGCACGCATGCACGTGTGTACGTGTGGGTGCCTGCACTGTGGTTAAGCCTGATTCGGCTGTACCAGAACTATGTGAGAGTTCCCGTAGGAGGCAGGGAGATGCCTGACTGCTGACTCGGCATTCTACCCTGAGCCAGCGGGGGGGAGGAGGCGGGGAGAACCGGCCTCAGAGCACTGACAGTTCCCTCCAGCGGTTTGCAGAGAAAGCTTCCCACCTCCACATTAACCCGAACCACCCAGGAATGCCTGCATAGCACTCGGGATTCCACGTACTTTGATACACACATCTGGGGGCTTCCTTTTTTCCCTGACCTCCCAGCAACTCAAGGAAACACGGAGGGACAATTTAATCCCAATTTTATAGCTGAGAAAACTGAGGCTCCTTCAGAAGGCCACTGCTTTGCTGGCCTAGTCAGCTGGGCTGTCTGCAGCTTTTCCTAGTTCATCCCTGGACTCGTTCTCTCATCCCTGGACCCTGGAGCAGGATGGGGCTCAGATGGAAGGGCTTTGGAGTTCCCTGGGGCCTTCGTGTTGCCTTGTCTGATCACAGCGCTGTGAGGAAGGAAGTGTGAGCTTCATTGGGAAGAAGGGATCTATCAAGGGCGCCTGCGTGTATGCGTGCTCAGTCGCTCAGCTGTGTCTGAGTCTTTGCGACCCCGTGGACTGTAGCCGGCCAGGCTCCTCTGTCCATGGGATTCTCCAGGCAAGAATACTGCAGTGGGTTGCCATACCCTTCTCCAGGGGATCTTCTTGAGCCAGGGACTGAACCAGTGTCTCCTGCCTCTCCTGCACTGGCAGGCAAGTTCTTTAGCACTGAGTCACCAAGGAAGTCTATCAGAGGCACTTACAGTTATAAAAAGGGAAAACTGGCATCATTAGAACCACCTTCCCAAATCTAAAGCACAGAGGAGAGAATTTAAAATGCCTAACAGGGACTTTCCTGGTGGTCCAGTGGCTCAGACTCCAAGCTCTCAAATGCAGGGGGCCCTGGTTAGATCACTGGTCATCAGAGAACTAGATCTCACCTGCCACAACTAAGACCCAGCACAGCCGAATAAATAATTTTTTTTAATAAATAGAAATTTAAAAATAAAATGCCTGACAACATGGGACCCCTTAGGTAAGTCCCTGAGTGGTGCACACCCCAGAAAGGGAAGCTGTGTAATTGTGATGCCTGAAATGCTGATCTCGAGACACAGGGGCCTCTTGCATTCCTGCTCCTCAGAAGGCAGAGAGATGCAGGCTCTATTTCTTCACTGAAGTGGTTAAAACAGAAAAACCACGTGGAACTCAGCAGTCATTTGAATGGATAATCACCTAACCTGGCAATCCTAAATAAACAGACTGGGGGCAGGGGCTGGTGGTGCCAGGGGGGTTGTAGGGCAGGTGAGTCACCTGGTGACTTTCCTGGCCAGAATCAATAGATAATAAGAAGGCGGGAGCCCTCTCCCAGGGTGGACAATCAGAGCACACAGGGTTGCAGGTACCCAAGAAAGGAGCCACCTGGTCTGGGGGCCGGGCCAGGAGAGGGGGGAGCCAAATTTATGGATGAGAAACCATGCACACGCAGATAAGAATGGGCCAAGCAGAAAAGAACAATAGGGAAGGGAAGGGCCCAAATACCCTCGGGAATCCAAGTCCCACCTGGGAGCCACCAGAGCCAAACATAAGCCCGGACAAAATAAAGTGTAGTCTTGGAAATTACAGGCAATGAGACAAGGAACACATGCTGTTGGAATGACAGGACGTTCTAGTGGCCGATAACACTTCAAAACTTGAAATAAGAGCTGGATAATGAACAGAACTAGTTTCAAGACCAGAATGGCTGACTGGCCAAGAGAACAGACGTGTCTGGTCAGAAGGACCGTACCCCGCTTCCATGGATCAACTTTTTTTGGGGGGAGGNCTGAAATCACAATGGAACTGATTTTGGCAAGGAGGGGAACTGAGAAATTCAACATATTCCACTTAGAGGCCAGCTGGCCATGGGGAACAACCCCAGGGCTCCCAGCTTCGAGCTCAACACCCAGCTGGCCGGCTCTGCCCTGAGCCCAAGGCAGGGCCCATGTGACTGTCCCTCACCAGGCTCTCAGCACACAGTTCCAAGTCTGCCCTCCTCCACCGGCCCTGGCCAAAATCTCCGTCTTGGTGGCCTGCCCAGGGCGGTTCAAGGACTGCTGCCAAGCCTCCCCAAGGCGGAGCGTGACCAGCGTGACCAGCCTCTGCAAGTAACCCTCCCAAATCTGACACCTCGGTCCCAGATCCCAGCTGCCTGGATCTGGACATGTGTTCACCTATGCAGACCCACCCAGCACACAGGGCAGCGCCAGCTCACTGAAAATCCAGGGGAAGGGGCACCACAGGACCCCAGCACCTGTGAGCTAAAATAATCTGCTGAATAATCAGAGAACTTTAGGCCTCACTGAGCTCCACTTGCATCCTACACCCAGCTGGTCTATTAAAGCACTTCATATGCTCAAGAGTGACAGTCATCAATCTGCAACTAGAAGGGATCCGAATTTGCTTCTTTCAGGAAAAGGCAAAAAAAAAAAAAAATTTCAGCAATCTGAAACCAAGTCCAGTTTTAAAAAAGATGGTTTTTAGGATGAAGCTCATAAACACAGATGACTATGCATGTTAATATTTTCAGTGCTTGACACAGTTAAGTTGAAATAAAATGTTATGGGTCTAACAACAACAACAAAAAATCTGCTGAGTGACTAGAGGGTGAGGGAGACAAACACGTTTCCTCCAGAAAACAGAAAGTCAACCTAAGTGAATACCGTATAGAAGACGGTTTAAATAAATACATTGTGAAAATGGGCACAGTGAGGGAGGGGGCTTGCCCCAGGCCCAACCCACCAAGGAAGTGGCTTTCTCTAGAGTGGCCATTGATGGAATTCTCAGCTTCCCATGTAGCTCAGTGGTAAAGAATCCACCCGCCAATGTGGGAGATGCAGGTTTGATCCCAGGGTCAGGAAGATCCCCTAGAGAAGGAAATGGTAACCCATTCCAGTATTCTTGCCTGGGAAATCGTGTGGACAGAGGAGCCTGTCTGTCGGGCTACCGTCCATGGGGCCACAAAGAGTTGGACGTGACTGAGCACACGCAGGCAAGTGTCCCCATAACCGTGGGCCTGAGGATGACTGCAAAGGCTGCAGAGAGATGGAGAAACTGGCGAAATGAGTGGGCATGCCTGTCTGAGCTCAGGATATCCAGGCATCCACTCTTGGATGTTTTTCCTGAAATGGACAGAGGATGAGTGCACATTCGCTGGCGCCTGACCCAAGGTAACAAAGTTAGTGTGGACCAAGTGGAAGGACCAGCAGGCCCACACACACGTACTCTGAGAAGAGAATGACCCTGGCATGTGGTGGGTTGCCACAGTGGCTGCCCAGCACTAGTAAGCCACTGCTGGCCCCTGGGACCACACGGAATCCCACCCCAGGTCAGGCAGGGAGACTGAACTTAGGGTCATGCAGACAACTAGACTCTTTTGAGAGGAAAGGCCCCAGGGTGTTCACAAGACCCCAGATCGCATCTATCTGCTTCATTAGAACTATTAGAGTCAAGGGCAAGAGAAACCCAGCATACTGTCCATCCTGTGGCCTTTCGAAGACTATAGTTGTTCAGGAATTTTCCAAGAGCTATCATTACTCAAAGACAGAAGGGCTGGCCACTGGCTATGTATTTCACAGACTGTATCTCACTTCATCCCTCACAATAGCCCCACGAGATACGCAGTACCACCTCCTCCACTTGACAGATGAGGAAACTGAGACGTGGGAATGTTGAGCAACATTCCCAAGTCCACAGAGCTAGGAAGTGACAGAACTATGTATCATTCAGTCACTCTGCTGGACAACAGAAACAACACAACGCTGTAAATTAACTATACTCCAATACAACTTTTTTAAAAAAGAAAGTGTTCCCTGGTGGCACAGAGGATAAGAATCCACCTGCCAATGCAGGGGGGCCAGGTTTGATCCCTGGTCAGGGAAACAAAGATCCCACATGACACAATTAAGACCCAGGACAACCAAATAAATTTTTAAAAAATAATTTAGAAAAAAAAAAAAAGAGAGAGAGAGTCACCAAGATTCCCTTCCTAGATATTCTGATCCCCCAGGTCAGAGAGAAAAGCCCAGGAAGGAATGGGAAAAGAAACCTCCAGGGCTAAGTTCAATAAATGTTAGCCTTAAAAAAGGCACCAAGCTCTGGGTGGTGATAAGACAAGACTACAGGGAAAACTTTGCTCAAGGAGGGGAAAAGCTGACAGTGAAACTGAACACTGACAAGGGCAGTGTAATACATTTAAGGGGGGAGGGAAAACAGATATCACAGAAGAGCTTTGACATAGGGACCTCTGTCTGTGTAGACTGGATTGTCATCGTACTGTGATCACAAAGTCAAAAAAACAAACAGATGGTTTTGTCCAGCACCAATGCAAAAGTACTAAACCAAAAGGAAACACGCTACCCACCACCACCTATAAACTTAAGAGAATCAGCCATACACTGGGGACACAGGTGGCTGCCCATGCAGAAAGAACTTGTGAAACCCCAGGACAGTCAGCTCAATGGGCTGTCATGGGGAGGGCACACTCAAAGGACCAGAACGATTAAGGCCAGTGAGCCCTGGGAGAGTCTAGCAAGTGAGAGAGATAAAATAGGGTCCCAACTTTGGCCGAAGCGGGTCAACACCCCCAAAGAAGGCAATATAAATTGTCTTACTGGGTTAGGACAACTGTGTGAGTGCAATCAGTGGGGGGGGGGGGGTCCCTGGATTCAGAACCAGAAATGTTTTCTAACCTCTGAGTAAGAAATCTGAAGGCCTATGCATGTAGCATGATTAAGGTTGCAATGGGACCTTGCCCTCACCAGCCGGGTGACCAGGGGCACCAGCATGCTCCGTTCAAAAGGGACAGAGCCAAGCCCTTCCTTGCCAAACACCCTCCTAAAGGCATGGCTTTGGCCTGACGATGACTTTTCCTGTCTTCCAAGAGTTCTCAGAGATCTAGAGATGATGGGAACAAGGGTAAACACAGAGAGACACACTCCATCCTTCTCCAAGCACAACGGGACTGCTGACAGGAGTAACACAGTGTTCTAGGTTTGTTTTTTTTAAGAACACAAAAATGCTTCCACAGGCCTGACCCTTGGCTTGCGTGTTGAAGCCACACTTTGTATTCTAGAGATGGACAGATGGGTTGAAGGTCTCCAGCTAGGGAGTGAACTAGGTTAGAATTTACCATCTAGGGGCCACCACGACTGCTCATCCATCCAGTGATTCTTCTCCAACACACAGGTCAAAGTCCTCGGGGAACTAGACCCAACTGACTATGGGGTTCAACGGACTCTCCCCAACACCCAGCCTCCCAGCCAAACCGCACACTCGCACACCCTGGGGCCTGCCCCATTCTCAGAAAACAACTGCTTTGTGTCTGAGCCCACCCGAAGAGCTTCTGGCCTACATCAAGCCTAAGCTCAGAACTGACTCTGTAATAGGTCTTTATTATTTTTTTAAATTAAAGTATCAGCACTTCCCTGGTGGTCCAGTGGCTGAGACTCCGCATTCCCAATGCAGGGGGCGCGGGTTCCATCGCTGGTCAGGGAACTAGATGGCATGTGCCTCAACTAAAGATTCCACATGACACAACTAAAACTCAGCACAGCCAAATAAATAAATACAAAAAAATTAAAATTAAAATTAAAATTAAAGTACCCTGGTACCCAGCAAATCCCCTTTCTCAGTATCTATCCTTGGTCACATGCGTGACAAGCAGGCATGTCTGGCCATGTTTACTATAACAGCATTTGCAGTAGGGCATTTGGAAATAACTTCAATGGCCATCAATCAGGCTAAATTATATAATTGTTTGTGTGTGTGCTGAGTCGCTTCAGTCATGTCCAACTCTTTGCAACCCCACAGACTATAGCCCACCAGGCTCCTCTATCCATGGGATTCTCCAGGCCAGAATACTGGAGTGGGTTGCCATTCCCTTCTCCAGGGGATTTTCTCCACCCAGGGATCAAACCCACAACTCTTATGTCTTCTCCACTGNGTTTGTGTGTGTGCTGAGTCGCTTCAGTCATGTCCAACTCTTTGCAACCCCACAGACTATAGCCCACCAGGCTCCTCTATCCATGGGATTCTCCAGGCCAGAATACTGGAGTGGGTTGCCATTCCCTTCTCCAGGGGATTTTCTCCACCCAGGGATCAAACCCACAACTCTTATGTCTTCTCCACTGGCAGGCAGGTTCTTTACCACTAGCGCCACCTGGGAAGCCCACAAACAATGGTTTAGCCTTCTGGTTCTAAGGAAGTTTATGCAGGAGGTAAAATCAGTAAGACCTATCCACAGTGGCAGAAAGCCATCACCAAGATGTAAGGGGGGTCGGGGGAGCACAATACTACTTGCCATGCACTATTTTTTTTAGTTCTACAGGTATAAATGCAAGTATGTTAAGCATCTGAGAATACCAACAAACTTGTAACAGTGGTTAACCTCTGGGAAAGGACTGGGATTACAAGCGGTTGTTAAGGAAGATTTGGGTTTGCTCTGAAAGGTTTGCGTTTTGTTTTTTTTTTTCCTACAGAGAATGTGTTCATGTACTACTTGTGTAATGAAAATTGCATTTCACCATGTGATTTTTTAAAAAAAAAAGAAACCGACCTTGTCCCATACATTTCAGTCCTATGTTTGGGGGCAATTTCTAACTGAATCTGCCATACAATTCTCTAGGAGGCTGAAAGCAGAGTGGTGCAAAGCAGTGGGCTTTGCAACACAGATCTTACTTTAAGTATTAGAATCCCAGCTCTGTGACTCTGTGGATGGTTCAATTTATATGCCAGTTCAGGGAAGAGGCAAGAAAAAAAGAGAAAGGCATGTCAGAGGACTTCTGGGTAATATAAAGGGATGTCCTAGGAAAGATTTCAGTTGTGCGAGTTGAGCATTCCAGCTGTCCAACATCACACACACACACACGCACACACACACACACACACAGAGACTCGCCCATAATGGCAGCTCTCACCCAACCACACATAATCCACACCAGGGCCCCTAGCCAACCAGCTGTGCTTCAGACCCTTCCATCTGGGAATCAGGATTTTTAACATCAATTCCGATCCCATGGGTTCATGAGAAGGAAGAAGCTGACCATCACATCAGACAAGCTCTAAAATCTCATTTACTCCTGAGGGCCACCTAATCACACAAAACATACTTTTAAACACACACACATACTCTCCACCTCTTCAAAACGCCACGTGAAAAGCCCACAGAAACACAAAAGTCTATTATTAAGGACCTAGGGTCACCAAAACTAGCCTAGGGTCTTAGAAATCAGAGTTGTGGTCCTTCTGATTATGGTGAGGATTCACTCAAAAAGGTCACAAGGAATGCTTCGGAGGTGATAGAAAGGTTCTGTCTCGGGATGCATTGGTCGAAACTGATCAAACGGCACAGTTCAGATCTGAGCATTCCACTGTATGCAAATTACACCTCAATTTAAAAAGAAAACTACCCCAGCAGCCTTTCTCCCTGGCTGCAGCAGAACTTTGAGCTGTCCTGTGAGATATCTGAAATCTCTGTTGTGCTATGTAAAGTGCACAAGTACCATGGCGACAGTCACCATAAAAATAGATAACAAGATTAAAATGGATAGAGGACACAGGAATTTAAGAACGGCACACCAGGAGCAATTCGTGTTCGGCTGAAGAAGAAAAATAGAGGACAGGGAGGTTTTCATTCCACCACCACCACCACCAACTCCCCCGCTCCCTTGCACTTTGAAAAACAGCCACCCAGTGTGGTTGTTTTTACTAAGAGAGTTTTATGGCTTCCTAATACTCAAAGGACAAAAACGGCTGAGAGCTGTTATTTCTTATCGTGTTTTTGCCTTAAAAAAAAGAAAAATCAGATAGCCTAAGTTTTTCCCATACTCACTGTTATGTGGCCCAGGGAACTGATTCCGAGCAACTCAACAAGCCCAGACGATGTGCCATATACTGTGTGAGATCCAAATGATGCTGAGATAAAGGCGGCCTGAGCCCTTCATCATCAAAGACACAAAGATTTCCCACTTTAGTTCTCAATTACAGCATTGGGTCTGTACTTTTTACATATATCTAAAACTGATGCCCCCTAGGTAAGCACCCCGAAACTGCTTCACATGAAGAAAGCACTTTCGGGCTTTCCTGGCAGCTCAAAGGTAAAGCATTTGCCTGCCAATGCAGGGGACACAGGTTCAATCCCCGGTCCAAGGGGATTCCACATGCCTGGGAGCAGCTAAGCCCATGCCCCACAGCTACCGAGCCTGTGCTCTAGAGCCTGGCAGCTGCAACTGCTGATGCCCCTGAACCACAGAGCCCATGCTCTGCAACAAAAGAAGCCGCTGCGATGAGAAGCCCGTGGACCTCAACCGGAGAGCACACCTACTCATCCCAACAGGGTAAAAGCCTGCACAGCCACAAAGACCCAGTCTAGCCAAAAAATAAAATTAAATTAAAAAAAAAAAAAAAAAAACACTTTCTTGCCTAATACTAATTCTTTCAAATGCCAAAAGGCCGGCATGAATGGCCTGGTGACATAAATCTTGTGTTCTTCTCCAAAAGATGAGATAAACCTCTGTTCTCCTTGCGGAATTTCTGAGAAACATTTGCTATGTGAGTTAGCCCTGACAGCGCTCCCAACAAAAGAAGGAATCCAAAAATATCAGCAAGAAAATCTAAAATGTTTAACTAGAGTAGATTCTAAATAAACCACATATTTAAGTAAAATTTAGGCAAAATTAAACTTCCACATGGAAGCAACCAATAATAAAAATGTGAAAACAAAAACATTTTTATTCAAATCACAAGTTTACTGTCCAATATAAAGTAACATCAACATATGCATTTCTGGAAAATCCCACCCAAAAGTTTCTTTATCTGTTCCTTGTCCTCACTATCGCTAGATCCACAGAGCAGCCACAAGGTTCAGACTCATCCCTGGTGTCAGGGTGGCATTTAATGTGCTGAGGGCCTCCCAGGTGACTCAGAGGGTAAAGAATCAGCCTGCAATGCAGGTGACTTAGGTTCGAGGTTTGATCTCTGGGTCCAGAAGATCCCAAGGAGAAGGAAATGGCAACCCACTCCAGTATTCTTCCTTGGAGAATTCCCATGGACAGAAGAGCCTGGAAGGCTACAGTCCATGGGGTCACAAAGAGTCGGATACGACTGAGTGACTGAGCTCAATAACAACAATAACCTGGTAATATAAATCTGCCTGGAAAACATGAGGAAGGAGGGAGCCAAGCAGAGGACCTCAGGAGTCAATTAAAGGCCTCCAGCTTGACTCATTCATTATACTGAACACAACTGCCCAATAAACACGTTAGTCTTCCATATGTCAACCTGCTTTGTTTATCATTATTTGCCATCTCCACTCCACCTCTGTCTTCCTGCTTTTCCTAAAGACAAAATTCAATTTTTAGCAGTGCTGGCCACACACTGACTCCGGAGCCACCACTGAATACTTCTCTTCCTCCTTTCTAAAATGACCCCAGCAGATTTCTTGAAAATGTTGGGACCCACTTATTAACATTTTCTAAAAAGCTTGCAATGATGATGTTGGCCCTAGTACTGTACAACTAGAGGACTATCCCATATTTCACATTATCTTTCAGCGTTGACAAGTCACACAATAACCTAAGAATTGGAAAGGGCTTTGGAAGCCAGCCTAACTCTTGTTCTCCTCTACGGCACCCTTAATCCACAGCATTCAGCCCACGTTGAATACCTCCCATGACGGGGAGCTGACTACTCCATGGGAAGACATTTCCACTGTTGGTCAGAACTGCCAGCTAGAAAATTCCGTTTCCGGGACTCCTCTAGTGGTCCAGTGGCTAAGACTTCATATTCCCAGTGCAGGGGTTTCATCCCTGGTCAGGGAACTAGATTCCACATGCTGCAACTAAGAGGTCAAATGTCGGAACGAAAGATCCCTCATGGCAGCAACAAAGATCAAAGATTCTGTGTGCCACAACTGAGATCTGGCACAGCTAAATAAAAAAATCAAATTTTTAAAAAATTCCTTTTCTGACAGAACTGAAAGCTGGTCTCCCAGTCTTTATGGTTTAAAGGAACCTCAAAGCTCATCACCCTCAGTGTAATCATTCAACAGGTAAGGAATCATGTGAAGCAATCATTCTACAGAGGAAGAATCCAAAGCCAGAGAGGATAAAGTAATTGTTCCATCCATTGGTCATATTCTAACACCAGGAGCAGAGATGAAAAAGTCAATAACCATGAAAATATATGAAAGTACTACTGGGTGCCCACGCCCCTGTGTATACTCCTGTCAACCCTAATCCCACAGCATCCCAGGCTCCTTCCTGTGGGTGAAGTCTTCTTTCCTCATGCTTCTTTTAAATCATACCCCACAGTGGTCCAAATGTCACAAGACCAGCAGCGGCCATTAAAACCAGATCCTGGGATTGGACTGATGAATTTCTGATCCAGTTACGAACAGGATTTGAATTCTAAAGTAGGGCTCGCCCAGTGGCTCAGATGGTAAAGAATCTGCCTGCCATGGCAGCAGACCAGGGTTCGACTNCGACTGCTCATCCATCCAGTGATTCTTCTCCAACACACAGGTCAAAGTCCTCGGGGAACTAGACCCAACTGACTATGGGGTTCAACGGACTCTCCCCAACACCCAGCCTCCCAGCCAAACCGCACACTCGCACACCCTGGGGCCTGCCCCATTCTCAGAAAACAACTGCTTTGTGTCTGAGCCCACCCGAAGAGCTTCTGGCCTACATCAAGCCTAAGCTCAGAACTGACTCTGTAATAGGTCTTTATTATTTTTTTAAATTAAAGTATCAGCACTTCCCTGGTGGTCCAGTGGCTGAGACTCCGCATTCCCAATGCAGGGGGCGCGGGTTCCATCGCTGGTCAGGGAACTAGATGGCATGTGCCTCAACTAAAGATTCCACATGACACAACTAAAACTCAGCACAGCCAAATAAATAAATACAAAAAAATTAAAATTAAAATTAAAATTAAAGTACCCTGGTACCCAGCAAATCCCCTTTCTCAGTATCTATCCTTGGTCACATGCGTGACAAGCAGGCATGTCTGGCCATGTTTACTATAACAGCATTTGCAGTAGGGCATTTGGAAATAACTTCAATGGCCATCAATCAGGCTAAATTATATAATTGTTTGTGTGTGTGCTGAGTCGCTTCAGTCATGTCCAACTCTTTGCAACCCCACAGACTATAGCCCACCAGGCTCCTCTATCCATGGGATTCTCCAGGCCAGAATACTGGAGTGGGTTGCCATTCCCTTCTCCAGGGGATTTTCTCCACCCAGGGATCAAACCCACAACTCTTATGTCTTCTCCACTGGCAGGCAGGTTCTTTACCACTAGCGCCACCTGGGAAGCCCACAAACAATGGTTTAGCCTTCTGGTTCTAAGGAAGTTTATGCAGGAGGTAAAATCAGTAAGACCTATCCACAGTGGCAGAAAGCCATCACCAAGATGTAAGGGGGGTCGGGGGAGCACAATACTACTTGCCATGCACTATTTTTTTTAGTTCTACAGGTATAAATGCAAGTATGTTAAGCATCTGAGAATACCAACAAACTTGTAACAGTGGTTAACCTCTGGGAAAGGACTGGGATTACAAGCGGTTGTTAAGGAAGATTTGGGTTTGCTCTGAAAGGTTTGCGTTTTGTTTTTTTTTTTCCTACAGAGAATGTGTTCATGTACTACTTGTGTAATGAAAATTGCATTTCACCATGTGATTTTTTAAAAAAAAAAGAAACCGACCTTGTCCCATACATTTCAGTCCTATGTTTGGGGGCAATTTCTAACTGAATCTGCCATACAATTCTCTAGGAGGCTGAAAGCAGAGTGGTGCAAAGCAGTGGGCTTTGCAACACAGATCTTACTTTAAGTATTAGAATCCCAGCTCTGTGACTCTGTGGATGGTTCAATTTATATGCCAGTTCAGGGAAGAGGCAAGAAAAAAAGAGAAAGGCATGTCAGAGGACTTCTGGGTAATATAAAGGGATGTCCTAGGAAAGATTTCAGTTGTGCGAGTTGAGCATTCCAGCTGTCCAACATCACACACACACACACGCACACACACACACACACACAGAGACTCGCCCATAATGGCAGCTCTCACCCAACCACACATAATCCACACCAGGGCCCCTAGCCAACCAGCTGTGCTTCAGACCCTTCCATCTGGGAATCAGGATTTTTAACATCAATTCCGATCCCATGGGTTCATGAGAAGGAAGAAGCTGACCATCACATCAGACAAGCTCTAAAATCTCATTTACTCCTGAGGGCCACCTAATCACACAAAACATACTTTTAAACACACACACATACTCTCCACCTCTTCAAAACGCCACGTGAAAAGCCCACAGAAACACAAAAGTCTATTATTAAGGACCTAGGGTCACCAAAACTAGCCTAGGGTCTTAGAAATCAGAGTTGTGGTCCTTCTGATTATGGTGAGGATTCACTCAAAAAGGTCACAAGGAATGCTTCGGAGGTGATAGAAAGGTTCTGTCTCGGGATGCATTGGTCGAAACTGATCAAACGGCACAGTTCAGATCTGAGCATTCCACTGTATGCAAATTACACCTCAATTTAAAAAGAAAACTACCCCAGCAGCCTTTCTCCCTGGCTGCAGCAGAACTTTGAGCTGTCCTGTGAGATATCTGAAATCTCTGTTGTGCTATGTAAAGTGCACAAGTACCATGGCGACAGTCACCATAAAAATAGATAACAAGATTAAAATGGATAGAGGACACAGGAATTTAAGAACGGCACACCAGGAGCAATTCGTGTTCGGCTGAAGAAGAAAAATAGAGGACAGGGAGGTTTTCATTCCACCACCACCACCACCAACTCCCCCGCTCCCTTGCACTTTGAAAAACAGCCACCCAGTGTGGTTGTTTTTACTAAGAGAGTTTTATGGCTTCCTAATACTCAAAGGACAAAAACGGCTGAGAGCTGTTATTTCTTATCGTGTTTTTGCCTTAAAAAAAAGAAAAATCAGATAGCCTAAGTTTTTCCCATACTCACTGTTATGTGGCCCAGGGAACTGATTCCGAGCAACTCAACAAGCCCAGACGATGTGCCATATACTGTGTGAGATCCAAATGATGCTGAGATAAAGGCGGCCTGAGCCCTTCATCATCAAAGACACAAAGATTTCCCACTTTAGTTCTCAATTACAGCATTGGGTCTGTACTTTTTACATATATCTAAAACTGATGCCCCCTAGGTAAGCACCCCGAAACTGCTTCACATGAAGAAAGCACTTTCGGGCTTTCCTGGCAGCTCAAAGGTAAAGCATTTGCCTGCCAATGCAGGGGACACAGGTTCAATCCCCGGTCCAAGGGGATTCCACATGCCTGGGAGCAGCTAAGCCCATGCCCCACAGCTACCGAGCCTGTGCTCTAGAGCCTGGCAGCTGCAACTGCTGATGCCCCTGAACCACAGAGCCCATGCTCTGCAACAAAAGAAGCCGCTGCGATGAGAAGCCCGTGGACCTCAACCGGAGAGCACACCTACTCATCCCAACAGGGTAAAAGCCTGCACAGCCACAAAGACCCAGTCTAGCCAAAAAATAAAATTAAATTAAAAAAAAAAAAAAAAAAACACTTTCTTGCCTAATACTAATTCTTTCAAATGCCAAAAGGCCGGCATGAATGGCCTGGTGACATAAATCTTGTGTTCTTCTCCAAAAGATGAGATAAACCTCTGTTCTCCTTGCGGAATTTCTGAGAAACATTTGCTATGTGAGTTAGCCCTGACAGCGCTCCCAACAAAAGAAGGAATCCAAAAATATCAGCAAGAAAATCTAAAATGTTTAACTAGAGTAGATTCTAAATAAACCACATATTTAAGTAAAATTTAGGCAAAATTAAACTTCCACATGGAAGCAACCAATAATAAAAATGTGAAAACAAAAACATTTTTATTCAAATCACAAGTTTACTGTCCAATATAAAGTAACATCAACATATGCATTTCTGGAAAATCCCACCCAAAAGTTTCTTTATCTGTTCCTTGTCCTCACTATCGCTAGATCCACAGAGCAGCCACAAGGTTCAGACTCATCCCTGGTGTCAGGGTGGCATTTAATGTGCTGAGGGCCTCCCAGGTGACTCAGAGGGTAAAGAATCAGCCTGCAATGCAGGTGACTTAGGTTCGAGGTTTGATCTCTGGGTCCAGAAGATCCCAAGGAGAAGGAAATGGCAACCCACTCCAGTATTCTTCCTTGGAGAATTCCCATGGACAGAAGAGCCTGGAAGGCTACAGTCCATGGGGTCACAAAGAGTCGGATACGACTGAGTGACTGAGCTCAATAACAACAATAACCTGGTAATATAAATCTGCCTGGAAAACATGAGGAAGGAGGGAGCCAAGCAGAGGACCTCAGGAGTCAATTAAAGGCCTCCAGCTTGACTCATTCATTATACTGAACACAACTGCCCAATAAACACGTTAGTCTTCCATATGTCAACCTGCTTTGTTTATCATTATTTGCCATCTCCACTCCACCTCTGTCTTCCTGCTTTTCCTAAAGACAAAATTCAATTTTTAGCAGTGCTGGCCACACACTGACTCCGGAGCCACCACTGAATACTTCTCTTCCTCCTTTCTAAAATGACCCCAGCAGATTTCTTGAAAATGTTGGGACCCACTTATTAACATTTTCTAAAAAGCTTGCAATGATGATGTTGGCCCTAGTACTGTACAACTAGAGGACTATCCCATATTTCACATTATCTTTCAGCGTTGACAAGTCACACAATAACCTAAGAATTGGAAAGGGCTTTGGAAGCCAGCCTAACTCTTGTTCTCCTCTACGGCACCCTTAATCCACAGCATTCAGCCCACGTTGAATACCTCCCATGACGGGGAGCTGACTACTCCATGGGAAGACATTTCCACTGTTGGTCAGAACTGCCAGCTAGAAAATTCCGTTTCCGGGACTCCTCTAGTGGTCCAGTGGCTAAGACTTCATATTCCCAGTGCAGGGGTTTCATCCCTGGTCAGGGAACTAGATTCCACATGCTGCAACTAAGAGGTCAAATGTCGGAACGAAAGATCCCTCATGGCAGCAACAAAGATCAAAGATTCTGTGTGCCACAACTGAGATCTGGCACAGCTAAATAAAAAAATCAAATTTTTAAAAAATTCCTTTTCTGACAGAACTGAAAGCTGGTCTCCCAGTCTTTATGGTTTAAAGGAACCTCAAAGCTCATCACCCTCAGTGTAATCATTCAACAGGTAAGGAATCATGTGAAGCAATCATTCTACAGAGGAAGAATCCAAAGCCAGAGAGGATAAAGTAATTGTTCCATCCATTGGTCATATTCTAACACCAGGAGCAGAGATGAAAAAGTCAATAACCATGAAAATATATGAAAGTACTACTGGGTGCCCACGCCCCTGTGTATACTCCTGTCAACCCTAATCCCACAGCATCCCAGGCTCCTTCCTGTGGGTGAAGTCTTCTTTCCTCATGCTTCTTTTAAATCATACCCCACAGTGGTCCAAATGTCACAAGACCAGCAGCGGCCATTAAAACCAGATCCTGGGATTGGACTGATGAATTTCTGATCCAGTTACGAACAGGATTTGAATTCTAAAGTAGGGCTCGCCCAGTGGCTCAGATGGTAAAGAATCTGCCTGCCATGGCAGCAGACCAGGGTTCGACTCCTGGGTTGGGAAGATCCCCTGGAGAAGGGAATGGCTACCCACTCCAGTACTCTTGCCTGGAGAATTCCATGGACAGCGGAGCCTTGCGGGCTACAGTCCATGGGGCCTCAAAGAGTCAGATGTGACTAAGCAACTGACATTAACTTCTAAAAAAACCTCACGTCACCCAGGGCTCCCATTAAACCTGTGAACAACAGAACAATCTCCAACTTTTTCCCACGTGGTCTGTCCCCTCCTTGGCACCTGGAGGACCACTGGGGCTATACTGTGCTTGTCTGTCTGACTGTTGGTCTCCTGCTTTCAATCAGATCATCAAATTCAGGTCAGAGACTGAGGCTTCTTTTGTGTCTCCAGTCAGTGCTTGACACATAGCAGGTAAATAACTCAAGATTAGTCACTGAATGAATCATCTACCTTTACCCCATCCTGTCCCTGAACGATAAAATGTTTTTCAAAAATACACGTGTTCAGGAGAGTAAAGAGACAAACCACAGGCTGGGAGAAAATATTTGCAAAAGACACAACTGATAAAGGACTATTATCCATAATATACAAAGAACTCTTAAAACTCAACAGTAAGAAAGCGAACAACTCAATTTTAAAAAGCGAGCCCCAAACCTTAACAGATACCACACCAAAGACATACAGGTAACCAAAAACGCACATGAAAAGATGTGATCACAAGTCATTAAGGAAATGCAAATTAAAATGATACCACTACCCACCGACGAGAATGGCCAAAATCCAGATAACTGACAATACCAAATGCCGGTGAGGATACAGAGCAATAGGAACTCTCATTTATTGCTGGTGGGAATGCAAAGTGGTGCAGCCACTTTGGAAAAGTTTGACGGTTTCTTCCAAAACTAAACTCTCTTACCATACGATTCAGCAGTTGCATTCCTTGGCATTTATCCAAAGGAGCTGAAAAATCACATCCACATAAAAACCTGCACACAGATGTTTACAGCAGCTTCATTCATAGTGACTGCCCATACTTGGAAGCAACCAAGGTGAACGGATGCTACATCCAGATAATGGGATATTATTCAGCGCTAAAAAGAAATGCTGAAAAGAGTTATACTGCCGAGCCAGGAAAGGACATGGAGGAAGATTAGATGGATATTATCGAGCGACACAAGCCAATCTGAAAAGACAACACACTGTACAATTCCGATGATATAACATTCTAGAAAAAGCAAAACTGGGGAGCCAGTAAAAATAAAAGGGGCTACCTGGGGTTAGGGAGAGGGCTGGATGAACAGGCAGAGCACAGAGGATTTGGGGGCAGTGAAAATACTCTATGTGATACTGTAACAGTGGATACATTTGTCCAAAATCAGAATATCCTAATATAAACTATGGATTTGGGGTGAGTAGTAATGGTCAGCGGAGGTTCATCAGTTACAACAAATGTACCATCTGGTAGGGGATGTTGATGGCTGGAGAGGCTGTGCATGTGAGGGACAGGGAGTATGTGGGAAATTTCTGTATCTTCCTTTCAATTTTGCTGTGAATGTAAAACTGCTCGAGAAAATAAAGTATATTTTAAAAAAATATATGGTAGTGTTTTTCCCACTGTGATATACAAACACCCTATAAAAAATATAAATAGCAAACTTAAAACATTAAAAAAAAAAAAGTCACTCATCTATCTAGAAGTAACCAATATTAGTATTTTGGTATTAGAATTATTGGAATATTTCCTTCCAGTCATTTTCTATGCACTTTTTTATTTTTAAGATTTGAAATCATAGGGGCTTCCCGGTGGCTCAGTGGCAAAGAATCTGCCTGCCCATGCAGGAAACACAGGTTCGATCCCTGATCCGGGAGGATCCCACATGCATTGTAGCAACTAAACCCGTGTGCCACTATTGAGCTTACGTTCTGCCACTGCTGAAACCCGCATGCCCTAGAGCCCATGCTACACAACAGGAGAAGCCACCACAATGAGAAACCCGCACACCACAACGACAGAGGAGACCCCGCTCATCGTAATGAGAGAAAAGCCCATGAGTAGCAACGAAGACCCAGCACACCCAGAATAAATAAAACTATTTTCAAAACCTTAAAAAGATTTGAAATCATACGGTAGATGCTCCTTAACTTTTTGCAGAAACGTCTGTCCATGTTATTTTAAAATATTCCTAACCATGATTTTTAATGGCATAATATTCCATTATGAAGACACATCCATCAGAATCACTTATGGATTACTTCCTGCCCAGTCACTCTACTGGATATTTACGTTGTTTCCAATTTTTCATTACATTTTAAGAAAAAAAAAAAACTCTAAATAATCTCTGTGTACAAAGCACCATGTACACTTGCGATGTGGTCTCCAGGAGGGGGATTATCTTACTAGAATGTATATGCATTACAATTCAAATTTTAAAAACTAAATCAGTCTTTACATTTATCACTTATGGAATTTCTTTTTAAAATTTGAGCCCTCATTCTGTACATCTCTGAATCTTGGTTATCTACTAACCAAGAAAGTCCTCCCACTTCTACACTGTCAACAATGCTGACAAATATACCTTCTGTATCTTCATCCACAACGATGGAAAAAAAAATGTTGAACGGCTCAACACCAAGAATAGAACCCTATGACACTCATTTTTAGACCACTTTCCAGGCTGACTCAGTGCCACTAATTAACAGTTTTTGCATACAACTGTCAAATTAAATTAATACCACCACTTAGCCCACATTCCACCGCTTATTTAATATGGACCATCCTACCTAAAGAAACTGATAAATACTTTACTAAAGCCAAAGTGTACCATAGCTAACGCATGGCTTCTCTGATGTAGTAACCAAACCGTTTTATAAAACAGGAAATGGGGGACTTCTCTGGTGGTCCAGTGGTTAAGAATCCGCCTTCCAATGCAGGGAATTCAGTTCCAACCCTGCTTGGGGAGTTAAGACCCCACATGCCATAACTAGCGAAGCCCTCGCGCTGCAACTGCTGAGCCCACAGGCGTTCTGGAGCCCACACAATGCAATGAAAGACTCCGTGTTGCAAATGAGATCTAATGTGGCCAGTAAATAAATAAAATGAAGATATAAAGTGAAAGAGGGGCCCTGGACACTTATTTTTAAAAAAGCAGGAAATGGGTTTTAATTTGATATGATTCGGCTGACTTCTGGTTATCCTTGCATCCTATGGTCACATATTTTTAAGCAATTTGGCAAAAAGTATTTCAGTTTCAACTTTTTTTTTTTTTTACAAAGACTACATTTTAGGGGCTTCCCTGGTGGCTCAGTGGTAAAGAATCCACCTGCTAATGCAGGAAACACGCGTTCAATCCCTGGGTGTGGAAGATCCCCCATGGGGCGGAGCAGCTAAGCCCATGCACCGCAGCTACTGAGCCTGTGCTCTAGAGCCTGGGAGCCTTGACTGCTGAGACCACACGCGGCAACTACTGAAGCCCACTCGTCCTACGGCCCTCGCTCCCCAACAAGAGAAGCCACCACAATGAGAAGTCTGAGCACAACTAGAGAGTAGCCCTCGCTCGCTGAAACTAGAGAAAAGCCCACACAGCAACAAAGACTCAATACAGTCCCAATAAATAAATAATTAAAAAAAAAAACACTGTATTTTAAAATAGGCTGCACACACTGTTTAGCCAGGACATGGACACAACCTAGATGTCCATCAGCAGATGAATGGATAAGAAAGCTGTGGTACATATACACAATGGAGTATTACTCAGCCATTAAAAAGAATACATTTGAATCAGTTCTAATGAGGTGGATGACACTGGAGCCGATTATACAGAGTGAAGTAAGCCAGAAAGAAAAACACCAATACAGTATACTAACACATATATATGGAATTTAGAAACATGACAATGATAACCCTGTATGCGAGACAGCAAAAGAGACACAGATGTATAGAACGGACTTTTGGACTCTGACAGAGAGGGAGAGGGTGGGGTGATTTGGGAGAATGGCACTGAAACATGTATACTATCATGTAAGAAATGAACCGCCAGCCTATGTTCGATGCAGGATACAGGATGCTTGGGGCTGGTGCACGGGGATGAGCCAGAGAGATGATATGGGGTGGGAGGGGTTCAGGATTGGGAACTCATGTACACCCGTGGCGGATTCATGTCAATGTATGGCAAAACCAATACAGTAATGTAAAGTAAAATAAAGTAAAAATAATAATAATAATAAAATAAATAAAATAGGCTGCACATCTGTAAAAAGCAGAGTGGTTCTTGTTCAGTGCCTGTCACCTGTAGCTTCCCCCCGCAGAAGGATGATCAATCACGAGTGGTTATGGACCCCTTAGTTTTCTAGGAGTCATTTGCATTCATACTTGGTCTTGAACCAATTATTACATGGTCATTACACATTCTGGATTATCAGTCTGTGGATCCCAGAAGCCCACCTCCGAGACCACCCTAGGAAGGACCTAAGAGAAGAAATGACACCAACTCCTTGCCATTCCTTTATTATTCACTCACAGAACCAAAGCTCCTGAGAACCTAATGGCAAATGGCACTTGGCAGTTGTGACTCACATCTCACCAAATTATTACCTCAACATGGTTCCCAGAAAGTACGTGCCAGGAGTCACCGTCTAACCAGGCCAGCCAGAAGTGGAAAGGGGGCTGGACTGAGAGATCCTGCGGGTCACTAGAAACCGGCCTCACCAGAGAATATAGTCCAAGGCCATCTCTAATTAGTACCATTCCAATCATCAGGAAAATATTTCAAAGTGCCAGCCGGCAGCAACTCAGAAAAGACTACTGACAAGCATCAAATAAGTCATCTGCACACAAAGCTCTCAAATTCTGTGTCACACTCCTACCGGAATCCTCCGACAGCAATCCCAAATTTCCTCCTTGGCCTCTGAGTCTCGGCAACTCAGGTCACAAACCCAAAGGCCTGCAGAGCTGAGCAGGGAGCTGGTATCAACTGGATTAAAGCAGCGGAGAGCAGGGGAACCTGAATATCTGTCGGCCCACCCCCCCCCCACCCAGCCCCCCGCCAGGGTGGTGCTGTCTCCCATCTCCAGGGGGCAGCCACCACTCAGTTGCACAGGCCAGCCTGATCTGACTTTTTACGAGAGTTCCAACTTCAGAGGTTTTTCTGGACTGCTCCTGATTTTTGAAAACCTCTGTGTGGCAGAAAACCTCCCAGGGACAACCCCAGTCTGCAAACTGAACACATTCTTCAGGCCTCCTGTTTACAACCCCTCCACTACCCTTTGATCCTAACCAACCTTTCCAGTCTGACTGCTCCCTCCTCTCTCACAAGGACCTCTTCCGCACACTGTGTACACCCCTAACCCCTGGCCATGGGCCCCCACCTGTGCAGCAGCATAGTGATAAACCCCCCACCTGTGAGGCACCGTGAGACACCACGAAGGAATCACCCCAGACTTCCTTCCCTATTTCAGAAGTTTTTTCCAAGTCACACAAGCATAGCTCCTTCCCTTGTACCCTGTGGCTACTTATTTTTCATCTTGGCATTTCATCACCTTGCCTTGCTCCTTAGTCACAGGCAGACTTTATCTCTCATGGAGCCTGTAAACGTTCATTCCCTTCCTCATGCTTCCTTCCACCATCAGCACTAGTCAGGGGCGCTCTGCCCAGAAGCAGTTTACTCAATACTTCTTCGATGTGAAAATGCTCTTTAACTGTTTTCCTAACTGTGGGTTATGATCCATTACAGAACTCGTTAAGTTGACTTGGTGGAAGACAATGAACATTTGTAAATGAAAAATAATGGAATAGAAAATAAAAGTATCAGGGTTGAGATTGACACGTACACACTGTGCTGTGCTGTGCTGTGCTGAGTTGTATCCGACTCTCTGCGACCCCGTGGACTGTAGCCCACCAGGCTCCACTGTCCATGGGATTTCCCAGGCAAGAATACCGGAGTGGGACGCCATTTCCTCCTCCAGGGGATCTTCCCAAGCCAGGGATCAAACTCGTGCTTCCTCTGTCTCCTGCGTTGCAGGTGGATTCTTTAGCCACTGAGCCATCAGGAGCTAACAAGGAGCTACCGTATAGCACAGGGACCTCTACGCAACACTTTAATGATCTATATGGGAAAAGGATCTAAAACAGAGTGGATGTATGTATATGAATAACTGGTTCACTCGGCCGTACACCTGAAACTAACGCAACATTGTAAATCAACTATACTCCAATAAAAATTCATTAAATAAAAATATCAGAGGAGATTGCACCAAGCAAAAGAGGTAGTACTCATGAACTTAAATTGGGTTTTTACATACATGATTGGGTGTACTAGTTCATGATGTAAATTTTATTTCTTAATGTAGGTCACGGTTGAAACAGTGTAGAAAACACTGTTCTGTAATCAGTAGATTAGTTCCACCAGGGCTCCATGCAAACTTTTTTTTTTTTTTTGACAGTCATATATTCCCTAAAAAGAAAACCAGTATCTGACGGCCACCTCTCCCCATATGAGCCAGTTTGCCCTGCTAATTTATTGATCCTGCATCCAGAGGAAGAGGGAGACTAAGTAGTTGCAATTACATTGTCACTCATTCTGCAACTCTGTGCAATCATATCCTTCAAATTCACTAGCCCTGGGATGTTGCAAGTTGAGGCTTGGGGAATTTGTTTAGTAAATCACCCTTGCTTAGCCTTGCAACAGGAAAGCAGAGTTCAGAGCTCAGGAGAAGCACCTTCTGCAGACAGACAGGCAAGTGGCTGGCTTCCTGGGACCTGGCTAGGGCTCTGGTTAGGAGGAACCTGACCCTGGAAAAGGCACTATCCCAAATTTGGGTCCAAAATTTCCTCCTTCCTCTTTCAGATCATCTGGCTGTCCCCTCGTCTTGTTGCTTCCCCCATGCACACCTGCCGTGGGACACCAGGACTAGACAAGGTCTCTGTGGAGAGCAAAACTCAATATATTTCAAAGTCCAGCAATTTATGCGCTTAGTGAATTCCATTCGAGTTCCTGCCATTCTCCAATCCCTCCCTCCCAGTTAGAAGAAAAAGTGTCCCATATTCCTTGAGGCCTCAATTACTCCGAGCTGCTTTGCTCACTTCAGGTTCAGGTCCAGGTGATGTCATCTGGATGGCAAGACAGAACAAAGCCTTCCAACTCAAACCCCAGATCCCCTCACCAACAACCTCTACTGCACCCCCTATGACCAAGAAGACACTCATCAGAGTGCCTTCCATCCCCCGGCTCCGGCAGCCTTTCCCACCCTATACACCCTGGCTTCCCACCAATCTCAGGGCTGCAGTTGCTAGCAGGACACCTATGTTTCAACTTCTTAGCAAACAAAAGAAACTTCTCTGCAGCCCGAGTATCAATTACTTCTCTCCAAAACACACATTTCCGATTTCTCGAGTTACCAAGCACAGCAGCTCTGAGGCCCTGGCGTGTAATCAATTTCCACAAAGAATTAATTTGCATTCATCTCCTCCTTCACCCTGCCCCTGTCAATAGATTATTTAAACCATAATGTTTCTAAAACTCATCCACTTTTGCATTTCCAGTTATCCCAGTCCAAATCCTGGGCATTCCACAACTGTAACAGCCTACTGATTTGTCTCATAACATAACTTTTCAAAGGGCTTCCCTGGTGGCTCAGCAGCGGAGAATCCGCCTGCCAATGCAGGAGACTCAGGTCAACACTGGTTTGATCCCTGGATCAGGAAGGTCCTCTGGAGGAGGAAATGGCAATTCTAGCCTGGAAAATCTCATGGACCGAGAAGCCTGGAGGGCTACAGTCCACAGGATCGCAGAGTCAGGCTAAACAATATTACTTTTCAAAATCTTTCCAAAGACCCTCTCGTGACATCACTCTCTGGCTCAGAAACCTTGACTGTCTCCCCAGTACACACAGAGTAAAGTGCAATCCCTCAGCCTGGCCTTCTAGGATGTTCACAACCTCAGTCATCGTCCTTCCCCATCCTTACTCCTACTGCTCAAGAAACATCCCCTGGTCTCACCAAGGACATCTCCTGTCTCTCAGGAAAGTCATGTCCGTTTGCACCGTGTGGCCCACCTCAAGGGTCTCCGGGAAAACAGTTCTGTGATTCCTCCCCTATTCCTTCTCTGAACTCCAACAGCACCTGTTCTACACTTTGCCGCTGACAGGTAATGGTGCCCTATCTGGAGGCCTTATTTCCCATGCTCAAGTCTTTCTGTCTCCCCCGAGATGATAAACCCTGGAGGAAATCATCTCCTGTATCTTTTACATCCTCCTCATTGAATAGCTGTCCGAACCTCTTCTCCTCCCATATGCAATCCCTTTCTGACCTTTCACACCTGTTACTTCTTCCTCCCCTACCTCTGGCCTTTGCCAGAGTTATTTTCCATGTGCATAACTGATTTCATAACTTAGGACTCTACGTCCAGTCCCCAGCTCTGACCTTGCTTTTGACAGTCCCCCTGCCCCACAGCATTTAGTCACTCAGGCAGTCAGAGTACATTCATTTGAACCTGAGCTCTCAAATCACTTCCACCTTTCCTTGGGTGCTCTCTCCCAGACAGCCTGGCATGGTGCTGAGAAGGCCTGCTGTCCCCCAAAGGTACCTGTGGAATTGAACTTAACTGCTGATTTCTGGTGTTTCCAGAGTCCTGAGACCCAGAATCTCTGTTTACACAAAACCTTAGGAGGATGTCAAAAAGGCCTTGGATACCTGTTGATCACTCACTTGCAGGCAAAGTGCACCACATGGGGTGTAAAGAACGGATCGGTGGCCTGCAGGTAACCCCTGCACCTGGCTGCCTGACATCTGGCGGGAAGCTCTCCAAAGTCACCGGGCATTGGCCAAGGCCGTCTGAAACCAAGAGGCAACGGAACTCCCTAGTCCCCTGGCAGGTAGGCATCTTTCGATTTCTGGGTCCGTCCTAAAGTGAAGGCGCTGAGCCCCGAACTCCCAGACGGGGAAGAAAACGCTGCCTTAGAAATTGTTTGCACATGACAAACTCCCCGTCCAGGCCCCCATAAGCCCACAGTGCCTGCGCCCGGGGCTGCTGGCGAGGAGAGGCAGGGTGAAGGCGCGCAGAAGGAAGTAGGGGGGTGGACAGAAGGGCAGAAGTGGACCGGGAGGGTGTGGGCCAGCCCCCGAGGTGGAGGGTGTGTCGCGCCGCGCGTCCCGGAGCCCGGCACTCGCCCGCCCGGCCGCTCGGCGGAGCGGGCAGGAACGCGCGGGGCGCCGGAACGACTGGGCCGGCCGCCCAGCCGGAAAGGGTCAGGGAGGGGGCAGGTCACCCTCCGGCGGAGAGGCGACTCCGGACCAGCGCTCAAAGTTGGGGAGGGGATTCCTCGGCGAGCGTGATAAACAAGGCAGCTCTCGGGAGGGAGGGAGGGCGCGCAGCCACCCCCCTCCCGGCCGGCGCGGCCACTGCCGCAGCGCCCCCGTGCCCTGACCGGCCGCTGCCCCGGCGGAGCCCGCCTCCCGGCCCTCCGGCCCGGCCCTCGCGGGCGTGCAGAGCGTGGGAAGTTCCCGGGCCGCCCCCAGTCCCCGGGCTGCAGCGCCTCGAGGTCCTCGCGCAGCTCACCTCGCCCCGCCACGAGTGGCGGCACGGGCCGGGCAGCTCCCCCTCGGACAGCTCGGCTTGCTTCGCGGCTGCGGCTGCCGCGGCCCCCGCCCGCCCGGCGCGGCCCACCGCCCCGCTCCGCTCCGCTGCGGCCGCCCGCCCGCCGAGGCTCCGTTCGCGCCCACCTGGCCGGCCTGCCCTCCCTCTCCGGGACACTGCGCTCACGTACGCGGCCGCGGCCACAACCCGGCCCGGATTCCCAGCCCGGGAAGGGAGCAGAGGCGCGCGCCAGCCAGCGAGCGCCGGGGCCAGGCTGGAGACACACCCCCTAGCCGCCCTCCCCGCGCGCGCACCCCGCCCCCGGCGCCGCGCGCGCCCGCCGCCCGCGCGCCTCTCGCCGGCCACAAGCGCCCGCGCCCCCCGCCCCCACACCCCCACCGCGCGCCCGGCGTGCACACCCCGGCTGCCAGTAGACAGTGGGCGCTCAATAAGTGCCCAAGCAACTCCTGGAGCCCATGCGCACTTGAACCTGACCAAGTGGTGACGCCCCCGCCTCCCCCCACCACCACCCCTAAATCCGACCCGGCTGCTGCAGCCCGGAACCAAACTTGAGTGTTTGCCTGTTTTCACTTGAACCGCCAACCGAGCCAAAGTTTCTCGCTGTTGTTTTTCCAGGCCGGGCTCTGGGACCGGCTTCACCGAGACAGGCCGAGCTTGCCCCAGGGCGGGAAAGGCCGCCATCAGACTCCAGGCGCCACCGACGGACGCTGGGCGGGGGCAATGGAGACCCAGGTTGCGCAGCCCCGGCCCGCCGAGCGAGAACGAAAGGGCGGAGGGAGTGAAGATTGCAGCCAACCTTTCCATCTTCCTTTGCTTTAATGTTTTCTTCTCCATTTTATGACATTTTACGCGAGCTCACTCGCTTGTAGTTGTAAAGTGAGGCGTTATTTACTGTTTCTGGAATTAACAGGAGAGAAAGTTAACTATTAGCTTTCAGCCCTTATATAAACAATACTAGTTGCTTTTGGCACCGTTAGGCTCTGACTTTTGTATAATTTGTAACAAGGAGAATTGAAGCTGTTCCATTGTGTTGCTCTGTGTTTTTCAGAGATAAGACCAAGAGCCACAACGGTAGTGAAAGGCCCTAGTGCCTGTATGCGTGGGCATATAGATTCATATTCAAATAAATTTAAAGGATAGAAGAACCCAATCCCCTCCCCCCAAAAGTTTTTAAATATTTTTGGACTGACTTGTTGAGTTTGCAGTCAGTTCACCTTCAATTTGGAGTGTTTTTCTTGCAGTGAGACGGTGGGGAGTGTGCAGGAAAGGACTAGAGGCTTTGCAATCAGACAAGCCTGGTTTGCAATCTTGATTTTACTGTCGAACTAGTTTTATGCTTTTCAGCAGGTTCTTTTCTCTATCTGAACCTCAGTTTCTTTATCTGTAAGATGAAATAAAAAACATGGGTACAGTGCCTAGCTTATACCAAAGAAACACTAAATACTTTCCCTTCCTTCATGGTCCACCATTTGTTAACATAAGAAAAATCTCCTTTAAAAAACTCCAAAGTCTCTAAAGGATATCAGTGCTCAACTAGGGGTGACTTTTGCCCCCAAGAGACATTTTGGCAATGTCTGGAAGTATTTTTGATTGTCACAACTGGGAGTAGTGGTGCTCCCAGCATCTAAACAGGTATAGGATGATGGTACTGCTAAATGTCCTGCAAGGCACAGGACGGCCCCACACCACAAAGAATCACCTGGTCTGAATAGTCAATAGTGACACTGTTGAAAAATCCTGCTATAGGCTAATTCGCCCATCAAACAATTCACCAAAGACTGGTTCCCCCTTTTCCTTCTTATCCTCAAGGAAACATTCTTCTTTTGCATTCAAAAGAAGAACAGAAAGCAAAGCATTTGGGGGATCACAGCAATGATATGAATATGCAAAACTCCCCTTAATAGGAAAATGCAGACTTGAATTTTGCTTTTTATTATTAAAGGAATATTCTACTTCATTAACAACCAATGTGTGCATCCTTATTATTAAGGTATCTTATGATGTATAATGGAGAAGGCAACGGCACCCAACTCCAGCACTCTTGCCTGGAAAATCCCATGGACAGAGGAGCCTGGTAGGCTGCAGTCCATGGGGTCACTAGGAGTCAGACACGACTGAGCGACTTCACTTTCACTTTTCACTTTCCACTTTCATGCACTGGAGAAGGAAATGGCAACTCACTCCAGTGTTCTTGCCTGCAGAATCCCAGGGACGGGGGAACCTGGTGGGCTGCCATCTATGGGGTCGCACAGAGTCGGACATGACTGAAGCGACTTAGCAGCAGCAGCAGCATGATGTATTATGTATTACTATAGTTCACGAATGTACTTCCCAGGTGGCACTATGGTAAAGAACCTGCCTACTAATGTAGGAGACTCAGGTTCGATTCCTGGGTTGGAAAGATCCCCTGGAGGAGGGCATGGCAACCCATTCCGATATTCTTGCCTGGAGAATCCCTTGGATAGAGGAGCCTGGCGGGCTACAGTTCATAGGGTCACACAGAGTTGGACACAAAGCGGCTTAGCACACACACACAGTTCATGAATAGTTTTCAGTTCTGTTGTTTCCCTTTCTCTTCAGACCATAGGTGCTTACTGACTTCTGCAAATTCACCTCTCTGCCAAGTCCCTCACCAATCCTGACATTTATAAAATAGTCCCTGCCCCCAAGGGACATCCAGCGTAGTTGGAAGTAAATGAATGCACTCGCAATAATTAAGGAACAATACAAGATAGTATATAATTAAGCTTTAATTGCAGCACCCAGACCAAGGTAGTAAGGAAACTGAGTCCAGCAACACCAGGTGCTACCTGGCTGAGGTGTTCTGCCAATGTTTGTTGAATGAAATGAAATAGGGAACACTTTTGACACCAGATAGGACTCCAGGTAAATTCTGTTCCAGTCTTTTTAAACTGCTACCCTTTATAAAGGGATGTCAGTGCCTGGCTGTGAGTTTATTTTTCTTAAAACATCCAGTTCAAACTTGTAACCCAACCTGTATATTTCTGAAAATGATTGAACTTGAATAAAACGGAAACAATCATTCATTCGACAGCTATGTCAGTGCCTGCTGTGTGCAGTGCGAGCCACCGGTCTCTAAATTTGCACAGAACCCAGAGCTTGTTCTGTTTGAGACAGGCCATCCAAAGGCATGTGCTCTCTTACTGCGTATATTGAATGAATATCCCCTTTGACTGCAGGTATGTACTTGTCAGTATGCATTCCAGAGTTTTGCACATTAATACAGACTCTGAACTTTCCCTCATAAACATCCATTCTCAAACACATACCCAGCACTCGGTCTCCTGGCCCAGTCCTGAACACACCCATAGCACACCAGACACAAAGCAGGATGTGCTTAGAAAGATTATAACTGGCTGGTTTCCAATCTTGGCTCTCTCCCCTAACCCCAACCACCAGCGGTACCCCCAAAGTAAAGCTTACCCTCCCTGGAGGCTGTCCCATCCGAGAACTGCCCTTCACCTTGCTTTCTCCCACAACCTGACCCCCTATTAAAATGTAGGCACCTGGGGACGTCCCTGGTGGTCCAGTGGTTCAGAATCCACCTGCCAATTCAGGGGAACAAATACAACAAGAAAACATTAAAAAAAAAAAAAAAAAAAGTAGTCATCTGGTACCTCCTTCCCTTCAACGTCATTAGCTTCTCCGAGCTGTTAGACCTGTGCTTGTGCTCAACCGTGTCCTACTCTTTGTGACCCCATGGACTGTAGCCGTCCGGTTCCTCTGCCCATGGGATTTCCCCATCAAGAATACTGGAGTGGGTTGCCATTTCGTCCTCCAGGGGATCTTTCTGACCCAGGGATCAAACCCAAGTCTCTTGTATTGACAAGTGGATTCTTTACCACTCATTAAGCTGAGGTTCAGCAGAGCAGACTCAAGACTTGTCTCTTATTTCTCATATTATAGGGACACATTCATAGGAGATTTTCAGGGTGAATCTGAAATTGCCACTGTCTCCCATCACCTGATGACGGTTTCCAGGCTTGCCTCCCTCCAGTCCATGCTTTTACACCGGCCTCTTTCCTCTGCTCCAGACTCCTCAAAGGCTTCCTGTAGCTTTTATAATAAAGTCCCAGCATTGCTCATTAAGATCCTTCCTGGTGGGGCTCTTAATTAGTTCTCCAGCCACCAGTTGCCTCTCTCTGCCTCCACCCCCTTCGCTCTGCACTGTATACATACTAAACTGAACTTCTGTCCTTTGCCTGAACAGACTTTCTCGTTGCTTGACCCAAGCTGTTTTCTCCGCCTCGAATACTCTCCATCCGTCTCTCTCATCTCTTTATCTTACTATCCCTGCCCATTCTTCAGGAGTCAGCTTAGATAGCACTTTTTTTGGCCTCCCCGAGGCTGGCTTACCTGCCTGTCCTTTAACTCCAGTAGCACCTCTACTCACCTCACCGGACCGTCAACGCTGCATCATTCCGAAATCTCCATTCCCTTGTCCTAATCTCCCACAAGTCTGAACATTCTAGGGACTTCTCTGGCAGTGGCTAAGACTCCATGTTCCCAGTGCAGGGAGCCTGAGTTTGATCCCTGGTCAGGGAACTAGATCCCACAAGCCACGACTAAGAGTTCACATGCTGCAACAAAGATTGAAGGTTCCATGCACCGTAACTAAGACCCAGCACAGCCAAATAAACGAAAATATATATTTTAAAGTACTGAACATTCTATGCAGACAAGGAATGTGTCTCGTCTCCATGCAACACCCAGCATTTGGCAAAGTACCTGGCATGAGGTGGGCACCTGATAAACACTGGTGAATAATGAGTTGCTTGTTGAACTTTGGAGAGTGATTTAGAGCTTTTCCATCCATAGTCCAGGCAATTACTAGTTGGAAGCATGCCTCAGATGCCCAGAAGATGTCAGGACTGGTGAAGACTTTCTAACCATTTATTAATATTTGGAACAGGATGCAGCCTATGGAATGAACTCAGTTTGGGGGTTCCACCAGAGCCTCATTTGATACTTAACCTGGCTTCTTGAACACCAGTGATCTACTTGACACCTCCACTTGGATGTGAGATAGTATCTCAAAGGTCCATGTCCAAAGTCAGACTTCCAATTTCACTCCCAACTGGCTTCTCCCCATTCCAGTAAGTGGCAATTCCATCCTTCTAGTTGCTCAGGAAACAAAGAGACAAGCAAAACCTTGGAGTCCTTTCTTTAATCCTTAACTCCTTTTATTTTCTTATACTCCACATCAAACCCACCAGAAAATCACTGAAATATATCCAGAATCAATTACATTTCTCCATTTCCAGCCCTCTTTCCCTAGCTGGACCACCATCTCCCTGAGCTGGATTTCCAAAATAGACTCCTATCCACATTGGCAGGCAGATTCCCAAGCACTGGACCACCAGGGAAGTCCGCTCCTTGCTTTTTTGGTTGCCTCTCTACACTCTACTCAACACCACAGCACCAAAGTGATCCTTTTAAAACCTAAGTCATATCACTATTCTGCTCAGAACCTTCAACTGCTTCCCACTTCCCTCACTACAAGCTCTCCAGTCAACTCTCTGGCCCCAAAACCTACCAGGCTTCCCTGGCTCTCCCAATGCCAGCCACACTAGCCCCCTTGCCCTTCATTAGACCCACTTCCAACTCAGCCTTTTCAAAGCTATTCCTTTGGGCTGGACAGATCTTTCTCCAGGTATCCACATGGGCAGCGCTGTCACTTGACTCAGGTCCCTACTCAAAAGCACTCTAATGGGAAAGACATTCCCTCCCTCACCTATCTAAAGTAGCACCACCCAACCACCCCTTGGCCTAGCTTTATTTTCCCCCTTAGCACTTATCACCACCCGACAAGCTGTCTCCATTCATCGACTGTAAGTTCAAGGATAGTAGAGACTGTCATTTTGTTTATGTATCCCCAGCTTCTAGAACAGTGTCTATCGTATTGTAGGCATTCAGGAAATAATCACAGGACTTCCCTGGTGGCACAGTGGTAAAGAATCCGTCTGCCAGTGCAGGGGACATAGGTTTGATCCCTGACCCAAGAAGATTCCACATACTGAGGAACAGTTAAGCCCATGAGTCACAACTACTGAGCCTGTGCTCTGAAGCTCTCAAGCTGCAACTACTGAGCCTGTGTGCTGCAATCACTGAAGGCTGCATGCTCCAGGGCCTGAGAACCACAACTAATGAGACCCTGTGCCAAAACTACTGAAGCTGTGCACCCTAGAGCCTGTGCTTTGCAACAAGAGCACTCACCACAATGAGAAGTCCACACTCAGCAACTAGAGAGTAGCCTCTGCTCACCACAACTAAAAAGTCCAAGCACAGCAATGAAGACCCAGCACAACCAAAAATAAGATAGATAAATAAATGATTTGTTAAAAAAAAAAAAAAAAGAATCATGAATCAAGGACAGGTATCCACTACTTTAATCTGACTCATTTGAAAAGACCCTGATGCTGGGAGAGATTGAGGACAGGAGGAGAAGGGGACGACAGAGGATGAGATGGCTGGATGGCATCACCGCCTCAATGGACTTAAGTTTGAGTCAATTCCAGGAGTTGGTCATGGACGGGGAGGCCTGGTATGCTGCAGTCCACAGGTTGCAAAGAGTTGGACACTACTGAGCCACTGAACTGAACTGAGTCTCTTGGGAATACCAGCTATATACCATCAGGATACCAGATGCTCAACTGCTCTGCCACCCTGCTTCTCACCCACTTAGATCAGGGACTTCTGTTACCTCTATGCTACTCAGTTTGAAACTCAGCTTCCATACCTCAACCTCAAACTAGCTATGAGTTTCAAATGAAAAGGATAATACTGCCAATTTTGCAATTTAGCAGACTTGATGTTTTTCTTTTGATTGAGAAAATGTCACAATGTTTCCTAGTGACAAAAAGCTTTTCAGGTTAAAATGTATAAGACTTAGGAACTCTAAAGAGAAAGTCATTTGTAGGTAGGCCTGTGGCAATTGGCATCTTCTCTCTAATCTACCCAATTTGTAAAGCTAGCCTGGAGAAGCTGGGCTTTGTATTTCATTGAACAGAAAGGATTGACAGGTTGCAAGTAGGCTGTTCAAAGTTTAAGGATACACCTGGAGTAGTTGCTTAGATCTACACAGCCACGTTGTTGTTTAGTAGCTGAGCCGTGTCCAACTCTTTGTGACCCCATGGACTGTAGCCCACCAGGCTCCTCTGTCCATGGGATTCTCCAGGCCAGAATACTGGAGTGGGTTGAGATTTCCTTCTCCAGGGGATCTTCCCGACCCGGGATCAAATCATGTCTCTTGCGTCTCCTACATTAACCGATGTGTTCTTTACTGCTGAGCCACCTGGGAAACCCCCGCACAGCCATATTTTTGAGCAAACAAGCCCCCACGTGTGTGAAGCTACCCACAGACACAGCCCAGTCCATAAACACCCAGATCCCTGCTTATCTCTTGCCAGCTCTGAAACTAGAATATGAGCAGGAGTACACATTCAAAGTGGGGAAGAAATGAGCTGGCTTTGGGAACACAGACCAGAAAGCCCTGTGACTCTGGGTATGAAAGAATGTGTAAGCCCAGGCAGGCTCTCTGTGCACATCTGGTTTTCCCTTTTATGCTTCTGTGATTTCTATGACACAGGAAATCCACTCTGGAACAACCCTGTCTGCTTTCTAGTGAGTACATAAAAAATGAGGATTAAAAGTCTGTTTATCTCACTGTTGAGGGCAGGAAGATAAAATCCAGAACAGTACGGATTTGGGGGTGGACCAACTCCGGCTTCATTCTCCACTGTGCCCCAGGGGAGATGCTAAGTAACTGAGACCAGAGGAATGAGAGGCCAAGCAAAAAAATTCTGCACAAGCTTAAGATTATCTAGGCATGGCTCTCACTCTGAAGCAGACCAAGTACAGGAAAATACCACGTGGTGAAAAAAGCAGTTCAGTCAACTCAACCAACTTTAATACTATTGGAACCACTCTCAGTCTCACTGGGAGCCCTTCCCCATTTGGCTTTCACAGTGTAACCTTTGTAAAAAAAAAAAAAAGAAAGAAAGTCTTCTCATAAAAAGTCCTTAAAGTAGACAGAAGCAGCCAGCTTTCTCACTCCATGAGACAACACAGAGCTGTTTAAGAGAGGAGCAACATTAAATCAGGTGGGAAAGGACAGGAAAACTTAGACTCCGAAAGGGAAAAAGAAGACTGGGTCCCACCCCAGTGGGGGTTAGGGGTGAAGTTATCTTACGCCCTCAATAACAAACATGACTAGAAAAACAGATTGGGAGAAAAGAGAGCTCAAGCAAAGGCCCAACAAGCAGTAAGAAGCCAAGCAGTGCCAGAAAACTGTGTACTGTGAATGCACACCCAGGCCACTTCTTATTTTAGTTTCTTAGGTTCCAATCAATGATAATTACTTTTCAGAAATTCCCTGGTCCAGGAGTTAGGACTCTGAGCTTCCACAGCAGGGGGCATGGGTTCGATCCCTGGTTGCAGAACTAAGATTCTACAAGTTGCCAGATGGGGTTAAAATTAAACAAAACAAAACAAAAACCAGTTGTTACTTTTTCGCCCCATGTTGCTCTGAAGCCTTTTGTTTGTTTTTTCTGTGCCAGGTGGCAAGGGAGATCTTCGGTCCCTGACCAGAGACCCAACCTGTGTCCCCTGCAGTGTGTGCCTGGAGTCTTAACCACTGGACCACCAGGGAAGTCCCAAGCCTTCTATTTTTATTCTCCTTCCCATGGCAGTAGTACTGCATCCCCTTCCCAGCCTCCCAGAGAAGGGGTTAGTGGCTTTTTCTCTGGAGAATTCACCAGAGTTTCATTTTATTAAGCTGTTAACCTTCATCCCCTCAAATACCAATCATTCTCTTCACTAGCCCCACAAAAGCATTCTGCCCCTCTTCCTTTTTCTTCTGTGAGACCAAACTCCTGCCCAAGACAGGTGTGTCTGCCGCAACCCAGACTACCGAGATGGTTAAGAATGGCTCAGGGATTTCCCTGGTGGTTCAGTGGCTAAGACTCTGAACTCCCAGTGAACCAAGGTTTGATCCCCGGTCAGGGACCTAGATCCTACATGCCAAGACTGAGAGTTCGAATGCTGCCACTGAGACCAAGCTCAGCTAAATAAATTAATTAAATGACTCAGAGCCTGGCTACCTCCTCCACGGCGGAATGATCATCTGGGAATACCACAGTTTTGGACAAGTGACACGCAAAGGGCACAAGAAGATCTGAACCCAACATACACGCCTTGGGATGACAGCACCACAGAGCATTGGGTCAGGCTAACAACCTCCACAAGGTCACACCAGTGATGTGCTAACTAACCATTGCCCAGGACTGGGGGTGATGAACTGAATGACTTAACAAACAAAAGTGAAAAAAAAGAAAATTTTTGTTTGTTTCAGTCCATAAATCCATATACCAATTAGATAAAACCCCAACTATAAAAGCCAGTTTTAAAAAGCAATTTAAAGGCTGCCAGTCACTGGATGAAATTTTCTGGCTTTTTTGAATTAAACAGCAGACACTGTTCCTTATTCGTACCAGACATCTTACTGTATTTGCAGTCAGCACAGTTGTGTACATCCAGCACAGATTGGCCTCTATCACGACCTGGTGGGATGTTCAACTTCATAAGACCAGTTTCTAAATCTTTAGAGGCTAAAGGAGATTGATAGACACTATTGAATTCCCTCTTGTTTTCAGCATAGATTGCAAGATCTGACACTTAGATTCTCCTCCAAATTTAATTTTTTCAAGTTGAAGTCATCTATGGAGAGAAAGTTTCTACTCTTTCCATGTTGTTGTTATTGTCACTCAGTTGTGTCTGACTCTTTCCAGCCCCATGGACTGCAGCACGCCAGGCTCCCCTGTCCTCTACTATCTCTGGGAGTTTGCTCAAATTCATGTCCATTAAGTGGGTGATGCCACCCAACCATCTCATCCTCTAAGGTCCCCTTCTCCTCCTCCCATCAATCTTTCCCAGCATCAAGGGCTCTTCCAATGAGTCAGTTCTCTGCATCAGGTGGCCGAAGTATTAAATCTTCAGCTTCCGCATCAGTCCTTTCAGGATTGATTTCCTTTAGGATTGACTGGTTTGATCTCCTTGCTGTCCAAGGGCCTCTCAAGAGTCTTCTCCAACACCATAAATTGAAAGCATCAGCCTTCTTTATGGTCCAATTCTCATCAGAGACCTCTTTCCATAGACCTGCCTAAACTAATTTAGATGAAAGAAGTGCTTTCCTGATCTTTGGTTTTCTGAAGAAAGTCAAGCCAATACTTGCCTGTGAAACCCATAATCTTACCTTGATAATATATGCATATAATCACCATAGTGATTCTCTTAACCTACAATTCATCCAGCTTTAGGCCACATCCTGCCTTAATAATCCTAATATATTAGAGTAGAAATCCTGTGAGTTAACAAAACCCTGTTCAATTNAAATTGAAAGCATCAGCCTTCTTTATGGTCCAATTCTCATCAGAGACCTCTTTCCATAGACCTGCCTAAACTAATTTAGATGAAAGAAGTGCTTTCCTGATCTTTGGTTTTCTGAAGAAAGTCAAGCCAATACTTGCCTGTGAAACCCATAATCTTACCTTGATAATATATGCATATAATCACCATAGTGATTCTCTTAACCTACAATTCATCCAGCTTTAGGCCACATCCTGCCTTAATAATCCTAATATATTAGAGTAGAAATCCTGTGAGTTAACAAAACCCTGTTCAATTACCCTTTTGTGTTATCCACCTGGGAGCACTCCAGTTTGCCAATACTTGTTTTCAACATGGCCATTCACAATCTTCTCATTTATAAATTGTTGAACCACCAAATCTCAACCTTCTCCATCTGACAGTGTAATTGATTGCCCCTCAGATCACCCCTGACAAGCCTGAAATGATTCCCAAAGGCAAGAGAAATGGCTAGCACCTAGGTTTTCAGCCATTTAGCATCCAAACGTGGGAGTGAAGATCTGCCATATATAGGAACCCGACCTCTATCCACTCCCAGACCGTCCTAGGGTTTTTATTTCTTTAATTAATTAATTAAATGTTTGGCTGCCCTGGGTCTTTGTTGCTGTGTGTGGACTTTTCTGTAGGTGCGGCAAACTGGGGCTACTCTCTAGCTGCGCTGTGCTGACTTCTCATGGCAGTAGCCTCTCTTGTGCAGCACGGACCCCAGGATGCGTAGGTTTCACAAGCTGCAGCACGCAGTCTCAGTGATTGCGGTGCACAGGCCCTAGAGCACAGGCTCAACCGTTGTGATGCTCGAGTTTACTTGCTTCACTGCATGTGGAACTTTTCCTGAGCAGGGATCGAAACTATGTCCCCTGGATTCTTAACCACTGGATTCTGAACCAGCTAGTTCCATCCTTCTGATATTTCTCTTCTTCCTTCATGGCTGATCTCCTGATCCAAACTAACCACCCAAAGAGAAGTCTGGAAATTCACTAGCTGATAATCTGCTAAGCTTCTTTGACATGAGTACTAAGAGCCAAAAATGACTGAGAAATCATTACTATGATGTACTTTAGTATCCGTTGGCCTCATGGCCAACATGCTAACCCACCACTTGATAAATGATAGTTCTCACTGTCACTCTGATTTGGTACTGGGAAAGGTGCAGGAGGTGAGACGCGATATTACTCTCAGTGAGCCAGAGAGGTGATAAAATGCGGAGGACAGTCTTATGAAACCTGGGTGACACGCCAGGAGAAAAACCAATTCAGTTCAAAAAAGCCTTAAAAATAATGCAAGTCTTTGCTGACATTTTCTTTAGGAGGAAACCAAGGAGGAATTTCATCTCACCATACACAATGAAACTTCCAAAAATCCTCTTTTCAAGCTTCTGTCCCCCATTTCTCCTCCTTCTGTCTTCTGCTGTCCTTTCCTTGTTCTCTTGTCTCCTTATTACCCCTTTGCCTCTTTCTTCTCCTTCCTCAGGTGAAGAAAGAGGCTGCTCCTAAATTTGTTCTCTTAACTTTGTCAGAGATCTGGCAGCTGACTGAGCCAGCCAAGAATCCTCTCCCTTGAAATTAGGGAGTGGCAAGGGATTGGTACTGTATACATTGAAATTTTAATGTTTCTCTTTGCTTCATCTCATGACAGCAGTATTAGTATCAGATCAGTTCCAGGCTCTCTGGGGCCTCCAGTTTTATCCGCAGATCCTTAGAGCAGCTGACAAAGGATGGGAAGGAGGATTCCTCCCTGCTGTCCTTGGACCACTGACCAGTTTTCATGTTGCTCCTCAAAAACTGACCACTACCCTTCCAACACTTCAGTTTGAACCCACTAATACAGTAGTTGTTATCGGATCCACTTGCTTTCTTTACCGTTTCACTAAACTCCTTCTAATAATCTCATCTCAAAAATCTCAATCTTGGGATTTCCCTGGTGGTCCAGTGGCTAAGACTCTGTGCTCCCAATGCGGGGAGCCCAAGTTCGATACCTGATCGGGGAACTAGATCCCACACGTCGCAGCTAAGAGTTTGAATGCCACAACTAAAAGATACCCCACGTGGAACCCACAACTGAAAAAAAGAACGGCATGCTGCAAGGAAGACTGATGACCCCAAGTACCAGAACTAAAACCTGATGCAGCCAAATAAATATATAGATAGTAAAAAAAACCAACAACCCTCAATCTTATCCTCCCCATGATTCAGACTGTCACACCAGCCCAAGGTTAAATGTTATCTACCCAACTCTGAATTCAGGTTTGTTGGCTGGTGTCCTGTTCACCATACAATAATATTGAAGAAGAATTCTATTTTCTTCTGTTTACCCATATCCATGGGACTCACATTTGGTATGACTCATGGGAACTAGAATGCTGAAGAAGTGACAGTTGTGGCCAGCACCCAACTTCCATTATTTTCTGAAGGATAAAGAAATAATATTGTGCCAAACTTATTAGTCAAGCTTCTCTTTGGAGGCAAGTGACAGGAACTCAATTCATGCTAACTTAAGCAAAAAAAAAGAGAGAGAGAGAGAGAGAGAGAGAGAGAGAGAGAGAATTTGTTGGCTCACTGAACTGGGAAATCCAGGAGTTTGGACTGGCCACAGGCACAGCCAGACCTCAGGTTTAAACAAAACTGTCAGGGTGTGTACTCTAAATCTCTCCTTTCTGCTTGCCCCTTCTTAGGAGTCCCCTTCTTTCCTATCTCAAAATAGCCCCCCACCCCCAATAAAAACAGCTTCCTTGATACACTTGGGAATCCTGTTGCTGGCAGCTACCAACTATGACATCCCCATTCAGCAACACCAGCAGAAACCAAAACTAACTCGGTATTCACATATTCGTTCCAGGGAGAGCCTCTAATTGATTCTGCTTAGTTAAAATGCCCCACTTTGGACTACTGCTGCCGGAGGGATGGTTTAACTAGGCTAAATCAAACCACAAGCAATAGAGGACTGACGTCCCCAGAGGAATAAATGCTGGAGAGAGACGTTACATGTCTCCACTACAGAAACAGGAGGGAGGGGAAGACAGCATTTGGGAGTCAAAGGACTCACGTTCCTCTGCTCGTTTATCAGTTGGGTGATTTTTGACTTGCCACTTCTTTCTGAGCCTCAGTTCCTCAAGTACAAAATGGTTACATGGCAGTTACTAGTTACAATATTAAATGATATGTTGCACTGTCTCTGTATGGTACCAGGTGATCTTTCAGATAATGGAAAACTGACTTTAGTAGCATTGAAACTGTGCCCTCCGTCCTCTTACTTTTATATGGATATATTTATAGAGCACTTTACATTTTACCAAAGGCTTTTTTCATCTACCATACAAATTGCAAAAATGAAGTTCAAGAGGCGGCAATGCCTAGACTATAAGCCGAAATTAACTTATTTGTGTAACTGTGGCCCCACACAGACACACAAAATACATGACCATCCTGCAACTGAATCATTTCCTGGACTGAGAAGTGGCAGAGACCCGCTCCGGGACAAAACGCACGCAGGCATCCACCTCTTAAGGCAGCGATCCTAGGAGCACGTCCGCACAGCCTCTCCTCCAGGGAGGGGAGCCCAGTCTAAGTTTAAGGAATTTCAGGGCCGAAAGGACTGCCGGCGAGTGAGTGTGTATGAGTGTGTGTGGCGGGGGGGGGGGGGNGGTTCAAAAGGTGAAAAGATTTCCTAGAGCCGGAGCCAAGACCAGACCTCCGGGTGGCCAGGGCCTTTCTGTCTGCCCTGATCCTTGCCTGCTATTCAGAGTCAGACTGACTACCCTGAACCGGTAGTTCCAGCCTCGGTTATCAGTTAATACCCTCTAGATCTTCCTCTCCCCGGGGGAAAATGTATCTGTCCTCTACCTCCTGTCTGTCTCAGGGTAGCTGAGGAAGTAGATCAGAACTGGCAGAATAGAAAAACTTCATGAGAGACAGTTTGAGCCAGAGGTTGGAAGAGAAGACTTGGAGGCAGACGGCCTGGAGGCCGAGCCCTTCCTCCTCCTAGGTGTCTTGGGCAAGCCACGCGACTTCTGTCTGCCTCTTGCCCCTCATCTGTAGATGGAAGATAATGTGAGGATGAACCAAATTAATATAGAAAGAGGTAGAACTGGCGCTTTGCATATAATAAAGCCATCAAAGAAATTACTCTGGGCTAGTCATTGTGCTGGGTTTCTTAAGTCCTATCCTCTCCTGGTGCTTCCCTCGGGGTATTGCATCCAGATTAATATACTGGGCCAGGCTCAGCTTTGGAGGAGTGACTTCAGGCTCCTCGCAGATAGTGGCTGGAGGGCAGAGGCTGGGGGACCCTGTTGGCTGGGACCTCCCAAAGCTGAGAGGTCCACAGCTGAGTACTAAGCCAAGGGGAAAAGGTTGTGTGCCAGAAGGAGGACCAGACAGGGACTCTCCGAGCTCTGCGCTTTTAGAGTGCCCAAGGTGGGGTGCTTGAGTAGGGGGAAAGCTGGGATTCAGTGCAATAGGGAGACAAAGGCCACTGCTAGATAGAATGTCAAATACTCCACTAGTTTCTGACCTTTTAGCTCTTGACCCTTCATTCAGTAAATTCCACAAGTGAGTGTGTGCATCTAATCCTCCCTTGCAAATTTCTTGAGAGCAAGCTCTGTGTTTTGGTCTCCTTTTTTCATCCTAGCTTAATAAAAAAACTCATCAACAAATGCTTGGATTTTTTTTTTTTTTATGAAATTATAACTTTTGTATCACTGAGTTAGGGGCTTGAGGAGAGGGTCCTAATTTTTAAGAAAAGGAGTTAAGAGTTTCCCTATCCAGTACCCTGACTTCTGAGTTAATTTGCCCTGGGGTTATGCAGAAAGTTAGAAACAGAAGCCAAGTCTCTGCCTTCGGTCTGATGTTATTTCCATGACATTGCACTGAACTTACAACGCAATTGGAAGGAAAAACAAACTCCCTAAAAGCTATAAAACAAAATAAGGTAGTGCATAGTTAATTCCTGACTGCATGGTTCAAATGGGAGGACTGTAATCCCCAGGGACTGGGATCAGTCGGAAAATGCTCCCTGCAGGAGAGGGCACCAGTCTTAAAAGATGGGTAGGATCCAGGACTATGAAGAGAAGAGACAATTCCTGGCTTTCCCTGAGGCCCTGGTGGTATTTAAAGATCAGTGAAGAAACCAGTCTGGTTAGAAGTTTGGTTTGGGTTGGGTCCCGGGGAGCGAGGGGGGTGTCAGGTTAAGTTGAATCCTTTTTTTTTTCTTTTGGACACACTACTTGCAGGATCTTAGTTTCCCAACCAGGCATTAAACCTGGGCCCTCAGCAGTGAAAGCAGAGTTCTAACCACTGGACATGCAGGGGAGTTCCAGAATGATAAGTTGAGATTTCAGGAAATTTCAAATACCAGGATAAGGAGTTTCGACCTTGGTCTGTGGATAATTGGGAAACACTGAAAATAGACACCGAGCTAGGTGCTGTACCAAGATGAGACACCAACCAGATATCTGCCAACTTGGTCTGATTTGCATCTTTCGTAGACAGTTGCTTGCCATATATGTGCATTTATTTATACCCACACAAGAAGGAAACTCCACTCACCAGTTCGTCTATATTTGTTTCGTCTCCAAATGTACACGATATCTGTGTGGGAACAGAGGAAAGAGAGGGAGATTCAGAGTGTGCGTGCCTGCTGTCGAGCAGACACTTTCATCTGTTGATATCTCAGACATCCCTGTGTGTAACCCTCATGATCTTGTGGAGTGTGAGTTTTGCTGCTGCTGTAACACCAGAGATGGTAAGTGGTAAGTGACTTACCCAGATCATGGAGCTAGGAAGTGGTGGAGCCAGAAGTCAAACTCAACTTTGATCCCGAAGCCCTTTCCAGCCCCCTGAGAAGGCACAGGAGCTGCCTTCCCACTCTCAGTTTCCTGCTTAGAGAGGCCAAGTGTGCAGATGACCCAGCTGGACTCACATTTCTAGGAGTGCTTTCTTATCCCTGGTTTCCTATTTTTATCTTTCCAGGCTTCCCCAGTGGTTCAGAGGTAAAGAATCCACCTGCAGTGCCGGAGACTCGGATTCAGTCCCTGGTTCTGGAAGATCCCCTGGAGCAAGGAATGCTACCCNGGACTCACATTTCTAGGAGTGCTTTCTTATCCCTGGTTTCCTATTTTTATCTTTCCAGGCTTCCCCAGTGGTTCAGAGGTAAAGAATCCACCTGCAGTGCCGGAGACTCGGATTCAGTCCCTGGTTCTGGAAGATCCCCTGGAGCAAGGAATGCTACCCACTCCAGGATTCTTGCCTGGAGAATCCCATGGACAGAGGAGCCTGGCAGGCTACCGTCCATGGGGCTGCAAAAGAATCAGACGTGACTGAGCGAATAAGCAACAGTGAAATGCTTATCTATTCTCACCTTTTCTAGTCTTATTTTTAAGATTAGAACTCCTCTTTCAATAGGCTTCAGCAAGCCCTCGACCCAATTTAGCCCTTGACCTAATTGTGCATTATTTTATGTACAGAGGGCTCCAACAGTTGTATAAGCTTCAGGCCAGATAAAACCTGGGTCAGCCTCATCTGGATGACTTAACTCCGTTATTTAAAGTAACTCAAGTTACTATCTGAGACTTAATTTCCTTGTCTGTGTAAAAAACATCATAGACTCTGGTGTACTAGCTGAACATCTGTTGACACATAGGACTAAAGATACTGAAGTAACTTAAACATCCTGATCTTTCCTCACCTTAGGTATAAAAAAAATAAAAAGAAAAAACCTAGTGGATGCCAAAAGACACATATATCCCATGTTCATTGCAGCACTATTTACAATAGCTAGAACACGGAATCAACCTAGATGCCCATCAAAGGATGAATGGATAAAGAAGCTGTGGTACATATACACAATGGAATATTACTCAGTCACATAAAGGAAGGCATTTGAGTTAGTTCTAATGAGGTGGATGAACCTAGAACCTTTTCTACAGACTTAAGTGAGTCAGAAAGAGAACGATAAATATCATATTCTAATGCACATATATGGAATTTTGAAGAATTTATTTACAGAGCAGCAGTGGACAAACCGGAGAAGGCAATGGCACCCCACTCCAGTACTCATGCCTGGCAAATCCCATGGACAGAGGAGCCTGGTGGGCTGCAGTCCATGGGGTCGCTAAGAGTCCGACACGACTGAGCAACTTCACTTTCACTTTGCACTTTCATGTATTGGAGAAGGAAATGGCAACCCACTCCAGTGTTCTTGCCTGGAGAATCTCAGGGATGGGGGAGCCTGGTGGGCTGCTGTCGCTGGGGTTGCACAGAGTTGGATGCGACTGAAGCGACTTAGCAGCAGCAGCAGCAGCAGCAGTGGAGAAACAGACTCAGAGAACAGATTATGGACATGGGGAGAGTGGAGGGGAGAGTGAGATGTATGGAGAGAGATGGAAACTTACATTACCATATGTAAAACAGATAGCCCATGGAATTTGCTGTATGGCTCAAGAAACTCAAACAGGGGCTCTGTATCAACCAAGAGGGGTGAAATGAGGAAGGAGGCAGGAGGGGAGTTCAAAAGGGAGGAGATATATGTATATCTGTGGCTGATTCATGTTGAGGTTTAACAGAAAACAACAAAATTATGTACAGCAATTATAAAAATAAATTTAAAAAACAAAAAAAAAACCTAATGGATCTATTTATCAAGCAGTTAGGTCCAAACAATTTTTTTTTTTTAATTTTAGCTGTACTGGTCTTTGTTGCTGTGGGGTGTGCGGTGGCTTTCTCTAGTGTGGGCTGCCCTCTAGTTGAGGTGTCCAGGCTTCTCATTGCGGTGGCTTCTCTTGCTTTGGAGCACAGACTCTAGGGCATGCAGGCTCAGCAGTTATGGCACACCAGCTTAGCTGCTCCATGGCATGTGTGATCCTCCCGGACCAGGGATTGAACCTGTGTCCCCTGCATTGGCAAGTGGATTCTTAACCACTGGCCCACCAGAGAAGTCCCCGCCTAAATCTTTGTTTAAGGTTTGCCACAGTGTTATTATTCAGCCTGTGCTCAGTCCCTCAGTTGTGTCCAACTCTTTGCAACCCCATGGACTGCGGCTCACCAGGCTCCTCTGTCCATGGGATGTCCGAGGCAAGAATACTAGAGTGGTTGCCATTTCCTTCTCCAGGGGATCTTCCCAACCTAAGGACTGAACCAACATCTCTTGCATCTCCTGCACTGGCATGCGGATTCTTTACCACTGTGGCATCTGGGAAGCCCTTATCACTGAACCATCTACAGGAAATCTTCCTGAAGTTGCCCTGTTCCTGCTGTCTCTCCAATCTGGGCCATGGCTATTTACATGACGTTAACAATATAAGGAATAATGGTGGTTTGTTGGAAGGCCTGGGCTCCAGTTCTGGATCTGTCACTTGAGAGCTCCAATGCCTTGACCATAAGTTTCTCCTTCCAAAATTCCTTCCAGCTTTAAATATGTACGGATCTACACTCAGTCTTTCTCCTGAGCAATCAGAATTTTTTAATGAACTTGACTTTAAGTTGACCTTAGAAGACTGCTGTTGTTCAGTTGTTCAGTTGTGTCCAACTCTTTGTGACCCCACAGACTGCAGCACACCAGGCTCACCTGTCCTTCACCATCTCCCTGAGCTTGCTCAAACTCATGTCTGCTGAGTCGTTGATACCATCCAACCATCTCGTCCTCAGTCGTCCCCTTCTCCCCCTGCCCTCCGTCTTTCCCAGCATCAGGGTTTTTTCCAATGAAAAGGGAAATATTTCTTCTGTTGTACATACGTTGGATGCTAGGAAGCTGCAGAGTGTGCCATCTTCAAGTCAAATAAAAATTCCATTTTGAGGGAAGGAGAGGGTGAGACAAACTGAGACAGTAGCACTGAAACCTATGCATTACCACGTGTAAAACAGATAGCCAGTGAGAATCTTCTGTATGATGCAAGGAGCTCCAACCCAGTGCTCTGCGACAGCCAAGAGAGGTGGGATGGGGTGGGGCGGGGGGTAGGAGGTTCAAGAAGGAGGGACACGTATGTACCTATGGCTGATTCATGTTGATGTATGGCAGAAACCAACACAATATTGTAAAGCAACTATCTTCCAATTAAAAATAAAAATCCCATTTCACATCAGGCAAATTTATGAGAAGAGGGAAGAAAAAAAATAACAGTCTATGCAGGGGGGCTTTTGGGATGATGGAAATGTTGTTTCTTGATCTGAAAACAAGTAACTGGGTGTGTTCAGTTCAGGAAAATTCATCACACTGTACACTTTTGGTATTTGCATCTCTATGTCTGTGTGTGTGTGTGTGTGTGTGTGTGTGTGTAAGACTTTACAAAAAAAGGAGGAAAGCAAATTGCAGAACTGAAGCAATATATAAGTTACACAGAAATATAACACAGTGTTTTTAAAATTAAAAATAAAACCAAAAAATCATGACAATAAACTGTCAAGATGTTCCTGTGTTGTTTGTGATAGGGTTTGTTTGTTTGTTTGTTTTTAATGGTACATAGTATGCTGCTGCTGCTAAGTCACTTCAGTCGTGTCTGACTCTGTGCGACCCCATAGACGGCAGCCCACCAGGCTCCCCCGTCCCTGGGATTCTCCAGGCAAGAACACTGGAGTGGGTTGCCATTTCCTTCGCCAATGCATGAAAGTGAAAAGTGAAAGGGAAGTCGCTCAGTCATGTCCGGCTCTAAGCGACCCCATGGACCGCAGCCTACCAGGCTCCTCCATCCATGGGATTTTCCAGACAAGAGTACTGGAGTGGGGTGCCATTGCCTTTTCCGGTACATAGTATTCCATAGTACAAATGCAGAATAGTTTTTGTTTTGTTCTGTTTTTCTTTAATTTGGGGGCTACACTGGGTTTTCACTGCTTTGAGTAGTCTTTCTCTAGTTGCGGCGAGCAGGGGCTACTCTCCTGTTGTGGAGCATGGGCTCTAGGAGCAGAGGCTTCAGCAGCTGTGGCACGCGGACGCAGTAGTTGTGGTACACAGGCTTAGCTGCTCTGCAGCACGTGGAATCTTCCTGGGCCAGGGGTCAAACCCATGTCCCCTGCATTGGCAGGCAGATTCTTTACCACTGGATCACTAGGGAAGTCCTGTGATAAGGTTTTAAAATAAATTTTAAATCATTTGAAAGAAGAAATAAAACCAACCTCTTGCCAGCTCCTAGGAAGCTTTAAGACTTGGGCCAGGAAGAGGGAGTCTCTGTTCCTTCTGCATGAAATAGGAGGATTTTTGAAAGGTGCTCCTTTGTTCCTGCTCTTTTCCCTGTCATACTACTGAAGGTCAGATGCTGAGCCAGTGCAGGCCCATTACGGGAACTCCCTGGCAGTCCACTGGTTAGGACTCTGTGCTTTCACTGCTGAGGGCCCGGGTTTCAATTCCTGGCTGGGAAACTAAGATTCTATAAGCTGGGCAGCCTGGCCAAAAAAAAAGAGAGAGAGAGACAGTTTATTAGGATATTCTGCAGAATTAGTACAAGCAAAATCCACATTGCTCAAGAATTCAGGATTAGCTAAGCAACCATCCTGAAAAGCCAGGAGACAGAAGTCTCTGCTCATCTCAGGGCACTGGTGGGTTACCCGTGCTCATCTCCAGAGCTTGGAGTCGAGGAAGCAACCGGTTTCCAGAGGCTGCAGGAAAGAGCACTGGACACCCGTGTCCTAGCCTTTGCTTAGCCTCAGTGACTCAGGTAGCTGAGTGAACACCACTTCTTTAAAATGATGAGTTGAGGGCTGCCCTGGTGGCTCAGTGGTAAAGAATCTGCCTTCCAATGCAGGAGACACAAGTTCAATTCCTGATCAGGGAAGATCCCACATGTGTCGCACAGTAACTAAACCAGTGAGCCCCAACTGTTGAGCCTGCGCTCTAGAGCCTGGGAGCCGCAATTACTGAAGCCCACCTACCGTAGAGCAGAGCCCATGCTCTGCAACAAGAGAAGCCACTGCCTGTGCCTCACAACTAGAGAAAAGCTTGAGAAGCAACAAGAGCCAGCACAACCATAAAAAAATAAATAAAATGATTTTTTAAAATGATGAGTAGACACTGGCAAAGGTCTCTTCTGGCTTGATAATTCAGTCATTTTGTGATTTAGTGATGCTAAGAGAAGCGTTCATTGTCTTAACGAAACTGCAAAGAACACATCCACTCTGGAAAGAATAGTGAAAGCAGTTTTTAAAAACATCACAAGGCCAGGGGCCCAGATGGGCGATGCAAAGCAAATATATGTATATAACTAACGTCAAAGATGAGTTTGAGCAGGCTTTGGGAGTTGGTGATGGACAGGGAAGCCTGGCATGCGGCAGTCCATGGGGTTGCAAAGAGTCAGACACAACTGAGTGACTGAACTGAACACCAGAGATAAGGCCAGAACAGGAGGCTCCAACGGCAGTAGCAGGAGAGAGCTGAAATTATGGGGCTGGAAATGCAGGCCAGCTTAATGAATAGGACATGGGAAAACCACGTGATGATACACATGCACCCAGATAGAAGTAAACATGAAAAGTGGGTTGCCGCTGCTTTTTGATTCCATCAGTGCTGTGCTATGATTGGGAAAACCTTTTACACAAGGGTTTAGAATTTAAGGGAAAGTGCAGATCTTGTTCATATTCACACACTTTCTCTGCTGGTGCAAAGGGGTAAAGGAGAGAGTGACAGATTCTTTCTGTTACAGAGTATCAAGGAATCAGACAAGCCACTCTGACTTCAGTGTCCTCAACTGTAAAATGAGGGCCATGCATAATAAAACTTCCTCAAAGGGTGATTACGATCTAACTCTCAGAGCATGCAAGCCCCTGCTCAATACAGTGGCTATTATTATTTATTCTATTATTCGTTGTTGCTAAATCTTTAAGTCCTGTTGACTCTTTGTGACCCTCAAGGATTGCAGCCCACCAGGTTCCTCTGTCCATGGGATTTCCCAGGCAAGAATACTGGAGTGGGTTGCCATTTCCTTCTCTAGGGGATCTTCCCGACCCAGGGATCAAACCCTCATCTCTTGCATTGGCAGGTAGATTCTTTACCACTGAGCCATATTACTTACTACACTATGACGAAGCTCCAGAAAGTCACTCAGAGTCCCTTCAGCCACTCAGATTTGGGAAATCTAGTATTGTGACTTGCCAAGCAAGTCCTGCATGGAAAGGCACTCCAGTTTTGGAGAAGAAGAGATTTTTTTTTTCTCCTCTTGGCATTTTGAATTCACCTTTATTATAGCTCTTATCCATTTAAATGTTAATATTTTGTGGGATGAGGTGAGAGTGAAGTCACTTGTATGCACAATGTTGTTTGTTTTCTATTTTATTCTCTAAGGTTCCAGCAATATGGGACTTATTAAAAATTATTTATGTATTTATTTTATTTTTGGCTCTGTCTGGTCCTAGTTGTGGCATGCGGGATCTTCCCTTGTGGCACGATGCAGTCTCTTCCCTGGGGCTCAGGAGCTGTCACTGTGCACAGGCTTAGTCACCCCGGGGCATGTGGGATCTTAATTCCCAGACCAGGGATTGAACCTACATCTCCCACATTGGAAGGCAGACTCTTAACCACTCAACCACCAAGGAAGTCCCTATATGGGACTTTTTAAAAAATTGAAATGTATTTGATGTATAACATTGTGTAAGTTTAAATTGTACAACATCTTGAACTGATACATTTACAATGTGATTACCATTGGAGCATTAGCTAGCACTTTGATCACATCATAAAACTACTGAATTTTTGTGGTGGGAAGACTTAAGATCTAGTCTCTTGACAAGTTTGTTTATAAAACAATACGGTTGTCCATAATCCCTATACTGAGCCCTAGATCTCCAGGACTTACTCATCTATAGTTGCAAGCATGTTTGTATCATTACAGTGGCCCAATGGTAAAGAATCTGGCTCACAATGCAGGAGATGCAAGAGACTCAAGAGATGGGGGTTCAATCCCTGGGTGGGGAAGATCCTCTGGAGTAGAAAATGGCACCACGCTCCAGTATTCTCACCTGGGAAATCCCATGGACAGAGGAGCCTGGTGGGCTACAGTCTGTGAGGTTGCAAAGAATCAAGACATGACTGAGTGACTGACTGCACACACACACTCCCTTAAACAATACCTCCCCTAATCTGCCACCCCCCCAGACCCTGGTAACCACCATTCCATTCCATTTTTACCAGGTTTTTTTTTTCTTTTTTTTAAGATTCCACATAAAAGTGATATCTTATGGTATTTGTCTTTCTCTGATTTATCCCACCTAGCATAACGCCCTAAAGATTAAATTATGTATATCTGGTATCTTCTTTTGCCATTCATCCTTCTACCTGTACTTAGGAAGCAGAGATTTCTTCTCCCCCTCAACCCCTACTTTTGCCACAGGGCTTGTGAGATCTTAGTTCCCCCACCAGGAAATGAACAAAGTCTCCAGTAGTCTGGCTGGACCCCAGGCTCTTGGCAGTGAAAGTTTCGAGTCCTAACCACTGGATGGCCAGGGAATTCCCCTCTCCGTCCCCCCTCCCCCCACGCCCTCCCCGAATTCTTAATAGGAATAATTCCATAACACCAGCACTTTGAGGACTTCTTGGCCTGATCCCAGGGGAGCCTCTGCATCTGTTAGCAGGCTGCATCCTGAGCATTTCAATAATACTGTGAAGGAAGCTTACCTGGAGGGAGGAGGGCAGCTGTCTGAAAGAGAGAATTCCGGCCGATTCCTCTTTCAAGATACCCATTGGGTGGTATCCTTTCAAAACTTCAGGGGAACAGAAAATGGTGGGGAAACTGAGAATCAAGAACTGGCCAAAGTCCCCAAGTAGTCTGAATGTCTGAGTCCAAAAGGCTCTGAAATTTTCTTCACGTTTTTAATGAAAGGAGGCACGTGGAGCAGAGACCGGGTTACCTGTTCAAGACCTCGGAGTCTTTCTCTGATCAGTATGCATGGGTGTAGTAAGTCTGGCCATTCATTCAGTGCGACTGGAAATATAAATTAGTACAGTCTTTGTGGAGAACAATTTAATATTAAGAATCAGGAACTTCAAAAATATTTTTATCCTTTGAATCTTTAAAAAATACGATTACATTTTGCTACAGCTGGACGTTAGCACAGAACCATACAAACGACGTGTTCATGGATATGGGAAATATTTTCAAGCTGTTAAACACAAAAATCAAGATACCCCAAATAATTTACACAGAATTATCAATTATGTAAAAAGAAAAAAAAATACATAACCTCATATGAAGAAATATCCCCAAATGTCAATTGTTTGCTTGTGGTTAGTGGAATGATGGGTACTTTTTGTTTTTCCCTCTTTCTTTTTGGTCTGATTAGTTACACTTCTGTACCGGGCCCAGTTTATACAGTAAGAACATTTTACTTTGATTATGTGGTGGCAGGCGGAGGTTGAAGCCGACCTCAAATCTCCTTGGGTTCCTTCCCAATTCTTTGAATCAGGTTAATTTCCTCCTGGTTAATTTCCCCCTTTTAAAAGTGTGGAAGCCTCCGCAGGGCTCTTCAGACAAGCTCAGGGAGGCTGGAAAGAAGATTCGAAAGGCTGAGGCGCAGGAGGGAGGCGTGCTCTTCCGCGCGTTCCTGCCCCTCGCCTCCCGAGTCGTTTGCACTCCGGTCGCCCCCAGACAGCGCAGGGCCANTGAAGGGACTTAGCAGGCACCCATGCCCTCACCCAATAGGACTCTGAGCTCTCACTGCCAAGGGCAGTGGGTTTAGTTTCTGGTTGGGGAAATAAGATCTCCAAGCACCGCAGCAGGGTCAGTAAATAAATAATAAAAAATTGGGAGGGACTTCCCCAGTGGTCCAGTGGCTAAGACGCCATGCTCCCCATGCAGGGGTCCTGGGTCGCCTGGTCAGGGAACTAGATGTCACGGCTAAGAGTTCTAGAGCTGGAAGTAAAGACTGAAGATCATACATACCTCAATTAAGACCCAGTGCAGCCAAATACGTACATATTTTTAAAATAATAATTTAAGAAAATCTTAAAGTTGAGTATATTCTTCTTTTCGCCTTCTTTCTCTCCCTCTTTCTTTGTAAGAAATGAACAAAAATAAACCAAACCTGGGACCCATCTAAGTGCAGGGCCCGACACAACTACACAGGTGGTACTACCACAAAACCAGCACCCTTTCAAAGACTCTCTTCACAATGTATTCTAGTCACTAGATAGGAACCTGGCAGATACAGATTAAGATCAAACCAGGAAGTTAGCATGACAAGTAATGAGATAAATCACTTCGCTGATGAAGTGAGAACAGTCACTTTGGTGACCGTCCGATCAGAGATGTATCGCTGGGGTCTAATACGGAGGAAACCATGCACAAACCCAAACGGGGGGACAAGCCTACAGAAGGGCCTGTAATATTAAAAAATGTCACAGCTGTGAAAGTAAAGGAAAAATCACAGAGCTTTTCTAGATGGAAGGAGATTTGAAAGCTGTAAGAGCTGAGTGCACTGTGTGGCCCTATGTTGTGGCCTTTTCTTAAGAAGGGCATTATTGAGACAAGGGTGAAAGTCTTATCTCAAATATCTTGTACTATTCTTTCCATGTAAAGTTTTTTTCTTATCTTTTTTTTTTGGCGGGGGAGGGCTGCATTGGATCTTCATTGCTGTGCTTCGGCTTCTCCAATTGCAGTGCTCACACTCAGTAGTTGCGGCGCACGGGCTTAGTTGCTCCGCAGCACATGGGATCTTAGTTTCCAGACCAGGGGTCAGGATCGAACCGGTGTCCCCTGCATTGGAAGGTAGATTCTTAGCCACTGGACCAGCAGGGAAGTCCCTCTTTTGGTATAACTTCTCTAACTTTGAAATTATTGCAAAAGATAAAGAAAACTTGCCATTACACACACCTCTCCAAATTAGCTTTTCCTCTAGGCATCTGTTAATAGCAGCAACTGTCTCCCAAGTGCCCAAGTTCAAAAGCTTTGAGATCACTATGGATTCCTCTCCCCTGCTGCTCTTTACCCCACCAACCAACCACTCACTAAGTGCTGTCAATTTTTAAAATAAATATTGCTCATAAGGACTTCCCTGGTGGTCCAGTGGCTAAGACTCCGTGCTCCCAATGTAGGGTGCCAGGGTTCCATCCTTGGTCAGGGGACTAGATCCCACATGTTGCAGCTAAGAGTTCCCATGACACAACTTAAAAAAAAAAAACCAAACATGTTTGTAGCAACTAATAGACTGAAAATCCTGAGTGCTGCAAGTACGACTTGGTGCAGTCAAATAAATAAATAAAAATGAAAACAAAAAAATATTGCTCACGTAGCCACCTTTTAAGTTAAACTCCCATTTTTGTTTGTTTTAGTGACATGTCTTTCCTCACATAATTGTTTTAGGGAGTGCCTGTGAAAAGAATGTATATAATGTAAAGCAGGGCAGATTAGATAGAAGGTCCTATTACTCCATCTTCAGTCTGGATTACTGCTGTTTACTGCTGTAATCTCCTAACTGGTCTTCTTGTCTTTGGTTGCTCCCTTCAACAGCCCAGTGTGTATATGGTTACCAAAGTAATCTGCCTAAAAGCACACCTTTATCCTTTCCGGGCCTTCCTTCCCATAGTTGACGGTGGGACTTAATCCATTTTCTCTGGGACGTCTGATGTTCCAAGAGCTGAACCAAGGTGGTCTGCCCTTGTGACCCTTCCCCAATTCATAGAGAAAAGAACATTTAATGGGTAAAATTTCCTCAACTTGTAAGTCCCCCCTGCTCCATTTGTTTTTCTATAGTAAGGATCCAAACTTTTATCTGCTAGCATTGAAGTGTTAGTCGCTCAGTCATGTCTGACTCTTGGCAGCCCCATGGACGGTAGCCCGCCAGGCTCCTCTGCAATTCTCCAGGCAAGAGCACTGGAATGGGTAGCCATTCCCTTCTCCGGGGTGGGGGTGGGGGTGTCTTCCCCCTGAAGAGGACCCAGGGGTGGAACGTGTGTCTCCTGCATTGGCAGGCGGATTCTTTACTGTCTGAGCCACCAGGGAAGCCCAACTGCTCGCACTGACTGATGACAAACCGGACGAACAAGCAGCAAGTAAACAGTAAAAGATTTGGCAACTGCAGGTCATATTTATTTTAACAGCTTGATTTTCTCCCAGGCACTCAGGCTGGTAGTTGCAATCATTACAATGTTAAAGATATGGTCTTTTTCTTTCTTCAAAATTGTTTCTCTTTGGGATGATGGAATGAAATACATCAAAATTTCATCATAGCACATTAGAGAAAACACCACCCTCCCACGTAAATACTTTGGCCTCTTCTTCAGAGTTTATTCAACCTTATCACTACTACTCCCCTTCATGAATCCTTGACTTCAGAGAAAGTTTTCTAATCTCTGTCCACATTTGCTTTTTTTTTTCCCCTTTGCATAAACAATTTTATCTCCCTGGAACTCTGTCCTGGCCCACGCCTTGCATACAAATCCCATCCAGCGTTAAAGGAACAAACCAAATCTCTACTTGGTGAAAACCTCTAAAATCATAACAATCTCTTGTTCTAACTCACAATTGTATGTTGCTATGAAANCTTTGCATAAACAATTTTATCTCCCTGGAACTCTGTCCTGGCCCACGCCTTGCATACAAATCCCATCCAGCGTTAAAGGAACAAACCAAATCTCTACTTGGTGAAAACCTCTAAAATCATAACAATCTCTTGTTCTAACTCACAATTGTATGTTGCTATGAAAAGTGCATGGGAAAAAAACAGAATGGTATACAACAGTGTTCTTCAAACATAAAAGAACATAAGAAATATCCGGGAATTTTTTAATTCAAATTATTTACCTATTTGGCTACACTGGGTCTTAGTTGCTGCATGTGGGTTTTTTTTTTTTTTTTTTTAAGATGCAGCATCTTAAAAAGGGGTCCCCGTAAAGGAATCTTTAGTTCTGGCATGTGGGATCTACTTCCTTGACCAGGGATCTAACTCGGGCCCCCGGCACTGTGAGCAGGGAGTCTTAGCCACTGGACCACCAGGGAAGTCCCTCCAATTGTTTCTTTTCTATAAGAAACCTTCCTGTTACATTAAAGTTCCCTTAATTGCAAGGATCCAGTTCGCCTTTATAATCCTTTATAGAGTCTCAAAGAGAAACAACTTTTTTAAGTACAAAAGGATGGTATCTTTGTTAAATACACTGATGACAAGTGGATGGGGGCTCATGAAAAACTCAGTTATTAGTGTTTCAATGATTTAGCAAGGGAGTAAATAAATAAATAAAGTTGGGCTTTTCCACAAGACTATCTTGTGATAGAGCCATCATTCTCCACTCGGGGTGCGTGCCCTCCCAAATTCTAGATCACGTTATGCACCCCGATTTTTATGCACTCTCCCAGAATCATCAGCACAGAGTCATAGGAGTGTCATATCCCTCGAGTATACTGGGATTGAGAACCATCATAATAGGAATTGAAGGTGTTGGTGGTATTTGTTAAGATAAGGTTATTTCAGTCCTACTGGGTTAGAACTATGCCTTTCTGAGAGTATATAACTTCTTAGTTCTTTGACAGCTGATGAGTAAGGGAGTCTACTAGACGAAGTGGGGTAGAATATGCCAGGTCTAGGAGTTAACCTGTGTCTCCACACCAGCAGGCAGGGCAGGCCACCCCAACAGTTCACCTGCTCTTGCCACAAGCATTTCTAGACCACTTGAGCTTCCACTCATGTGTGATGGTGCACTCAGGAGAAGGCAAAGCCTCTCATTCCCAGCTTCTGCCACTCATCGGCACCTGTGTATTTTTCCTTACAGTACACGTACACTTTTTTTTTTTAATTTTGGCCATACCACTCAGCATATGGGATTTTATTTATTCATTTATTTGGCTGCACTGGGTCTCGGTTACAGCACTCAGGATCCTAGTTCCCTGATCAGTGAACCCGTGTCCCCTTCATTAGAAGTGTGGAATCTTAACCACAGACTCCCAGGGCAGTCCCCAGATTATTTTTTTCTTATTCCTCACAGGTAGGATTTTTGGGGAAGTAAATCTCTTCCTCTGTAAGGAAACTGAGAAATTAAATGATCCCCCCCGCACCCAACCATGAAGCCGAGTGGAGCAACCCTGTCAGAAATGCCTAAGACCCCTCCCGCACCATCTCGTGTTTAGGAAATAAACGAGACAGCCTCAGCGGCTGAGTGTGAGGTGCTGGCAGAACACCCAAAGCACAAACACCCTANCCCCCCCGCACCCAACCATGAAGCCGAGTGGAGCAACCCTGTCAGAAATGCCTAAGACCCCTCCCGCACCATCTCGTGTTTAGGAAATAAACGAGACAGCCTCAGCGGCTGAGTGTGAGGTGCTGGCAGAACACCCAAAGCACAAACACCCTATAAATCAGGGGAAAGAGAGGATAACGTGAGGGAGAGTGGCTGTCCTCGAGGATAGAGATTTGGGAGTCGTCATCACAATCGGGTGAAGCTGACAGTACTGAGCACCTCTCAGGCAAGACCGAGAGAATGTCCACAAACAGGAGGTCGCTACAGATTCAAGGAACAGACCACGATTAAGGCACGGACCCCATGGACTGTAGCCTGCCAGGCTCCTCTGTCTACGGGATTCTCCAGGCAAGAATACTAGGGTGGGTTGCCAAGCCCTCCTACAAGGGATCTTCCCAACTCAGGGATCAGACCCGCGCCTCCTGCTTCTCCTGTGGGCATGCAAATACTTTACCGCTGAGCCACCCGGGAAGGCCCATGAGTGGAATGAGCACCCTTATAAAGGAGACCCCAGAGGTGAGGACNTTGCCAAGCCCTCCTACAAGGGATCTTCCCAACTCAGGGATCAGACCCGCGCCTCCTGCTTCTCCTGTGGGCATGCAAATACTTTACCGCTGAGCCACCCGGGAAGGCCCATGAGTGGAATGAGCACCCTTATAAAGGAGACCCCAGAGGTGAGGACACAGGAAGGAGGTATGGGGCCTGACTAGACATGGAATCTGCGGCACCTTGATCTCAAACTCCAGCCACCAGAACTGTGAGGAATAAATATCTGTGGTTTTTAAGCCCCTTGACCCACAGTATTTTGCTTTGGCAGCCCAGACTGGTCTGACACACCATGAGAGTAAAACTGCCACGAGGTGAGGGCTGAGACCCGGTTTCCTGGTTTAAGGAGAGGAGGGAGATATTAAAGAACAAAAGACAGACACACATGGAACTTGCAGGAAAGTGTTTAGTGAAGTGAAGGAGAGGAAAAGGGCTGAGTCCAATGATAACGGTGTAGAAACGAGTGGTTACCTGTGGGGTGAAGCATGTAAGGCACCTGAAAGACGCTAAACTCAGATAGTGTGGTCCCAGCACCAAAGTGGACTGAACCAGAAGCCCAGATGGGTGGGACACTGGTCATCCCAGGGGCCACGCTCGGAAACTTTGGCTCTCTCCCTCACCAACATGCACAATGCATGGTCATGAGGGTCTTTACTGCTCCAAGGCAGCTTGGCAAGAGATAAGGCTATACGTGAAACTGGGCTTAAAGACACATCTTTCTCTGTTCTTTCTTTAAAACTAATTCTTCCATTTTTAAATGTTATGTTTTAGTAGAATTAAGTAGATTCATGTTGCTGTGCAACCTCCCAACATCATCCATCTCCAGAACTTTTTCATCTTCCCAAAGTGAAATTCTGTATCTATTAAGTGCTTGGTGGGACTTCCCTGGTGGCCCAGCCATAAAGAATCTGCCTTTCAATGCAAGGGACGCAGGTTCAATCCTTGGTTGGGGAACTAAGGTCCCACATGCTGCGGAGCAACTAAGCCCATGCCCCGCAACTAGAGTCTGTGCACCAAATCGCAAGATCCTGCGTGGCACCATGCAGACCGCGCATGTCGCAACTAAGACCCGACACAGCCAAATAAATAACTTAAAAGATACAGTCTTGGTTTTAAAAGTAAAATAAATGCTTCGTACCCCTGGTAACCTCCATTCTACTTTCTGTCTCTATGAATCGGTCTACTCTAGGGACCTCCAATAAGTGGAACCACACGCCGTCCTTTGCCATCCACATCACAGCATGTGTCAGAAGCGCTTTCCTTTTTAAGGCTTGATACTGTTCCCCTGTATGTTACAGGCTTCCTGGGTGGCTCAGTCGTAAAGTATCTGCTTGCCAATGCAGGAGACTCGGGTTCAATTGCTGAGTCCAGAAGATCCCCCGGGGAAGGAAACGGCAACCCACCCCAGTGTTCTTGCCTGGAGAATCCCATGGACGGAAGAGGCTGGCAGGCTAGTCCATGGGGTCGCAGAGTTGGACATGGCTGTGCATATGTTGCCCTGCATTTTGTTTATCCATTCATCTGTCAGTGGATACTTGGGTTGCTTCTGCCCTTTGGTTATTGCAAATAATACTGCTATGAACATGGCTGTACAAACAGCTCTTTGAGTTGCCACTTTCAATTCTTTTGGGAATACACCCAGAAGTGAAATTGCTTGGATCGTATAGTAATTCTATGTTTGATTTTTTTGAGGAACCACCATATCTTTTCCATAGCAGTGGTCATTTTACCTTCCCCCCAGCAACACAGAAAGCTTCCAATTTCTTCACACATCCTTGCTAACACTTGCTATTTTGCGTTTTCAATAAGAACCATACTAATGGATAGAAAGTGGTTGGTTGGTTTTTTAAATAGATGCTTCTTCTTTAGATTACAAATTCTTCAAAAATTATATGAATATTAGCTTGATTCAAATGGAATCGAAGGGTTGAGCTGAAAAAAGATTTTCCTAAGTGTGGCAGTTTAAATATTCAAAACTCCCCCAAATTAGTTTAAAAACATGTTTCTATTAATGTCTGTCCTGGTTCCAAGACCTGAACTCAGATCAGTGGGGAAGGAGCGCCCTCTTGTGTCCTTTCTCTGCCAGTGTCAATGACTAAAGGTAGTGGAGAAACAACCCTTTCACTCCAAGGCCAACAAATTCCAGTCACGTGTCTACTGGGTAAAAGAACTTGTGAAAACTTGGACAGTGTGAAACTAGGGTCTTTTAAAGGAATCCCAATCTAGAAGGGGTAGAGGAACAAAATATATGCAGAAATAACAATAGAAGACTATGCAAAATGGATGGATTATCTATTAAGACTCTGCAGGAATTAGGTCAAGAGTCACATCAAAATACAAGTATGGCTGGTTACAAAGGAGCTCGGGTCAGCTCTCAGGTTTCTTTCAAGGCTCCAGTTCTAGAAGGTCCCTGACCTGTGAGGGCAGCCTCCCTGTCGTGACAAGCTTGCTATACACTCCCATCTTTGGGAGGGAGGCCCTGGAGACTTCTTCTGTGGTCCTTTCTTCCATGTAGTACCCTGCTCATGCCTACCTGCCTCTTGAGTTTCATCTCCTTCCCCCAACCCTCTGGGCTTCCTTGGTGGCTCAGATGGTAAAGAATCTGCCTGCAGTGCAAGAGACCCAGGTTCGACCCCTGGGTGGGGAAGATCCTCTGGAGAAGGAAATGGCAACCCGCTCTAGTATTCTTGCCTGGAGAATTCCATGGACAGAGGAGGCTGGTGGGCTCGAAAAGACTCAGACACAACTTAGTGACTAACACACACCTCCCCACCTCCCTAAACAGGCTGTTGATGGGCACACTGTCTCCATAGTCTTGATGCTCACAAAGATAATTATACAGAAAGTACAGCTTTCCGAGTTTTGCAGGTTTAAGCAGCGTGGGGACCAGTTACAGAGGATGAAGATGCTCTCTTGCAAACCTAGCTCCTTCAGGGAAGCAGACTTCAACTGGCCTCTTAGGGCCCTGAAGGAGACAGTCCTTACCTTGTCCGCATCCTGCTGGACTGCTGAATAAAGACAGAATCAAGGCATGGCGGTACACCGACCACATATCCAACTGGGTAGAAACTANCTCTCTTGCAAACCTAGCTCCTTCAGGGAAGCAGACTTCAACTGGCCTCTTAGGGCCCTGAAGGAGACAGTCCTTACCTTGTCCGCATCCTGCTGGACTGCTGAATAAAGACAGAATCAAGGCATGGCGGTACACCGACCACATATCCAACTGGGTAGAAACTAGGGAGCTCATTGGTGGAAAGAGCCATTCTTCAGAATCAGACACAGGTGTGTTTTTTATTTTTTTTTAAATATATCTTTTTAAAAAATTTACTCATTTAATAATTTTGGGCTACACACTGTAGCATGTGTGATCTTAGTTTCCTGACCAGGGATCGAGCCCACACCTCCTGCATTGGGAGGTGGAGTCTTTTTTATTATTTATTTTTGGCTGCACGGGGTTTTCACTACTGCGTAGGCTTTCCTCCAGTTGTGGTGAATGGGGGCTGCTCACTAGTTGTGACGCACATGCTTCTTCCTGCGGTGGGTTTTCCAGTTGCGAAGCACAGGCTCTAGGGTGCACGGGCTTCGGTAGCTGTGTTCTGTGGCTTGTGGACTCTTTCCCAACCAAGGATCGAACCCATGTGCCCTGCATTGGCAGGAGGACTCAACCACTGGGCCACCAGGGAAGTCTCCACAGCTTGCCTGGAGAATCCAGTGGACGGAGGAGCTTGGTGGTCGACAGTCNGCATGGGCTTCGGTAGCTGTGTTCCGTGGCTTGTGGACTCTTTCCCAACCAAGGATCGAACCCATGTGCCCTGCATTGGCAGGAGGACTCAACCACTGGGCCACCAGGGAAGTCTCCACAGCTTGCCTGGAGAATCCAGTGGACGGAGGAGCTTGGTGGTCGACAGTCCACTGGCTGCAAAGAGTCGGACACAACTGAGCGACTTCACTTTCACTTTCACTTTCTGCTGCTCTATGTCCGTGGCCCCCCAGGGCATGTTACTTTATCGCCATTCAGCAGCTCTGAGATGGGAATAACAGTCCCCACCTCCCTCCTCTGGTAAGATTCTCATGAAGCTTAAACAAGACAGAGTACACAGACCTTGAGGAAGTATCTAGCATCATAAATGCCCCTCTGCTTCCCCCTCTCACCGCAAACCTCCTCCCCAACTTGAGCATGCCATAAGTCTCCCGGCTGCATGGGCCTGAGACCTCTGGGGCAGCTGCACAATAACTGAGATTTTAGGTCACCAAGAGCTGTCTGGGAAGCAGAAGAATGGCTGCTTTGTTTCATACTCTCACGCAGGGTGCAGTGGGGAAGGTATTTCCAAACCGTCTTAATTACTTCCCAAGACTTTTTCCAGTTGCCCAAGCCAGCAACCTGGGAGTCATCCTTGACTGCTCCTTCTCTCTCATCTCCCGTACGTGTATTTCTAAAGCCTGTTACTCCTCCTTAAGACATTCCAAATCCTCTGGGTCTCTCCATCTCCCTCCATCGTTTTACTTTCACTCTCCATCGCTATTCCCTGGAAAACCACCACAGCTTCCTGAATGGCCCTCAATATCATCCCTCTTCCTCATCACCCAGCAGATAGAGCTCTTTCTAAATGCAAGTCTCTGGGGATGATGGGAGAAGTTGGGAGATTGGGACTGACACATATACACTACTGATTTGCGTGCATGCCTTGCTAAGCCCCTTCAGTCGTGTCCGACTCTTTGCAACCGCATGAACTGTAGCCCACCAGGCTCGTCTGCCCGTGGGATTCTCCAGGCAAGAATACGAGAGCGGATTGTCATGCCCTCCTTCAGGGGATCTTCCTGAACCAGGGACTGGACCTGTGTCTCTTAGTCACCTGCATTGGCAGCCTGGCTCTTTACCACCAGCACCGCCTGGGAAGCCCCACACTATTGACACTAAATATAAAACAGATAGCTAATGAGAATCTTCCATAGAGCACAAGGAACTCTACTCAGTGCCCCGTGGTGAGCTAGATGGGAAGGACATCCAAAAAAGACAGCAAGGGGATCCAAACCAGCGAATCCTAAAGGACATCAACCCTGAATATTCATTCGAAGGACTGATGCTGAAGCTCCAATACTTTGACTACTTGAAAAGCCAAACTCACTGGAAAAGATCCTGATCCTGGGAAAGATTGAAGGCAGGAGGCGAAGGGGACGACAGAGGATGAGATGGTTGGATGGCATCACCGACTCAATGGACATGAGTTTCAGCAAACTCCAGGAGATGCTGAAGGACTAGGCAGCCTGGTGTGCTTCAGTCTATGCGGTCACAAAGAGTCAGACACGACTGAACAATAATATGTACAGCGAAGTATATAGCAGAAACTAACACACCATTGTAAAGCAGCTATACTCTGATAAAAACTTAAAAATAAACACTACAGATTACAGAAAATAAATAAATAAATATTACAATAATTTGCTGTAGAAAAAAAAAAAAAGAAATCTGGTTTCAGCAAGTTGCTCCCCTACTTAAGACCACTTACTGATTACTTGCTTCCCTGGCAGCTCAGTTGGTAATGAAGCCACCTGCAATGCAGGAGACCCTGGTTGGACTCCTGGGTGGGGAAGATCCCCTGGAGAAGGGATGGGCCACCCACTCCAGTGGGTGGGCTTCCCTGGTGGCTCAGGTGATAAAGAATCCACCTGCAATGCAAGAGTCCTGGGTTCAGTCTCTGGGTTGGGAAGATTCCCCTGGAGGAGGGCATGGCAACCCCCTCAAGTATTCTTGCCTGGAGAATCCCCATGGACTGTATAGTCCATGGGGTCCAAAGAGTCAGATACGACTGAGCGAGGAAGCACAGCACAGAGGCTCTGAGTACTGGGCCAGCTCCAAAAGAAAGCCTTACCTCCTGCGCATGGCTCAGTTCCTGTTTGGGCTCCTACTTTCCAGCTTTTTCGCATCTGCCCTGCTGCACCTGTCCTCCTCCGTGCACCAGCTCTACTGTGCTACAGACACCTTCACATATAAGCCTCGGCACTGCCGAGCTTTCCTGGATGTGGGACTTTTAGTGCTGAAACCAGGACAGCCCCGGGCAAGCCAGGATCCTGGTCACCCTAGTTCTGTGTATCATCTTCCTCAATCCTGAATGCTCCCCCTTGTCTGCCCCACCCCGTGTTTACTATCCAACTCCTCACCTCTGTTTCTGCTTACACGTCACTTCTGCAGCCCCCAGGGAGTGGTTTATTCGTTGTATCTAGGCACTCTGGGGGCTTCCCAGGAGGCACTGGACAGAAAGTGAAAGTGTTAGTCGCTCAGTAGTTTCCTGACTCTTTTGCAACCTCATGTACTGTAGCCTGCCAGGCTCCTGTCTATGGAATTCCCAGGCAAGAATACTGGAGTGGGTACCCATGCCCTCCTCCAGGAGATCTTCCTGACTTGGGGATAGAACCCAGGTCTCCCGTATTGTAGGTGAAATCTTTACCATCTGAGCAACCAGGGGTGCTAGTGGTAAAGAACCCGCTGCCAATTCAGGAGACCCAAGAGACGTGGGTTCGATCCCTGGGTCTGGAAAAGGAAGTGGCAACCCGCTCCAGTACTCTTGCCTGGAGAATCCTATGGATAGAGGAGCCTAGCGGGCTACAGTCCATGGGGTCTCAAAGAGTTGAACATGACAGAGTGACTTAGCACAAATGTTCAAGCTCTCTTGGCAGCGACTACCAAGAGCCACTCTGTCTCTCTTCAAGTTATAAACTCATTAAACACTAAGGCTCTTTTTTTTTCCCCTTCTACCTATAATCTCAGAGCCTAGCGGAGATTCTGGCCCACAGTAGGTGTGCAATGAAGTTTTCTTGATTTAATGACTATCAGTATCTAGGTATCAAGTGTCATCTATTTCATATCACTACGCGGGATGTTATGGACTGAATGTTTGGGTCCCCTCCAAAACTCATATGTTGAAGTCTTAACCCCCAGAGGGGCTGTATTTGGACGTGGAGCCTTTAGGGAAATGCATGAGTGTGTGCTAAGTCACTCAGTCGTCTCCAACTCTCTGTGACCCCATGGACGGCAGCCCCCCAGGCTCCTCTGTCCATGGGATTTTCCAGACAAGAATAATGGAGTGGGTTGCCATTTCCTCCTCCAGGGGATCTTCCTGACCCAGGGATCAAGCCTGCGTCCCAATCCAGGGGGCCTGGGTTTGATCCGTGGTCAGCAAACTAGATCCTACCTGCTGCAGCTAAAGATCTCACATGCCGCAACTAAGCCCTGGTGTGGTCAAATAAGTTTTTTAAAAAATTCAAGTAACACTAAATACGACACTACACTTTAAAACCAGCACGTGAAGANCGGAAGATCACCTTGGAGGAGGGCATGGCAACCCACTCCAGTATTCTTGCCTGGAGAATCCCATGGACAGAGGAGGCTGGTGGGCTACAGTCCATGGGGTGGCAAAGAGTCCGACCCGACTGAGCAACTTAGCATATGCACAGTGAGAGAAGATTAGGACACCGACAGGCAGAGAAGGAAGACAGTCTGTGGGGAGGCAGCCGTCTGCAATCCAAGGAGAGAGGCCTCAGAAGAAACCAGCCCTGCCCACATCTTAATCTGGGACTTCCCAGCCAGAAAATAAATGTTGGTTCTGAGCCACTCATCAATGGTGGTGGTGGTTTAGTCACTCAGTCATGTCCAACTCCTTGTGACCCTGTGGGGCTGTAGCCCACCAGGCTCTCTGTCCATGGGATTTCCCAGGCAGGAATACTGGAGTGGATTGCCATTTTCTTCTCCAGGGCATCTTCCCAACCCAGGGATCAAACCCAAGTCTTCTGCATTGCATGCTGTTTCTTTACCTCTGCGCCATCAGGGAAGCCAGGGAAGTATCAGNGGGGCTGTAGCCCACCAGGCTCTCTGTCCATGGGATTTCCCAGGCAGGAATACTGGAGTGGATTGCCATTTTCTTCTCCAGGGCATCTTCCCAACCCAGGGATCAAACCCAAGTCTTCTGCATTGCATGCTGTTTCTTTACCTCTGCGCCATCAGGGAAGCCAGGGAAGTATCAGTGGTACTTTTGTTACAGCAGCCTAAACAGACTAAGACTTTGTCACAGCAGCCCCAGCAAACTATGACACCACGGTCAATCGTCCCATCTCTAAACCGCTTGTGGAGCCTTAGGGATGTGCTGGTTATATCCTTCTCGGACCTGGCCTCACACGGCCGACCTCACCAAGGACACTATCATATGTCCCTTTCCCCTGCACGGTATCTATCATCACATTCCTAAGTTTATAAATATGTCAATGTTTGTGCGGTGAATACCGGTTCCTGAAATACTGCAGGACTCACTTTCACAATAAGGTTCCTAAGCCGTTTCTAAGCGAGGATCCAAGTGACTTCCAAGTCTCTGTGTAGAGCCTCTTGTCGTTTTTGGAAAAATCTTTTCACAATTTTTTACATCAGCTGCTGCTGGAAGGCCTGGGGTGATGACTGAAGTCCAGAGAGCCTCTGGAGATGCTGTGTGAGAGTTTTTGTTGCTGTTTCAGTGGCTGGGAGGCCCAGTGGCTGGTGAAGAAGCCAAGCAAGGTGAGTTGGAACGTGTAGGGAGGCCCGGGGTTCTGCATTTAAGGAGCTCTAGGGAGGAAAAAAGATACTGCTAGAGTGAGAGTTGTTAGAACAGCAGAAAAAGCTGTCTAATTCAACTTATTTAAGGAATATAAAGGGCTTCCCTAGCAGCTCAGTGGTAAAGCATCCACCTGCCAAGCAGATGTGGGTTTAATTCCTGGGTCGGGAAGATCCCCAGGAGAAAGGAATGGCAACCCACTCCAATGTTCTTGCCCGGATAATTCCACGGACAGAGGGAGCCTGGTGGGCTACAGTCCACAGGGTTGCAAAAGAGTCCGACACAACCTAATTACTAAACAACGACAAAGTAGTATAAAATAATTTTGTAAAATCATAGGACGGGATGGGATTTATTGAGACATGCCAGTTTCACCACCTTCCCCCTCATGCAACCCCTCAAGTATTGAGTTACTCCTAGTAAATACATTTCTTTGTCTCCAAAGTACTTTCACAACCACATTTCATTTGAGCCTCAAGGAAACTGTGTGAGGTAGATAGGGAGGTATTAATGTCTCCATTTCACAAATAAATGAAACCGAAGAGCAGGTAGTTGAAATGCCAGTGTTCAAGGAGCTAAAAGGTGTTAGAGCTGGGTCTGGAGACTCGTGATCCTGAGACCAGGTGAGTATTGATAGAGTTCCCATCATTTACCCTCCCTGCTAATCTGGGCATGCGCACAAAAGACATGTTATAGGTGGACATTCCATCCAAAACTCACAGCGAGGAGGGACTTCTCAGCATCTGGCCATGAGCAGAAAAGGCAGAGGAATGGGGAGAGCGAGAGAAAGACATAATATGAGCGAGTTTACAGGGAGCAGGAGGGGCCACACACACCCTTATCTCGGCCCCGACTGGGCAGAGCAACCCAGGAGAGCAGGCAGACGTACAGAGGCCGAGCCTCTCCGAACACGGCCCCCTCCCGACTCCACATTCAGCTGGCAGGTCCCAGAAGTCAGGTCATCCATTACCTCCCTCTAATGCTCTGATGGCTATGTTTGCAACACACAGGGTTTCCATTCATCTGGGGGAAATCCTACTTGAGGCTTTCACTGAATCAGAAATTTCACTGAATCAGACCATGACTGCTGTCTCCAGTGAACTGGGTCCCCTTCCTCCACAGAGATGCCCCACACAGGCTGGTCTCGCCTGCACCCTCCACCTGCCGTCTCTCTATTTATATATTTTAAATTGGAGGATAATTGCCTTACAATGTTGTGGTGGTCTCTGCCATACATCAATGTTAATCAGTTGTAATGAGATACACACACAGACACACACACACACACACACACACACACATCTCCCTACTCTCTTGAGCCTCCCTCCCCCCTCATCCCACCCTTCTAGATCATCACAGAGCTCCAGGTTGGGCTCCTTGTGCTATATAGCAGCCTCTCACAAGTTATGAACATACATGGGGCTTCCTTGGTGGTTCAAATAGTAAAGAATCTGCCTGCAATGCAGGAGACTCAGGTTTGATCCCTGGGTTGGGAAGATCTCCTGGAGAAGGGAATGGCAACCCACTCCAGTATTCTTTCCTGGGACATCCCATGGACAGAGGAGCCAGGCAGGCTGCAGTCCATGGGGTCTCAAAGAGTCAGACACGACTGAGTGGACTTTGAGAGTGAGTGTGTATACATCGATGCTACTTTCTCAATTTGTCCTCGCCTCTCCTTCCCCCGCCGTGTCCACAAGTCCATTCCCTACATCCGCATCTCCATTTCTTCTCTGTAAATAGGTTCATCAGTACCGTTTTCCTAGATTCTGTATATATGTGTGGTGCATGCATGATGAGTCGCTTCGGTCCTGACTTTGGTCATACAGACCCCATGGGCTGTAGCCTACCATAACGCATATCATACATGCGTTAATATACAATATTTGTTCTCTTTCTGCCTTACTCATCTGCTCTCTTTACTCCTTCTCTACATCTGTCCTTGGAGGCCCACCTTCTTCAGGCCTCAGGGACCATTTTTCTTGGCTGCATTCCTGAAGCCCTTATCATCCAGACCCCCAAACTTAGCACCGAACATGTGCTCTTCAGGACTAATTCTCTGATGAGACGTCAGCCCCTGGAGAATCAAGCTGGAATCCCACACCCTCCTGAATCTATGCTCCTGCCTTTAGCAGATCCATGCATGTTAGCTGTGACTTTTCTGGGAAAGAGTAGCCAAAATTGGGGTTAAACACAGCCAGTCGCTGGAATCCAAGAGGACAGGGGGAAGGAGTGGGAATGAATTGTCTTCCCGTGTTGGAAGTTTTCGGTGCTGTTTCAAGGTCCGCATACAGTCAGCATTCTCATGTTGCTCAAAGGTAGCACAAGGTAGGAGAACAAACAGAAGCCTTCCTTTGTGCTATTTTAGGAACAAGGAAAATAAAATAATACCTTCGAAATGGAGGAACAGCCTAGCTTTCTGTGACACAAGAATGGGCTCGTAACACCTCGGCTGTAACAGTTTCAAATGGAATCCTATTACAGTGCAAAGCATATTTATCATTGTATTTGAGGAACGCGTTCTCCTAAGTCCCCGCAGGGAGAGAGCCACAGGCCCAGGCAGGCTCCTCTCAAGCTCTCCTTTTCCACCCTGGCAGGTCCCAGGGACTCCCCCGCCCCACCGCGTCTCCTCTTGGTAATTGTCACCCCACCTCCCCAAGCTGTCAAGTTTCTCACCCCTTCCTGAGGGGCTCTGGAAGCTGGTCTCCTTATGCCCACCTGTTGGACTGCACCTCACAGGCCTACAAAGCCTGCATTTGCCCAGCTTCAAGACTGAAGGAAGCCTGGATTGGGCAACAGAGGGCTTCCCCGGCAGCTCAGCGGTGAAGAATCCACTAGCAATCCAGGAGACACAGGAGATGAGGGTTTGATCCCTGCACCAGGAAGATCCCCTGGAGAAGGGAATGGCAATCTACTCCAGTGTTCTCGATCGGGGAATCCCATGAGCAGGGGAGCCTGCCGGGCTATAGCCCATAAGGTTGCAAAGAGTCAGACGTGACTGAAGTGCCTTAGCATGCACACGTGCACCAAGCAACAGAGACATCAGTGGCTTGACAGACGGGGAGCTTCTGGCTCTAAAGCAAAGCCCTGGAGCGACCCCCCACCCTGTGCAGCAGACACCTTCGGGATGTGGGAGCAGTCTTTGCTCCTGGTGGAGGGGGACACTGAAAGTTACAGGGGAGCTGATATCAGATGGGCTCATCGATTACCAGGGAAACCAGCAGAAGGGCACACCCCTCACCGCCCCTTTGATAAGAACAATCACTAGCTGGGGCCCAAGGCAAGTATGTAGGAAGGCCAGAGTCAGTGTAAATGAAGCAGGCACTGGTCAGGAAGGGGATGGACAGAGAGCAAGAGAACAGCCATCTTGAGTGGGCTGGTCAGCCACCACCCTTCCTGGTTGTCCTTGAAAACAAGTTTGTAGACCCTCTTCATTTTAAGACTTTAACGCCCATCATGACAAGAGGAAAGACAAAAACCTAAGGAGGAAAGACAAAATATGGGGAATTCTACATGTGTGTGTGTCCAGTGGCTAAGTTGTGTCTGACTCTTTGCAATCCCGTGGACTGTAGCCCGCCAGGCTCCTCTGTCCATGGAACTTTCCAGACAAGAATACTGGAGTGGGTTGTCATTTCCTCCTCCAGGGGATTTTCCCCACCCAGGGATCAAATCTGTATCTCCTGCCTGCATCTCCTGCACTGGTAGGTGGATTCTTTACCACTTGAGCCACCTGGGAAGCCTGAGGAAATATACAAAAGGCACAAATCTGACAGTCTTGAGTTTGGTCCAGAGCATCTGATGACCTGGTTGAACTAACTCGAAATTGCTTTTATGTCAACATTGGGTGTTGTAAGCAGATAGGGGAGGGGGTCCCTGGAGAAAGAGAATCAGGTGTGAGCTCTTTGACATAAGAGAACCCATTTTGGTCCAAGACATTTTGTGATCTCAGCCTGGCCACAATGCTTGCCCTTAAACAGGTCTCAGTGATTAATGATCTTAGGGGAAGAAAGGACTGCAGGAATGAAAGGAAAGCAGTCAAGACTGGGTCTAGGACTCCCCTGGTGGTCCAGTGGCTAAGACTCCAAGCTCCCAATGCAAAGGGGCTGGGGTTCCATCCCTGGTCAGGGAACTAGATCCCTCATGCCACAACTAAGTTTGCATGCCCCAACTAAAGATCCTGCATGCTGTATGATGAGCCCATCAAAAAAAAATTGGTCCACATTAAAAAATATATACCTTAAAATTTTTTTTAAATAGAGAAATAGAGGTAAGTGAGAAATAATCAACCTGTTTTTGTTTTTTGTTTGTCTTTAGCTCTGGGGTAAAACTGTCAGTTGTGGGGGAAAGGCTAAGCAGAAAATCTAGCCAGGGTTTTGAAACTTAAGTCCAAGATTATATGATGCCACCATTCAGCCTCCCAAGTAAGTGACATAAAGTCAGGATGTGCCGCCAAATGTGCACAGGACATAAAATCCCTATGGTTGGTTGCTAGTAGGGACTATGAATTTACATTTCAAAGTATCCATGTCTGAAAAAATTGGCTTCTAATGTAGTTTGCTGTGAAAAGCCAAACTATTTAATACAAAGGGTTATATATGTGCACATACATATAGACTACATGCTGCTGCTGCTGCTGCTAAGTCGCTTCAGTCGTGTCCGACTCTGTGCGGCCCCATAGACAGCAGCCCACCAGGCTCCCCCGTCCCTGGGATTCTCCAGGCAAGAACACTGGAGTGGGTTGCCATTTCCCTCTCCAATGCATGAAAGTAAAAAGCGAAAGTGAAGTCGCTCAGTCGTGTCCGACTCTTAGCGACCCCATGGACTGCAGCCCACCAGGCTCCTCTGTCCATGGGATTTTCCAGGCAAGAGGACTGGAGTGGGGTGCCATTGCCTTCTCTGTATAGACTACATACACACACACATATATTTTTTAAAGATTTTTTTTGATGGGGACCATTTTTAAAGTTGTTTATTGAATTTGTTAACAGTATTGCTTCTGTTTTTGTTTTGGTTTTTGAGCAGGGAGGCATGTGGGATCTTGGTCCCACCATCAGGGATTGAACCTGCAGCCCCTGCTTTGGAAGACACAGTCTTAACCACAGCACCACCAGGGAAGTCCCTTTTGTTTAACTCTTAAGTAAAAACAAGAAGCCATTTGGCCCCAGTCTAAATATTCAGGGAAAGTGAAGCAAGGAGAATTCCTCCTGTTCGAAATGCCACGTTAATTTATCATGCATAGCATGATCAAACAAGAAGCCCCAAGACAGAACAAGCAGACTATGCTCTTTCAGAGGCAAAGGAGAAATGCAAAGATGCTAAGTCGTGGTCCTCCCTGAGAATTAATTTTGCCCCCAGGAGTCTTAGCAATTAGGTCTTTTCATCTTGGAGGTATCAGAGGCAGAGGAGGGCGCACAGCACCAAATCCATGGCACAGAGTTCAACACACAGTATTCTACCTGGGGGCGTGGAATCAAAAACCCAGCACTGAGAAGGAGTCATGCAGACACAAGATTTATGGAGGCCACGCAGGGAAAGAAAATATATGGGCTATACGTCATACTGCTCTGGATGCAAACATTTCTCACACAGCAGAAACTGAGAGAGAAGACAAAGGAGAAAGACAAAGGAAAGTGGGGAGGGGCTGTCCCTGGTGGTCCAGGGGTTAAGAATCTGCCTTCCAATGCAGGGGACGAGGGTTTGATCCCTGGCGGCGGAACTAAGATCCCACAAGCCACAGGGCAATTAAGTTTGCAAGTCACAACTACTAAGCCTGGGAGCCACATCTAGAGAGAAGTCCGTGCCCCACCACGAAAGATCCCACATGCTGCAATCAAGACCCACCACAGCCAAAAAATAATCAATTGAAAATATTTTGAAAAAGAAAAGTGGGGAAAGTAAAGGTAAAATCGAGAAAGAGAAGGTTGGAGCCTCATCCTGGCCACCTGGCTGACCCCTTGTCAGCAACTCAGCAGCCACTCAGCATCAGCACTCTCTCAGCATCCCTGCTGTCTCCATGGTGATCTGATATGATTCTGATGGATGTGACTAGCTCATGAACGCTTCCTGGAGCTGGGCCCTGTTGTTGCTAACTCCATTTTCCAGATGAGAAAACAGTGCTTCCGAGATTGTCAACAACTTGTCCCAAATCACTGAGTTGCTGAAATTGTGGGATCAGGCATTGAACCTAGGCTGTTTCGGGCCGAAGCGTGTACTCTTGGTCAGCAAAGTGAAAAATAAGATGGTGATTAACGCAGGTGAACGTGAACATGTATTGAGTACTTAATATATACCTGGCATGTGATCCTCACAACAGTCCGGCAAGGGACGTATCATTATTCCCATTTTATAGATGAAGAAACTGAGGCTCAGTGCTCACTTCAGCAGCACATATACCTCAACTGGAGTGATACAAAGAAGATTAGCATGGCCCCTCCTCAAGATGACATGCAAACTGGTAAAGCATTTCACGTTTTTATGGCAGAAACCATCACAACACTGTAAAGCGATTTTCCTCCGATTAAAAAATAAAGTTTAAAAAGTATGAATAAAACAGGGAAAAAAATTTTTTAATTGGGGTTCAGAGAGGTTAAGTAATTTATCTAAAGTTGCAGTGCTTAGTAAAAAAGCCCCGGTCTGGAGCACGTCACCCCCTCTCAGTGTCTATGCTGAGAGTTTTGTACTTTCTCTCTGAAATAAATCCTGTTTGCTTGCTACCATGAAAAAAAAAAAAA